>RJWH01001589.1:264689-347346 GCA_004363575.1 Solenodon paradoxus
GGAGAGAGAGAGAAGGAGGGAGAGAGAGGGGGAGAGAGGGGAGAGAGAGGGAAAGAGGGAGAGAGAGAGAGGGAGGGAGAGGGAGAGAGAAGGAGAGAGAAAAGGAGGGAGGGAGAGAGGGAGGGAGGGAGGGGCAAATGGGATCATAAAATCTAAGGAAAGATAGGAGTTATTAACTGGTTGCAATGCTTCTGTTAGGAGGGATGAAAATCTGGGGATGGAAAGTGGTGATGATTGGACAACATTTTAGTGGAATTAATGCCACAGAATTTGATACTTAAGATACTGACAAGTTGTGTGTTATCTATATAATTTTTACTACAAGAAAAAACCAGAGGGAAAGAATTAGAAGAAGGAGAGTCTGGTTAAGAGCTGTTTGCTCTTAAACATTCTAGTGAGATATGCCTTATAATGTGAACTTTCAGGTGTGCCCTGGTGGAGTAGGGGTTGGGTGCAGTCCACATACATCCCAAGGCCCCGGGTTCATGTCCGGGGTTGGCGGGATCAACCAAAATGTATAAAATTAAAGTGCTTCCTCCTCTTTCTCCTGCCTGCCGCCTCTGCTTGCCTTCATTTCTACATGCTTTCCTTTAAAATAAAAAAGAGGTTTTGTTTTTTAAAAAAGGTGTATTTTTTAATTCACTACTGATGACATCATCTGTAGAGGTGCTAAGTGCTTCAGAGAAGGAGGGGAGGAGTCAGAGTGAGTGGGGAACAGAATAAGCAGAGAAATGAGGCTGGCTAGCCAGAGACATCTTTAAAGAGCTTTGCCTGGAAAGACGAGAAGTAGTGTGGCAGCTACAGGGGACCCTGCAAGAGAGGCTGCCTTCCTTTGGAGATGGCAGTAGCTGAGCATTTCCTTGACTATGGAGCATTCTCAGATAAAACTTTTGCCTCTCTAAGTAGATACGAGCTGAAAAGACCTGGGGTGGGGGGTGGTGGGGGGAGCCTCAGAGAGGAAGTTATCCATCTCCGAAACACAAAGGCGCTGAGTTAGCCTAGTTTATCACTGCCTTTATTCCAATATAAGGTTGTCTCTTCCAGTCCCAAAGAACCACCCAGTAAGATTCTTCGGCCTCCCTATTAGTCCATTGCATGGTTTAATCACCCAGAAAGGCAAGAAGACCTCCTTTATCAAACAGAACCCTCTAGGTGCGATTTTGTTCCACTTTCTCTTGCTCTGGTCCACACAGTGGGATAGTAAAGGCGTTTGCTAAATGATACTTCAGTCATCGATCCCTCCGATTAAATAAACCCAGTGTTTCCAGCTTTGACTTGCAGACTCTATCGCTAACCTATTTTTCAATTCTCCCTCCAGGTTTCCACCAATTTTTCAACATTGATCTTGTTGATCAATAACTGTCTTCTTATTTCTGCTTTCCTTCCTCTCTCCCTTGAAACATCTGTCAAGCTCAATGCTTGATGCTGTTTTCAATCAATCTTTAAAGAGAGGCTGAGGGAAGCTTCCCCACCAATTCCCTGCTTATGTAACCTGTTCTTGGGGAGCTTTTTAAACTGGGTACTCATTGATTTATTTCCCCTTGGCAAGTCCCACAGACTATGTCTCTTCCTCAGGTTCCAACCTCAACACCCATTAGGAATTCATCCATTTATACAGAAAATATTCATTGAGGCCATTTGTGTGCCAGGAATTTTGACAGGCACTCATATTGTGAGAGAACAAGATCAACATAGATTTTGCTTTATAATCCTAGTGAAGGAGTCAAACATTAACCAAATAATCACACAAATACAGGTAAAATCATAATTTTGGTAAGTGGGGTCAAATAGAACTGAGGCAATAGGAGAACTGAAAATAAGTGAATTTGACCTAGTTATTGAAATCAAAAAAGGTTCCCCCAAGGAGGTGATGATTCAGCTGAGACCCAAAGGAGCAGTGGAGAGTAACTGGGATAAAGAGTGTATAAAAGAGAGGAAAAACTTAAAGGGAGACGATGAGAAGCACTAAAGGGATTGAGAGAGGCCAGTTGGTAGAACATCAGGCTGAAGGAGCAGAAAGGTCTTGTTAAAGATTTTGTTCTTTGAAATGAGCACACTGGTTGTAGTGTCCAGTGCTGATTGGAGGAGGCACTAAAGCACCCCTGAACATGAGTCCAGGGGCAAGTCCAGCAGCTTAGGATGGTGACAAGGATGGATTCAAGAGCTAAGACTTTAGAAGTTAAAATTGACAAGACTTGACAATACATTAGGTATAGTTGGGTGGAGGTAGGATGATACCTGGGTTTCTGGCTTGAATATCTGGTTGGAGGATGATTCTATTCACTGGGAGAATTTGGTGATGATGGTTACAATTGGTGGGACCTGAGTCTTACGCTGAATGTTGGGTACCATTAATGACAACTGGGAGATGTTAGTAAGCAAATGGAGAAAGAAGACGTCTGCTTGCATTTCTCTGGCACACAAGGTCATTTGGGGTCACATCCAATTTTTTTTAATAAGATACATGTTTAATTTAATGCATTAAATAGTTTCAGAACTGTTAGGTGGAATGTTGTGGGTCCATTTATGAACAATGATTTAATTAAGTGAATGCAATAGTAGAAAAGATACATGGATCAGAGAGGAAGTCCGGGAATTTACAGCCTAGGAAAACTTACCTTACATTTACCTAGCAACTTAAGAGAAACAGCGATAATTCATCTTACAGAAAGTTTAGACATGGGTTAGGCATTTCTAGCTACTGAAAGGAAGAATCTCAGGACAGTAGAAGAGAAAGGCTTATATATTCTTCAAAATTTTCCAAAAGTTTTCTATTCTGAAGAACTCTCACCAAAAGTGCTCTATAGCTCCAAATTTGAGAGCAATAGCTTTTGTCTTATTAAATAGCTTAAAAATTCAGTAATATTTCAGTCAAAGGAAGGTGAAGAATATTACTCTGAACTTCCAGTTCCATGATGGTGGACTATCAAGATCTCAAGCTCACTTCCTCCCCACAGTCTCAACAAACTACCCCATTTAGCAACTATGACTTTTTAAAAAGGGACCAACATCTCCACAAATAGAAAGGACACACATCTTCATAAACACTAGGAGAGGCCAATCAGTCTCCACATTCATAACACCCAGTACCAAGATTATGGCATCTGCCGGGAAGAACTAATGATACAGACACTCTCCCCAAGACTGAAGGGCTTGTCCCTTCGGTGAGTGACCCCATATCTGAGAAGTGACCCACAAACACAAGCTGGTGTAGAAAAATAAAAGGGCTTTTCTTTGGAGAAAATAAGCTTCTGGGGAGCAAAGAACACAGGACAGAGAGCACTGGGAGCCCACCACTAAAGTGCTTATAGAGCTAACTATGGGACTTCCATTTGCTGAACCACAAACTTCAGTAGGGGGAAGAAAGAGGGATAGACTCCTTGTGAAGGGAGACACTGCTGGGCATCCTCTCCCAAGATCCCTTTTCCGTGCAGTGCAGGTGCAGGTGCAGGTGCAGGTGCTGGTGCTGGAGGCCGCCATTGCAGGAAGACCCCAGGGCGAAATGCCCCCACCCCTGCTATTAGCATACTTGCGGTGCCACATATTGTGTGCTCACAGTTACAGTTCTCCAGGCTCCCCGGCTGAGGACAAGCAGCTCGGTCTGCAACCCTAGTAGAGATAACTGAGTGCTTTCCTGCAAAAAGCATTCCATCTGACAGCTCTCTGAGGGAGGACCATCAGAGAGGCGCCATTTAAACAGGATTTTAAATAGCTTTGTGTATCTGCCTGTTACTTTCTAGAGCTCCCAGGCTCAGGTCCGAGCGTTTGTATGTCACTCCCGGCTGGGGCTGCGGCCCAGCTATAGGACTAAAAGACTTTCACAGGGGGAGTGTGCTTTGCTGCAAGAGGCTCCCAACAACCTCAGGAGACACCCAATTTCTGCTCACCAGTGGCCTCTGTAGGGACTATGGCCTGCCTGTGGCCTAGGCCAGCACCTCTGGAGTCTCTCTCCTTGTACCTCACTATTCATGCCTGCCACCCTAGGGGAAAACGCTATAGTCCCTGCCCAACACCAACACTGTAGGCTGGACTCTCTGGCCTCAACACAGTGCTGGCTCTAGAGCTCAAACCATTCTGACTGGTGCAGAGATCACACCACAAAAGGAAACCCAGCATTTCATGCCAGCACCCTGGCCTATACTCTGGAACCCTAATACAAGGCCATTAAACCAGGGGAGTCTAACACATAGAAATAAACACAGAATGCCGAACAGAATTAAAAGATAGAGAAATACATAGAACGTGATAGAGAAACAAACAAATGGGGAAACCTGAATGTTACAGAATTATGCAAACTACCTGAAAATTTTAAAGCAAGATTTTTAATGATACTCACTGAAATCAGGAGAATGAAAGAACAAAAAGAGAACTATAACAAAGAAAAAATATGAGGAACTTCCAAACAGAATTCATGGCTCTAAAGAACACAATGATGAGCTAGAAAAAAACACAAGAGAGGAGCTCAATAGTAGATTGTAAAAAAGCCTTCAAGCAAATCAGTAAGCTAGAAGAGTATTACCCAGCCTAGACCTTGCTAATTAATGAGTAACCAAAACTTCCCAACCATGGAAAAACACAGGACCAGATGGTTTCACTGGTGAGTTCTATAAAACATTTAAAGAAGTAACACCAATCCTTCTCAAATTCTTCCCAATAATTGAAGAGGAAGGAATGCTATCTCACTTTGCAAGGTCTGCATTACCCTGACACCAAATCCAGTCAGGGCACTACAAGAGAAGAAAATTGCAGACCAATATCCATGATAAATATAGATGTAAATTTTTCAGCAAAATAAATTCAACAACAAATTAAAAGGATAGTGTATCTTGATGAAATGGGATTTATCCTTGGGATGCAAGAATGTTTCAACATAGGCAAACAAATAAATGTGATGCACCACATTAATAAAATGTAAGATTAAAAATGATATGATCATCTCAATGTAGGCAGAAATGCATTTAACAAAAGTCAAAATCCATTCAAGATTTTTTTTAAATTTCAACAAATGGAGTATAGAAAGAATATACCTCAACATAATAAAAGCCATATTTGACAACCTACAGCAAACATCATACTCAAGGGGGAAAGATTGAAAGTTTCCCATTATGATCAGGAAAATGACACTTTTACTGCTCCTGTTCAACATAGTTCTAAAAGTCCTAGGCAGAGTAATCAAGCAAGAAAAAGAAATAAAAGACATTCAAATCAGATAGGAAAAACCGACTCTTTTAGCAGATACGATCTTACATATGAAATTCTCAAGACTCTACCAAAAATGTTAGAACTAATAAATGAATTCAGTTAAGTTGCAAAACATGAAATCAATATACAGGAATTGGTTGTGTTTCTATATACTAGCAATAAATTATGTGAAAAAGAAATAAAGAAAAAATCCTACTCATAATAGCATCAGAAACATTGAAATACTTAAGAATAAATTTAACCAAAGAGGTGAAAGATCTCTATACTGAAAACTACAAGACAATGATGGAAAGAAATTGAAGACACATACACCTACATGGGAAGATACACTATGATACTGGATCAAAAGAACTAATCTTATTGAAATGTCCATACTACAGAAAGTCATCTGTAGATTTTCTGTGATCCCTCTGAGACTTTTCACAGAAATAGAAAAAAATCCTGAAATTTGTATGGAGTTAGAAAAATTTCAAATAGTCAAAGTAATCCTGAGAAAGCACAAAGCCGGGAACATCATACTTCCTGATTTTAAACCATTCTATAATGTTTAGTAATCAAAGCAGCATGGTACTGATATAAAGGTGCACTGACCAATGAAACAGAATCAAGAACTCAGAAACAAACCTGCACATACATGTACAGAAAGAACATGGATCAGTGTAATAAATGCACAGACAAGAAACTCACCACTAGCATCAGACTCAAAGATAAAATCCTGAAAGCTTTTCTCTAAGATCAAGAGCAAGACAAGGGTATCTATTCAACACTCTTGTTCAACCTGATACTGGAAGTCCTAGAAAGAGCAATCAGTCAAGACAAAGAAATAAAAGCCTTTCTAGTCAAAGAAAGAAAGAAAGAAAATCATCTTTGTTTGCAATTATTTTTGACAAGGGAGCCAATAACATTCAGTGGGAAACAGTCTTGAATAAACGGTACTGGAAAATGTACATTAAAACAACAATGAATATTTCCTCACACCTTCTAGAACAGCTATCATCAAAAAAGACAAGTGACAAATGCTAGTGAGGACATGAACTATCAGAAACCCTAGAACGTTATTGTAGGAGTTTAAACTGGTAGTCACTATGGCAAAAATAAGGAAGTTCCTCAAAAAATGAAAATACAGGATCACCATATGATCCAACAACCTAATTTCTGAATATGTATCCAAAAGGAAATAAAAGCAGGATATCAAAGAGCTGTCTGCACTCCTGTGTTTGTTGAGCAACCAACACGTGAAAATGACCTAAGTATCGAAGAATGGAATAAAGAATATGTGAAGTATTAATATATAAATATACACATACACATTTCCATACAGATATCATGGGAGGAAGAAAAAACTGCCTTTGCAACATCTTGATTAGACCATGGATAGAGGGCATTATGCTAGTGAAATACCCACTAGAGAGAGAAAAATGCTATATAATCTCACTTTTATGTGGAATCTGAAAAATCTAAATTCATAGAAACAGAGTAGAATGGTGATTATTAGGGGTCAAAAGTGGGGAAAATGAGGAGGTAATTCTCAAAGGCACAAACTTCCAGTTAGAAGATTAGTAAGTTCTAGAGATCTAATGTCTAGCTTTGTGATAATCATTAACAATAATGTATTATATACTTGAAAGCTGTTAAGAGTTGAGATTTCAGATGTTCTCACCACAAAAAAAGAAACAGTAATTATGTGAAGTAATGGAGCTGTTAGCTAAAGCTATGGAAGTAATCACTGCATAGTATAAAGGTATATCAAATCAAACATTATATACCTTAGGCTTACACAATGCTATGAGTCAATTATATATAATGTATGAAATTATACAGACGATGAAGGGGGACAAATAACATGTGCTGATGAGGATGTGGAGAAATTGGAACCCTTGTACACTGTTGGCAATGTAATACAGTACCACTGCTATGGAAAACAACACATCATGGAGTCCAAATGGATTACAGATCTAACTGTAACATGCAAAACTATACAACTCCTACAAGATACATAAGAGAAAACCTAGATGCCCTTGGGTGTGGTGGTAATATTTTAGAGGCTACACCAAATGCATGATATAGTAAAGAAATAATTGATACACTAGACTTCATTAAAAGTAAAGATGTAGACTCTGCAAAAAACAGTGTCAAGTGAATATTAAGACGTTACAGTGATTGGGAGAAATTATTTTCAAAAGACATATCTTATAAAAAGACTGCTATCCAAAATACAGAAAGAACTCTTAAAGCTCAGCATAGGAAAATAAACAACTAGATCTTTAAATGAGCTAAAGACTTGAAGATGAGATACAGATGGCAAATAAGCATGTAAAAAGATGCCTCACATCATATGTTAACACGGAAATGTAAGTAAAACTATGGGTCACCACTATACACCTATTTAAATGACCAAAAATTCAGAAAACTGGCATCAAATATGGGAAGATGGTGAACAATAGAAACTCTCATTCATTGCTGGTAAAGAAGCAAAAGTAGACAGTCACGGTAGAGGGTAGTTTGCTGGTTTCTTTCAAAACTAAACACATCTTTCCAAACAATTCAGCAATCACATTCCTTGGCTTCTCCCCAGAGAAGTTGAAAAATTATGCCCCCACAAAAAATCTACAGATATTTATAGCAGCTCTATTCATAATTGCCAAAACATGAGGACAAGTAAGTGCCCTTCAGTAGGTGACATTTAGACAATGAAATATTATTCAATGCTCAAAAAAAAAAATAGTTATCAATCCATAAAAGACATGAAAGAAGATTAAATGCATGTTACTAAATGAAGGGAGGGACTCTGAAAAGTCTCCATCCTGTATGATTTCAATTGTATGAAAGGAAAAAACTATGGAGACAGTAAAAAGAACTATGGGTACCAGGAATTAAGGGGAGAGAGACAAACAGGTAGAGCTCAGAGAATTTTTAAGGTAGTAAGTAGTAAGAATTCTCTGTATGACATTATAATGATGGATATTTTAAATCCATCCAAACCCAAGGAATGTACAACACTATGAGTGAATCGTAATTTAACTGTGGACTTTGGATGATATTAGTATGTCAATGTAGCTCCATCAATTGTAACAAATGTGCAGGGGGTGCTGATAATGTGGGAAACTATGCATGCATGGGGACAGGGATGTATAGGAAATTTCTTTATCGCTCACTTTTTCTGTAAACCTAAAACTACTCTAAAAAAGTAAAGACTTTATTTAAAAAAGTCAAAATTAAAAAAACCAACAACCATAAGGTAAACTATAACTACTATAAGAAAATATAACTGGTTTCAACCCAAATGCCCGTCAACAGATGACTGGGTAAAGAAGCCCTGGTCTACACACTAAGTGGAATTCTATGCAGTTATTTAAAAAGACGAAATTGCACTTTTTGCAACAATCTGAATAGAACTGGAGGGGATCGTGTTAGGTGAAATAAGTCAGAAAGAAAAAGAGAGCTACAGAATGGCTTCACTCACATGTGGCCAGTAATAAAAAGAACCAAATGAATACACGAATCCTAACAAAATTAACAGGACATAGGACTGTGGTTAAGGGGAGTTGAGATGGGTCAGGGGAGGGAAAGAAAGAGGGGAAAAGGTGGTGTAAAGGACACTGGGACTCTGGTGGAGGGTGTGATGTGTAATACAGACTGAGTTGCAATTTCAATGCCCAATGAGAATACAGTATTATGAACAAAAAAATAATAAATATTACTATCAAAATATATATAACTGGTTTCATCCTATGAGTTATGACAAAGATAGAGGAATGACATACTTAAGCTGCTCAGAGATAAAGCCTGACAATCTAGAATTCTGTACCCAGAAAAAAATTAACATAAAACCTTTCCAGTGAAACAGAAATCGAAAGAACTTATAACCATGAGACTCATTCTAAAGGGAATACTAAAGGGAATTCTTTTAGGCATGAGGTATATAGCCCTAGACAGAAGACTGAAATCCAGGAATGAATAAAGAGCAAAAGAAAGGTAACTGGGGAAAAATAAGAATACTAACTTTACAAAATAACATTAGAGGAGTATTAAATATATGTTGACTAAAATGCATATCAGCAAAGCACCAAAGAGAGCCTAAAGGAAACCTCAACCCAAACCATATGAAGTCATGTCCTATGAGGTTACTTCTTATATTATGGTAATACCTTAGCCAATATCAGGAATCAATTTATAAGTTAGTCTTCCCAGATGAAATAAAAATTCAGTGAAAGCAGATACATTATCTCAATTGGGGAGGGGTTGAAATCTTTTGCAAAGCACATTAATATACTCTCCATTGTTCTTTAATATGCAAACTTGCCTCCATTAATTCTGAGGCTTCTAAGACTTGAGAGATTGTTGGGATCAATAAAGAGGAAACTTAGTTTAGATATGAAAAGCCAAAAGCAGATTGATACAATTACCTAGGCATTGGAAAACCAATGACCCGCCCCACGAGGAAAACCTTGGTGAGGAGGTTTTTGTTCTCTGCTGAGACTCAGGAAGAAGCCTAGCAGCTAGATAGTTATCTTAAACCTTTTAAATGTAAAATCACTCTGTAAACATTGTTAGAATGGCTAATTTACTTGCATTTTTTCTGTAAATGACTGCCTCCTATAAAGACAATAAATTTGTGAGGAGTCAGTGACTTGTGGTAGCTATTTGGGGCAAGTTCCCCTGATAGTTTTACCCACTGACCCCGCTTTCTTCTATTTTGGTCTGTCTCGTTCTTTCCTTCATTTTCTCAATCCTTTGCAGTCCCTTCCTCCAGCCCTGACCTTAGGAGTTGAGCCCGACAGAGATAGTTGGAACTGATATAGCAGAAATGCAATGAAAGGGATTTTGTTCCTATTTTTCCCTTCTAGCATGATTTTCTGAGGCCGATATAACAGAATAATTTTGTTTTTTAAATGTTTTGTTTTGAATGAATTTTATTGAAGGAACATGACATCATGATATTACATAGGTTAGAGGTGAGCATCCATGTAAACCAACATCTGTATATAACACAAATTTTAAGAACAGTATATTGAGGTTTCTGGAACACCAGGATGGTACATTCTCCTTGTCCTAATACTGAGTCTTAGGCCACAGAAGGGAAATTTGAGATCACGGACATACTGAACTGCCCTCACACATGGCCCAACAGTGACTTCTAGAAACAAGTGACTTACACTATCCAAATGTTATGGAGTTTCCTGTTATTGCCAAAATTGTTTTGTTGGGAAAATTCCGTATAACTCATGCTCTAATTTGAACCTAGTTAAACAACTTTTCCTAAAAGTAAAAATCATCACATAAATTTACAAATTCAGGATTTTATTCCCTGTGAAGAAGTCTTCCAATGTTCCAAAGTAGCCTTAGATATACCTACCAAGAACAAAGCTTAGAGAGCTAACATAGAATTTTACCACAAGTCACAGAGAGAGAGGATCCAGGAGGCTCCCACTTTTCCTGGGAAGAAACAGAATTCCTCTTGTTGAAGGAGGCAGCCATCTTGGGAAGGGTGAATCTAACTAAATATGATGCCAGGGGCCCAAAGCCCTGAAGAGTGGGTCAAGTGGATAGATATCTCAGAGCGCTTGAGAGGGATGACCAAATCAGAAAAGACCTGAACCCCAGTTTCCATTGGGAAACATGGGGAGACCACACAGCAGAGAAGACATGGAAAACTGTGCTCCTGAGTCTTCTTTGGCTTTTATGATATATAGAAGGAACTTAAAGTTCCATTAAGACCCCCAGGGGAAAGGCTGGAGGAGGTCAAACAAGACTGAGGGTGGAGACCAAGAGTTTAGTAAGGTGAAGGTGGAGTCCCCAGAGCAATGAGAGCAGGAGTCATATCTGGAGGAGTTATGATTTGGAGGAGGAGTCAAAATTCAAAATGGAAACCACCGAAATGCCCATCCACACATGACTGAATGAAAAGGCTCTGGCACACATACTCAGTGGAAGTCTATGCAGCTACTTTTTGAAAAAATGAACTTACGCCCTTTGCAACAATCTGGATGGAACTGGAAGGTATGGTGTTAAGTGAAATAAGTCAGAAAGAGAAAGGGAAATACAGGAAGGTTCCATTTGTATGTGGGATATAATGAAATGAAATAAGCAGACAAACCCCAGCAAAAACTCATAGAACCCCAGATAATGGCTGCCGGTGGTGGAGGGGTGGGTAGGAGTAGGGATGGGAGGAAAGAAGGGGAAAGGTGGCAGCACAGGACACTGGAACTCTGGTGGCGCGTGGTGTGAAATATGGATTAAGATGCAATTTCAATATAAGCTAAAATGAATGCAGCATTGTAAACAAAGGAGATAATATTACTATTTAAAAAAGCAAAACACACCAAAAAAAAATACACAAAATTCAACCTCAGAGGCTGTACATCCCTAAAGAGAGCTGAGGTGATGCCTATTTAGTAAAAAGAGATACTGAGCACGCCCTGGTGGAGCAGCAGTTGGGTCAATCACCTCCAAAGGCCACATATTCCTGGGTTTGAGTCCCAGGTGTAAGGGAAACAACCAGTGTAAACAACTAAATAAAAATAAACACCTCTTCCTCCTCTTTCCTATCTGCCTGCCTCTGCTTGTCTTCATTCCATTTAAGAAAAAGAAAAAAAAAAAAGGCACATTTACTACCTACTTTTCATCCCAGTGGTTAAAGAATGGAGTGTGTCAGAGCACAAACGGATTCACTTGAGAAATTAAGAGACTTTCCTCCTCCTTTCTTTGTTTGCATATCTGGATTGGCCCCACACTGTCTGTTTTTGTTTACTGATATTTCCCTGGTGATCAATCAAATGTGAGAAGTTTTGTAGATGCTAAATAGATATTTGATGAATGAATGGCTACAATGCCCTTTACTCCCTCATGCATTATCCCAGAGGCCACCCCTATCTTATTTGCTCCCCTAGCTGGAGTAAGCTCCCTCCTCTGCAGATGGCAGCAAGCATCTCCCTGCACTGTAGGTGATATCATGCTCCTCTGCGTGTGTCTCATTTGTCTTTGTCTCCCTTAGATATCATAAAAATGTGTCTGTGTTGAATCAATTCATGACATCGTGGATGAGCCCTCTGTGCTTGGAGCAACAGGCTCAAGAGATGAACCAACCATGGCCACATTAAAATAGAACAAAGGTGTGCACCCTGGTGGAGTAGTTCGCATGTATCCCCGAGGTCCAGGGTTTGACTCCTACTAGTCTGGCAGGAACAATCAAGATGAACAACTAAATAAAATAAATAAAGTGGTCCTTCCTCCTCTCTCTTCCTGCCTGCCTGCCTCTGCTTGTCTTCATTCCTGCCTGCACCTGTCCTTTAAAAAAAAAAGTAGAATGAAGAACCAAGCAATGGCTCTGACAGAAGATGAGCTATTCATGCACAAGAGGATGACAGGCTCTTCATCTTAGGCCTGGGGAGGGGCATTTCCAGAGAATGTTACAAAAGTCTGGCAGTTTTTAGGACAAGTAGAGTTGATAGGATCCTACCCTAGACACTCAAGTTGTGCCAGACAGTGTGGAAAAAGGGTCAAACGTGGAAGACCTGGAACTTGGGGGACAATAGTCACCATTAAACCAGGATGATTCCCCACAAACGGGCAAGACGGGCTCACAGACTCATGATTGTTTTCCCGGCCACTTTGCACATGGAAGCTTTCCCACCCCCCCAGGTGAGGATGGAGCCCACACCACTCCAAAAAGGAGAGCAATAGAATCCAAAAGCTGCCTTCTCTTCTCCTTTTCTTGCATTTCACTCATTATTTTAAATCCTGACATTTAGTATTAATCAGTTTCATCCACTTTGAGATCCACATGACTAAGTTATTATTCAAACCAACTTGAATTAATTTGGCAAGTATTACTTTACCAAGCATGTGCTGAACAAAATCTAAATTTATCAGCCAAGGAGATAAGCAGCCATGTCTCTTGCGCCGTAAAGACATGTACTTATGATTTCACGGGGTGGCGTGGGGAGGGGGACCTCTACAAAATCACACCCAGGTTCCTACTGCTGCTTGAAGATGAATGTCTTGTTGACATCTTTCTAAAGACCAGCAATGTCCTATTTTTCAACATGAGCAATTCCCAAGAGCTGCTTCTTTCTTCCTCATGAATCTAATAGTATCTTGACCCTCCAACTTGAACCTCTCCTGAGTTCCCTGCTGCTGTACCCATTCTCCGGGATTTCTTGCAAATAGCACCTAGTTTGACACACTCCCCAGGCAGCAGTCTGGACAAGGTGCGTGGTCCTGAATCTTCCCTGACCTTCCTCAGCGCTCCCTTCACTGTGCCTGCTTTGTGCCCAGTTTCACAGTCTGGTGGCATTTCCCCTGTGGGAGCATGTGCCCTTCTGCTATGGAAAGCTCCTCCCACAGATGTCCCCTGAGGAGCCACTGAGTAGGAGCTCCAGTCCTGTCAGAAAAGCGTCTCAGATGCCAGGGAGGCCCTGTGAAGGATGTGTCATTGCCTCCCGAGTTCTTCCTGTTCAACGAAGAAAACCAGGCCTGCACAGCGCGTTGCTTTTGCTGGGGTGTCACGAAAGCTGGAGAACAGAAGGGAAGTGCTGCCACCACACACTCCCTTGGCTCATGCGCTGAGAAGGGAAACACTTTTGACAAAAACAACGGCTCTTCGTATTTCTCACACTCCTCTGTGCAGACTGATCTTCTGAATCTTTGGATTCTCCCTGCTGTCGCCTTGGCTGTCTGTCATCGAAGCCCACATCCTCCCTGTGGGGGCATCTTGAGTGTCTCTTCAGCAGGACAGGCAGCCTCTCCATTTCCTCACACTCGGGTCCATTTGAAACTCACCAGTATTGTCCCACAAAACCTGACACACCAGCAAGTAATTCTGCTCCAAAAGCAGCCCCAACCGCCATCATCCATCAGCAGACCTACCCGGTTCTGTGAGAAACACAACAGGAACATCAAATGGAATCCTGTCTTCCAAGAATTTATAGTTACGTGAAGAGGTAAATAGATACTAGAGAGACATATCCTGGTGGAGTAGCAGGTAGGTCAATCGCCATATATGCCTGGGTTCCAGTCCCAGATCTGAGGAAAAACCACCAGTCTGAATAACTAAATGGAAATAAAGTGCTGCTTTCTCCTCTTTTCCTGTCAGCTTACTTGCCTTCATTCCTGCCGGCACCTTTCCTTAAAAAAAAAAAAAAAGAGAAAATATGGCACCCAGTAGTCAGTGGCATGACCCGGAATTACAAGGGATGAGGAGTCTGTGGGGATGAGGAGTCGCCATGATGGTAGCAAGTCTTATATTAAGGCCTTGAAGGGGATAAGGGATCTGACCGAGAAAAGAAGAGAGGGGAGAAAACCTGAGATGGAGAGAACCATGAGACCATCCCCTAGGAGGATGGAGGCTCAGCTGGACGAAACAGCACAGACTTGTGGACAACCATATATATAATCTCCGTGAGCTGACATTTTCCTTCCTGTATGAACACATGTCTGCATTTGTATACTTTTGCCCATTAGACAGTCACCTATGAGCTTTAAAGTTAGAAAAACCCTTTATTGATCACTTACTAGGTGTGTGACTCAGGCCAAATTAATATCCATCTCCTTTTTCTTAACCGCTAAACTGAGATAATAATGGCACTTTTTTTTCATAGGATTATTGCGAAAATTAAATGGCATGCATATAAAAAACTTAACATGGAACCGATGACATTGTAAACCTGCAAAAAATGTTAGCTATTGCTTTCTTACAGGAAAGGTGCAGGCAAGAATAAAGGTGAGTAGGCAGGCAGACAAAAAGAGAGAAGAGGAAGAAATATTTTACCTTAGTTGTTCCCCTTGGTCCTGGGTCTCAAACCTGGGTCCTTGGGATGTATGTGGCCGATGTCCAGCGGTTTATCCACTAAGCCACGTAAGCCACGAGGGTGCACCAGCCCATTGCATTAAAGAATTACCCATCTCTAGTGCTTGCTGCTGATTTTCAGAATAAGAACCCCTACTATCGCTCATCCTATCTCCTTTCATGAATGAAAAAAAAAAAAAAAGCCACCTCTTCCAAGCCACTTTTCTCAATCTCCTGCTGAAGATAACTTCTCTCCTTTGGATTTTCAGAGCATATTTACTATATGTTTGCTATTATGATTGCCAGATTTTGGGGTATTCACACCGAGGCTCTGTTTGCCACCATCTAACCTCCAAGTTCATTGATCTCATGACTGAATGACAAATCTTCTTTCTGTTTCAGCCTCATCTGGGCGCAGCACCCTCCTACTCCGACGGGCCACTCTGTGGGGCTGAACAAACCTTGAGCCCTGAATTCAACACGGAATAAGGCTGAGTCAGTACAGAGCGTGGAAGGGGTCCATTTAACACCTACACCCATCTCTATGGACTCCTGAAGTTACCTTTGGTAATGACAGTGCTCAATGGGACTTTCTTTTCATCTCCTCGGAATTCACAGAGGTCCCAAAGCCAAGGACAATGGCTGATAAGTGCCTCCAATTTCTAACTAGAGGGATGTTACACGTTCTTACAGGACTTCCCAAGATGTGGCCAAACAGCCTCAGCTGCTGGCTCCCTTCCTAAAGACAGGCGAAAGCAAGAGATGCGTTAAGATGAGACGGGATTGCTTTTATGGGACTTCCTAAGAGCAGATGGACGTGTTTTCTCCTCCTCTCTCTTGCCCTTTCAGATGAGGAGCTTCACCAGCTCTGAAGTCATCATGCAGCTAGAGAAGGATGAGTTGATGAGTTCCTGCAACCCATCGCACCTGTGCCCTGGATTTGGGGAGGGGCCCATGGACACTGGTGTCTGGATGCTCCCACGAGAAGTCACCAGGCTCTGTGGCCGCTCGAGACTGACCGTGTATCTCCATAGACCAAGCAGACCCCACAGAAGGTAACAGAGCCATCTTGTTCTGAGTCATCAGGACCTGAGTTACCCTGAGCGGCTGACTCATGAGGACCGCAGGCTGGGCAGCGGTGTTCTCAAAAGAAGAAAGGTGGAAGGTAGGGGTGATACTTAAAACACTGCTAGTAAGACAGCGACACCGAAGAATGAGGAAGGAGCCCAGCAAACAATGAAGTAGCCAGAGCAGATCTACACTGACTGAATATCAGTTTGACCAGCAGTGCTCCCCGGGGAGCAGGAACGGGGGTGGGGGGCGGTGAGGGGGGGCGGGGGGGTGGCAGGAAGAGGTCAGCTACTCGGGAAAGACCCCCTATGGAAGTCTAGAGTGGGAAGGGGTCAAAATAGCCAACCAAGTCCCTCTAGAGACAGCCAGCATTTGGGCAGTCCAACAAAGATTTTGTAATCTCCCCTTAATCTGATCTCCCTCTGCAGCAATCAAGCACAAAAGGAGAAAAAGTGGAGGAGAAATGTGAATGAACAGACCCAGGTGCTCTTTCCCTGTGCTGGTTGGGGGAAGTCTAGATAAAGGCTGGTGTTACAGAGAAGAAACTTTTATCCTTTTTTTGAAAGGAAAGGTGAAGACAGGAATAAAGGTAAGCAGGCAGGCAGGCAGAAAGAAAAGGAAGAATTATTTCACTGAGTTGTTCATCTTGGTTGTGCCCCCCTAGTCTCGGGTCTCGAATCTGGGTCCTTGGAATGTATGTGGACTGCGTCCGGTGACCTTATCTGCTAGGCCACCAGGACATACCCCTAAGAAGTTGTTTTTGTTTCTGTTATTTTAAAGGAGAGGTACAGAAAGGGATGAAAGCAAGTATAGGCAGGCAGTCAAGAAGAGAGAGGAGGAGAAAGCATTTTATTTTTATTTAGTTGTTCATATTGGTTGTTCTGCCCACTCCTGGGTCTTGAACCCTTGGATCTTGGGATGTGTGTGGGATTGCTCCAGTGTGTACCAGACTGCTAGGCCACCAGGGTGCGCCCAAGAATCTTTTTAGTATATGACGGGAAGTTCTGATTTTCATCTCCTATAAGACCATTCAAAAATTCAAAAGTGACTGGAAAACTTTGGCATGTACTCACTATATTTTCTAGGAAGAGAAAAGAGAAATAGACTTAAAGAGGAGTAATCTGAAAAATATTAACTTGTTTCCTAATGGCACTCTTCTGTATCCAATCTTTAAAAAAATAAAACTGATTATAAGGCATCAGGACTTTCAGAAGTTGTCATGCAATGATGTAGACATTAAAATGATTGCTTATTTTTTAACCTCTTTGTTGATAACTTTGGCCAAATAGCATTCTAAGAGTCTATCTCTGTCTCAGACCATTTACTGCAGGACAGATGGGAGCATTTAATTTCCCAACACTCTAGACTCCAGGTTATAATGTGCGAGAAGTGGGGAGAATGATTATGCTCTTTACAGTGACTGAGCTAGAGATGAATACTAACATCAGTCCTTGGACACAATTAATTACTCTTTCTAATATCAAATTTCCCCTGTGTGGAGAAGAATACTTGGGTGGGTGCTGAGGTGGGGAGAGGAAGGCAAAAGCCAGGAGTATTTCAGACTTGAATGAAAAAGAATTGTCTTCCCACTAGTAGCCAATCCTGATTCTATAGGGATAGGAATGGATAGGTGTAGAAGAAGAACGTCTGGAAGGAGGAAAATGGTCAGGGGATTTCCATTTCCTCATTATGTTTGCTTTGACTCAAGACTCAAGAGCATTTAAAATTCCAAGTAAATTCTGAACCAGAGACAATGTCAACAAGATCACTGAGATTAACATTTTTTATTTTGAAAAATTAGTTTATATCCAAGTGATCCTAATAAGCTCTTCGAGACATTTTTCCGCTCAACAGGAGTGTGATAATTTACAGACAGGAGCCGACTCTCAGAAACTTAGATTAAATTTATCTCCACATAATGGATCTTCCTTCTTTCTGCCTCTGTCTACACACAGACAGACTAATTCCAAGAGTCATTAGATGGCAAACACCAAGGAACTAACAAGCTATAAATCATATAAACTATGGCTCAAGTAAACTAAAGTTTCTAGAACTATCTTGGAAACAGGGGTGACATTCTGACTGGCAGAAATGAGTTCCCCATAAAATAAAAGTGATCTATGCCTAGGACCATGATGTCCCTGTTTAACATTCCTCACAGACAGATCCTGTAGGCACACTAGGTAAGGTTCCTACAGAGCTGCAGAGAAAAGAATCTAATTGCTGTGAAACAAGAGAAGTGGTGGTAAGCATCTAAGTGATCTACCTACAAGGATAACACCCCCAAATGTCCACATCTTCATGTCTAGAAACATTGAATGTGCGATGTTACATGGCAGGGGAATTATGGTTGCAAAAACAACTGAGATCGCTGATCAGCTGACCTTGAAATGGGGAGATTATCCTAGATTTTTGCAAGTGGGACCAGTTCTAATTACCTGATCCTTAGAAGCAGGGAACCTTTCCTGACCTTTCCTGGTAAGAGAGAGATGTGAAGAAGGAAGAGTCAGAGAGATGCTATGTTCCTGCCTTTGAATACAGAAGAAGGGGTCACAAACCAAGAAAAGTGGGTGTCGTCTAGAAGCCAGGAAGATTAAGGATATTTTTTTTTCCTACAGCCTCCAGAAAGGAACACAGCAGCAAGATTTTCACAAGGCCTGTGGCACACTTTCGCCCTTCAGAACTATAAAATAATCTCTGTGTTGTTATGGCATCAATAGAAAATCACAGCAGAGGTGGAAGGCACAGGTTGTGGCTCGCATCTAGAAAGCCATTGAGGAATATGAAAGATCAGAAAACGGACCCAAAGTCACATAAATCTAAACCAAGTAATATGGGACAAAGAAGGTAATACTCATTTTAATTGCCACTCTACAAATTTTGTTCCAATTTAAATCTCTAAGCCAACCAGCAAAAAAAAAAAAAAAAGAAAGAAAAAAAAAAAATAGGTCAGAAAAGGAAGTAAAAAGCAAAGGAAGAAATATATACATAATACTCCTTGTTAATGAGTATTTGGTGATAAGTATAATTGATTTTTCTTTTTCCCCCCTCCCATTCTCTAGCTCTCTCTAGTGCTCTTTCATTTATAACTCATTCTCACTTTCCTCTCTGACTTAACCAATGTATAATAGCGAATTCAAGTACATGGCTGTATGTTGTAGGTTACCTCGTTTAACATGTATGTTGTGAGTTACATGGGAGCCTCATGTTTTCTATTCTTAATTATTAAAAAGAATGATGGAAATTTCTGCCCACGAATGCATCTCTCAATTCATTTTCTTTCAGGAAGCAACACCCCTCACACTCATGTGCTACTTTCTCAGTGAAATCAAAGCAGAGGAAAGTGCTGTCAACCGGATGACCACAGACTGGACCTACACAAACGCAGTAGAGTTACTTTACTTGCATGTGTCAGAGAACACAAGGAGAGGAGTTGGCTCAGTAACTGATTTGCCTGGAAAATTCTCAACTCAAGGCTCTCAGGAGGGAAGCTATTCTAAATGAAACAGGAGACACAGAAACAATTCCTTTGCCACCATAAACTCCACAAGCCATGAAGGCTCAGTCAGTTGCCCACAAACTGTGATTCGAGTCCCAGTTACATTACCATCATTTCAAATCAGCCCCGTCATTTCAGATCAGCACCCTCGGCACCAGATGGACCACCCGGATACAAGCTCATCAGTCATATCTGTTAAAATGAGCCCTGTTCTCACGCCCACCCGATGGTGGGAACGGAAATGATTACTCTGGGCACCGTGACCGCGCTACTGTGAAAGCAACTGTTTGGTGTTAATTGATTTGCATAGTGGTGGAGAACTCCCAGAGTCCTGTTTTTGGGAAGTCTTGTCTGTTTCAGCACTTCCATTTGCAGTGCTACTTTCTAAAGGGACACCGGATACTTCAGGCCATGTCATCCGCCATTTTTGAGGGAGCAGTGCCCCTTGTCACCACCTCATTCTCATCACACGAGCTCCTGAAAACAGAGGGACAACTGTCCTGCAAGTTTCGATGACCTGGGTAATGTATTCAGATTCCAGGATGTGATCTGGGTGCCACTCAGTTCGAAGAGGCAGATGAAAATAATGTGATTGCAAAATGTTCCTATAGCTTCATCATGGAAGAAGCCAATCTTCTTCGCTTCCTTCTACCCTGTAGTAAGCAGTATTTTTTAGTCTTTAAAACTTAACCCTGGGAAAAGAGGGTTAATTATTTTTTTAAAGTTTACACTCACTGAAATAAACAGTTAAAATCAGGGTTTTCCCTTCTTCAAGGTGAGGAGGATTTGGTGGAGATTTGGAAGACTGCAAGGAAAGCAGGTACAACCAATGGCAGAAATCAGTGCCCCGATCTACCAGTGCCCCAGAAGGTACTGGGTCCTTCTCTTAACACAAAGAAGTTGATTCCTGGGGACTGAACCTGGAAGGATAAGTCTTGAGGTCATTGGTCAAATTTCATGGGGCAGGATTGGGGGCGTGCAACATTGACTTTTAAGTAACATAGCTGACTGACTTCAAATGAAACACCATCTGGACAATAAACAGCTCATCAACAGTAAGTATAATAGGGATCCCAGAAGGTCCTCCCCCAACTTCCTACCCAGTGCAAGAAACTTTCCTTCCTGGTACCTCCCCAGAGAAGAGACAAAATCACTAAGCTCGTGTAAAGCCCACTCCTTACCAGGTAGGCAGGGAAGAACTCATAACAAAGTATGAGTTGTGAGAGAAAAATTAAATAAATATTACATGTCCTGCACATAAATATGGTGGAATAAAAATAGGCCTCTCTAGAAGAGAATTAGGATGAATCCTACCATGACAAATTCTAGTACAAGCCTCCCTTGTTACTTTCATTGAAACTCTCATGCCCATACTGCTCTCTCTATCCTGTCTCAATTCTCCTCTGATCCCCTCTTCTCCAAAGCTACCCATTGATGCTGGTGATCAACCCAACAATCCTATGGACTCAACGTCTTGGAATAGTTTTCCACTTTCTCAATTAATGGAAATCTGCGTCTGGCCTTCTTTTGAGAATAAAATGTTCCTGAGTAACCTTCCCAAGAAAGGCTGGTCTTACCTCATGTCTCTAGGTGTGCTGGGCAGCCAGTGTGACCTCTTCCCATTCCATTCCCCGCTACCCTCTTATAAACCCCTATCATCTAAAACTATGCCGTCTGGCTATATGCCTCCTTGCTCCTGGTCCAGAACCTGCCTTTCCACCCCAACTCCTTGTATCGTCTTAAGTCATACCAGCATGATATGGAAGATCTCTTAATACCCTGACACACTCGAGTCTTGGCCTCCTTATTTCATGACTTGACATCAGCCCCCTGCTCTCATGGTCACACCATGGTTGGAACTTATCCTCACCAAGAGCTGGGTAATTTTGGCCTCTTGAATGCAAACATTTCATTCTCTAGACATCACTTCTACTAGCACTCGCTTGCTTAACTGCCACCATTTAAAAATGCTTCCACCCCATTAGGACTGCTTATTCATTGTTCCAGTCATGTTTCCTCTCTCCAAAAAGTCATCCTCCATTCACTGCCTTCCTTGCAGCTTAGATAACAAATTCCAAAATAATAATTAATGATGCAGACACCAATCATTCCCTTTTACCTTCTGTCTCTCACCATACCCACCTGGAAAAGTCCAATCACCTTTTCCATAACTGCATCTAAAGCAGTTAATATTACCGGAAAAATTTAAATAAATAACCAGGAAAAAAAATGGTTTCAATTGGAATTCAGATTCTTAGACTAAAAAAAGAATCTCGACTACACAGCAATTCTATTCCTTTCTATAGAAACTTGCTTTCTGAGTCACTACCATTACTCTTTCACAGGTTCAGCAGTCCCCTTAAATTTCCCACCCCATTCTCAGCCCTGGATGTTGACTTTGCCTCATATGTCACTGTGGGCCCTCGTGTTTGCCTGTCCATAGCCTGCTTCCCATTTATCCCACCACCACCTTCAACCTGGCATCTTTCCCCACAGCCCTCATATGTTCTTTTTGTTGATCGCACATAGGAAAGCTGAGGATTCTGTACTTCCCTTTCGGTTTACTCTCTTAGACGTACGATTCACATGTCACCAGATTCTGTTTGGATTTCCAAGTAAACACACACAACATCTGCAAATAAACATGACTTCGAACACGGATGCACATTATGTATTTTGTTCTCATTACACATATTAAGGCTTGTATAATGCAGAATGGCAGAAATAAGAGCAATGAGGACAGGCACACTGATTTCACTCTGACTTGAAAGAAAATGCTTTTTCTGTGAATGTGTTAAGTATTGTTTTAAAATAATTTCAGATATTTTTAAGTTGGAAAATAACAAGAAATGCAATGTGTAGTTCATATTTTCATGGAGTATTCATATACAGTGAGAAGCATTAACAGGATCATGTTACACTAACATGGGACACTCAGTTACACTCATCAATGTGGGCATTTTTTTGGTTTGGGTTTTTTCCCTTTTGCACAAATGAGCCAACACACATAAGTTTTTTATTTCCTCTTCTTCCTTACATGAAAGATAGCATATGATAGATGGTCCTCGGCATTTCACATTTTTCATTTAACAATATACCACCAAAGTCATTCCATCTTTTCAGTCACTGACCCTCTGTTGTGTGTTTACTCCATAGTTGATTCAATCACTCTCCTATACATAGGTATTTATGTTGTTTCTTCTATTTTGTGATTTTAAAAATGCTGCCATGAGTAGTGATGTGCATGTGTATTTTAGATTTTGGAGATTATTAGAGTAAATTTCTAGACTTGGAATTGCTGAGTCAAAAGATAAATGCATAGATAATTTTGCTAGATTTTGCCAAATTCTATTTCAAAAGGCCAGTTTGCATTTTCACCAAAAACGTATTATAGTGGTTATTTTCCCACAGCCTCACCAGGAGCATTTTTATTCCTACTGCTTTAATTTTCACCAATGTGATAGGTGAGAAATGGTATCACAGTGTAGCTTTCATTGGCATTTCCATAATTATAAAAGAAATTGAAGAGTTTCATTAACTTCCTAAAGGTGATTTTTATTGATTTTTGTCAGTTTTATGTCATTAATTTAACTTTCTTATCAAGTTTTAGATTTGATTCTCTCAATTTTGTAGAGTTCTGTATTTAATAGAGATATTATCCTTTACCTATAATACATGCTGAAATAGTTTCAGTCGGTTTCTCCTTTGTCTTTAGACTGTTTATGGTGCTTTGGCCTTACTATTCCTTTATTTCTCTATAGTGAAATCCATCAATCTTGTCTTTAATAGTGTCTGGATTTTGAATCACAGGACACCTTTCCAATACCAGGTTCTAGTGGAAGTCACCCACCTTTCTTCTACTACTTAGTTCGCTTCTTTTTAATGTTTAAAACTGTATGCATTTAAAATTTATTTTTGTGTGTGGTGTGAGGGAAAAACCTAATTCTATCTGTTTTTCAAGGGAGCCAAACTTTTACAGTACGATTTATTTAAGAGCACATATTTGACTTGGTAATTTGAGATAACACCTTTATCATTTGCTTAATGTCCTTATGTACTTGAGACTTCTCTGAAGTTTTATTTCTCACATCTGTTTACACATGTATCACACTGCCTTAATTAGAGGCTTTTATATGATGCTTTTAATGTCTAGTAAGATTAATCTCCCTCATAGTTTTCTTTTTTGCTGCTTTCCCGCATACTTGAGCATGTTTATTTTTCCAAATAATATTTTTAAATCACCCTGTCTTGGTCCAGAATACAAGTTATTGGTATTTTCATAGGGATTGCTCGTGCATGAATTTAGGGAGCCATCTACCCAAGAATAGGGTGTAACTTTCCATATGTTCAAGGATCCTATGGGGTCTTGAGAAAGTGTGTTCAGTTTCCCTCAAATAAGATTAGCATATTTCTTGTTAAATTTATTTCTAGGAAGTCTTCATTGTTCATATTGTATGTTAGATTTTCTCTACTTTTATCATCTCTAGAGAGTGTGAGTGTGTGTGTGTGTGTGTGTGTGTGTGTGTGTGTGTGTATGAAGGCTATTGATTTCTGTGCGTTCATTTTATAATCTGGTACTTTACTACTTTATATTATTTAATTTTATCAGTGATTCTCTAGGGTTTTCCAGGAATACTATCATATATCTGCAAAATGGAATCATTTTACTTCTTCTTTATCAGTTCTTATTCATCGGTTGATTTTGCTTGTCTAATTGCATAGGTCCGTACCTCCAATCTAATGTTGAATGGAAAGGAAATCATGGGAACTCCCTACATTCTTCTATGTTTAAAGATACTTATTGAAAACTCGGGAACTTGAATGATAGCTTGACTGGATATCAATTTTTACTTCTCAATTTTGTTGACTTCATTTAAAATGCTGTTCCATGATTGCCTTGCTTTTTATGTTATCTTAAAGAACTCTGATAATCTGACTCCTTTGCTTTTATGATTTGATCTTTATGCTTGGAGGTCTTGAGGATTTTTTATCTCATAACTCTAATTGTTTTACTCAGATATATCTTAAAGGCCTTTTTTTTTGAGGGGGGCAGGAGGTAATCCCAACGTGTATCCAGTAGGCTCTTTTAATATGTGGGTTTCTTTCATTTCTGAGTTTTCTTGAAGTATGGTTTTATGTTACTTTTGTATTGCTCTTTAATTTCTTCTTAAGGGTGTTAATCAAACATTTGTTACTTTTTTTTCTCTTCCATTTCAACCACTTCCTCTCTGACCTTCTTTTTACTTCTATCTTTGTCCCATTTTTATTCTCTTGGTTATTTTCCATCTTTCTTGAATGCTGCTCATTAAATTTCCCATTGAGTCTATTCTGCCCTGATAACTTGTAATTTAGTTTTTGTGAGATAATTTGATCTTTTCTATTTCTTTCATAAGTATAATCAACTCTCTTTTTATTTCTGTCTGCAGTTTTGCCTGCTTCTGTTTTTAATTTTTGTATTTCTGATCAAGCTATGCCATCACATCCCCAGATGCTTTTTTTGAGTCTCTTTCATCAGTTTGAGAGTTGCCTTTCAGTTTTCTTAGGCTTCTAGTTCCTTGGGGAGAATTTTTATCAACTACTATAGATTGATACTTATTTCCTGATGGTCATTTTATATAGATTTATTCTATTTTTCCTAATCATTTTGTGAATTTGAACTGGCTTTCTAGATTCCTAATTCAAAGGCACCATCTTCTATCAGTGAACAAAATTCAATTACTGTAGCAGATTTTTTTTGTGGTTTTGTTTATATATTCTTTTTAATTGGAATAATTTTAGGTTTATACAAAAGTTGTGAGGATAACAGAGATTCCTGTATAAAACTCATTCATTTTCAGTTTCTCCTAATGTTAATGATAAAAACTAAGAAAACAACATTAGCATTCACTATTAACTAAACTATGGACTTTATTTGAATTTTATCCATTTTTCCATTCATATATTTTTCTTCCAACATCTAATCCAGGTTACCACATGACATCTAGTTGCCATCTTTCCTCTCATTGATGACATTTGCTCAATATTCCCTAATTTTTCATGACCTCGACAGTTTTTAGAAGTAGTGATCAGATACCTTGCAGAAAGCCCTACAGTTTGATGTTTCTCTCAAGTTAGACTAGGTTTGTATTTGGAAAGAACCAAGAGTGGTTAGGGAAAGAAGACCACAGAGAGGGAGTGACTTTCTTTTCAGAGATCACAGGATATCTTCTGTGTCCCATTAATGCTGTTAAACTTAATCACCTGGTTAAAGTAGTGTTTCTTAGAATTCTCCACTGTAAATTTATCATTTTTTTCTTTTCTATATTCTATTCTTTGGAAATAAGTTATAAAGTCCAGCCCACAGTCAAAAGGAGATGGCTTCAACTCTACCTCCTAGACAGAGGACTATCCTTATATATTACTTAGAATCTTCCAGAAAAAAAGTTATTCTTTTGTCCCCATTTATAAGCTTTTCGATGCTTTTATCTATATCAACATAGACTCATCTATAATTTTATACTTTGGCTATGAATCCAATATTACACTACTTATTTTGTTGCTCAAAATCTTCTACCTTTGGCCATTGGTAGTTGTTTGAAGGTGACTCCAGTATCCCTCTGACGTGCTTCCATTCTTTTTTTTTTTCTTTAGGAAAAGGTACAGGCAGGAATGAAGGTGAACAAGCAGGCAGGCAGGAGGAGTGAAGAGGAAGAAGCATCTTTATTTTATTTTTTATTTAGTTGTTCACATTGGTTGCTTCTCCAAGGCTCAGGACTTGAGCCCAGGGGTATGTGACTTGTTCCTTTTGCAGGCAATTGACCTAACTAACTGCTGCTCCAGTAGAGCATGCTGATTTTTAAGAAATTTCTTACTTCCTCTACCATGCTTGTTTATTTTTGGTGAAGGTATTGTGACTCACTGGTTTTGCCTATGTTTTTGTCTTCAAGGTTGCCGAATTTTCCCTTTTTCCATCCAATTATTAAAGGTGACTTTCCCTTCCTTTTTGCCTTCTTCACTCAGAAGCTCCTTTTTGTAAATGGTCACCTCAAATTGGGTAAAAGGGGTCAATTATATAGTGAAGGCAGAAATGAAATGGTAGTTGTGAACTTAATGGATTATAAACAGATGTTGATTTAAAATAATGCACACCTTAAGCCTATGTAATTTTATGATGCCATATTCCTTCAATAAATTTAAGAAAGAAATCATGATAGAGGAATTGAAAAAAGACGACTCTAGTGACAGAACTCCCAGAAAACAAACTGTGCCCTCATGTCGTGCATATTTTTCAGACTCCTCCCTGCAAGTGCTCTGATCCCTGATCTCATAAGACATCTTTCTACTCTTTTATATTTCTCTTTCTTTATCTCTTTCTTTATCTCTTTCTTCCTCACGATGTTCCTAGGGGCTGCTTGACCCGCCAAACACTTGCAGCACAAACACAGTCACTCACTCATGGGAACTGGTGCTTTTTCATTCTTCGTTACCAGGTGTTCTGAAGTTCAATATATTTTACCCTTTACTTATACTGAAAGGATTATATTATGTAATTTTGTTCTAATTTGTTTTTTGGAAGATATGAAGGTACAGATTTAAGTAGTGGCCATAAGTCCTCATCTAGCCTATGAATGACGTTTGATAGTGATAACTGCATCAGCTTAAAAAAGTTTCACTTAATCCTAATCTCTTCGGAGTTTTCTTTAAAATGGCTATTTCTTCTTATCAAAGGGTTTTCCACATTTAGTGAAGCAAAAAAAGAGGTAATCAATTGAAATTTGTTATAGTTAATTTATAATAATTATATTAAGGATTGTTGTAAGTTGACCATGTTTCCATCACTATAATAAGATATAAATTGATATCATACTGTGCTAAGTTACATTTGTAAATATTTCATTTCAGATTTTTTTCTACCCATGTTCATAAAGGAGATTGACTGCGCTTCTTTATCCAATTTTAGTTTTTTCTGTTTTCCAAAAGGTAATCTAATTTGGTGTTCACATTTATTGGCCATCTTTATACATATTTGTCCTTTTTAACCTTCTGTTTTATCTTTATTGTCCCTTCAGCTTCCTTCTTTTTGCAATGCTTGTATCATCTACTTATTTTCTAAATAAGCCGGCTAGTTTCTTTGATTAGTTTTCATTTTTCAGCTTTTCTTGTTACTGATCTACTCTTAGCAGTTAGTGATTGTGCTTCAGATTTGCTTATGTTTCCCTTTTAATTTTTCCTAATTTATCTTCTTTCTCTAACATCTTATATTGGGCATTCAGATTCATTTCAATTTTTCTCATTTGCTAATCTACGCCTCTGAAGCTAGACATGTTCCTGTCCACCACTTGGGCTATTTCCCATAGCACAGACTTTCATAGGTGCTCTTAGTGGTATTCATTTTTAGGTGATCTGTCAGTTTTCTGTTTAGAACCTCAATCAAGTCAAACATTATTTAAAAGATACTTTTGTTAAAATGTTTAGGAACTAACTTTTGTCGAGAACTTCTGTTTGGATTGTGTTGTGGACAGTAAATACCACCTGTGTGATTTTTCTCTTTTTTACATTAGTTTTATTTTTCCTTTGTGACCTAACACAGGGTCTGCTTGATAATTTTTCACACAAGTATGTATGTGTTTGTGAGTATGTGTGTGTAGATATATACACACATACATATATGTGTTTGTAATATGCATATATGTATATACACATACACAGAGGTTCATATACAGTTCACCACACTGTTTCTTCTTTTTCCTACATACAGGTAAGTTCCCAGACTTCCTTCTAGGCAAGTATGATCAAGGAATAAGGGAAGAAGTAAGATTTCCATTTCCACATCCTGATCAATAAAACCTTCCACTTTTAACCCACCAGATTCTTTTCTCCTAAGGCTTGAACTGATTAACACAGTGAAGCACTGAAGGGAACAAAAACCATAAGATCAGAAGAGCCAGGTCCCTAACTCACCTCCTGGAGGAGAGCCACTAGTTCATCTCAAACACCCAGTTTTAATTTTACATGAAAAAGAAAAAAAAACTCTATTATGTGGAACCACTGAGGGTTTGGAGTTATTATTACAGCAACTGATATCTATGTGATCCACTGACTTTCTATTATTTCTGAGGACTAGGATTGGCATTGGCTAGAGCAGGTCAAGTTGTTCTCTCCACTCTCCCAGTTTCTTTTCCAGGAGTCAACTGCTACCGTCAGTTCATTTTCTTCTGGGCACTGGTCATATGTGGACTGTTGGATGCCAATCACTCCTGATGGCTTATGCCTATGTAATTCTCAGGAGCTCGTCCCCATAAAGGCAAAGGATGCCTATGCTGTACATCAATCTACATGCAATCCCTAGTTCAGGCCCTCACACCAGAGATGTTCGACAACCATTGCCTCAGTGGATGAATAAAGGAAGAATGACTTCTAGACAGAGTCTTTGCAGAAGAAATCTGAATTATTTCTCTGCTGGCTCTAAGAAGCCCAACTTCTACATTTGTGTTCTAGTGCACGCTAGAAGATCACCCCTCAGACAGAGAGTGTGTATAATGGAAAAAGAAAAAATTCCAAGCAGATTGTTAAAATGGTCATTTAAATGCACAGTGAATCTCCACTACTTGGAATATTTGCCTTAGCCACATTTCTCTCCCACAGAGAAGGCTCGAGATAAAGGCAAGGGAGCCATCCTTTCCAAACCTTAATTTTCAAAAATAGAACCACTTGCAAATATATCCCCTACTCCCAAAAATCCAGTGAAGCAGGACTAGCCTTCAATGACTTAATCAACCCATTCAGAGATGCCATCTGCCACAGGTTCTTTTCCCATCTCTCCTCTCCTCTGATAAATCCCACTCCGCTGACAAATGTACACTTCACTCTCCTATCTCTGTCTTCATGCTTTGTTCCTGTTTTTTTCCTCATTCTGAAATGCCCTCCCCTACCTTCCCTGTCTTCTGATTTTATACCTGTTCTCCACAGTCATAGGTAGATGCTCTCCCCCTAGAGTTCCTTCTCCAATTCTCCCAAGTAGAAAGGGGCCTCTCTCCTTTGCTTTCTGAGAGCAGTTACTTTATTATTTACTACAGCATGGGGTGGACTTTATGAGGAATCAGTCTTTAATATGTGGCACTGTGGATATCATTCAAAGGGGAGTCCTGAGTTACATGGTTCGAGGGGTCAAAAATGTGTATTGAAATTGTGCACCTGATTATGTTGACTTAAAACTCCGTACTGGGTGTGCCCTAGTGACCTAGCAGTCTAGTATACCTCGGGCGCAGTCCCACATACATCCCAAGGTCCAGGGTTCAAGACCTGGGATCAGACTAAACTACCAATGTGAACAACTACATAAAAATAAAGTTCTGCTTCTGCAAAAAAAGAAAAATCTGTACAACAGTCACAAAACTGTTACAGAAACACAAAAATTGAAATCTCATCTAGTTTAGAAAAAAATAACTCTAACTACTTCCTTGGTTTAAAAACTTGAAAACTTGGTTCAAAATGCAGAAAGGTAACACATGGCTAATGAGCGAACAAGAGGGCAAGGGAATGGGAGGGTAGTGATAGCCTGTAAAGGAAATTTCCAAGGAAAAGTGAGAGACAGAAGCTGTCGGAAACACCACGGAGGAGAATGAGTTCTTGGAAAGCAAGTCCAAGAACAGAAAGCAAAGAGGAGTTGACTAAGGTCTTCTTCCAGGACTGGAGTTTTATGGAAGCTACTATGCAGCAGATCTTTTAGATACGCTTCCATCAAATGTGGACAAAGCAGCCCTCTACCTGTATTAGTTTCTCTGCTTGAGAATCTGTCGCTTTCCTTGCTCTATCACAACGTGACACCCAGAGTGCAGTCAATCTGTCCTGTGCCAGGATTTCTTAAAATAGTTTCCACATTACTTCCACAATCACTGTGGCAACTTTTTAAGAACTTGGGTCAATCCAATTATGGAGACAATAAATTTTAGCACTGGAAATAACAGTAGATGTATGCGAAGCCTGAGAAGGCAAAACATGAATCTGTCATTACTGCCAGCTGTGACAGAGTGCTCCTCACTGATGGGAGGACTTCAAGGGGCATTCCGATGGCAAAAGAGCTACAGTTCCCTGGTGATGTACGAAACGGTAACTGGCCCACTGACTATTTGCTGTCCCTTATCTAGGGGACTGACTGCCTCATTGTCTAAATATAAGAACTGAGTCTCAGAAAAGGCACTTGATCAAATCCAACAGTGACTTAGTGACAAAACCAACACAACTTAGTTCTCCGACCTCAGTACTCATTTTATTATACAATCCAACAGCTGAGCTGTGTTTTTTCCTTATGGCTAATTCAATTTTCCTATAATACTAACTCCATTTGTTGGCACTTTTGAAAAATGCTAATGGAAGAGACCATAATAATAAAACCTTAAAATCTGACTAAACAGGGTGTGCCCTGGTGGCTTAGCACTCTAGCACACCTGGGAGCAGTCCCAAACACTTCCCAAGGTCCTGGGTTCAAGACCCAGGCCCAGGGAGAACAATCAATAGGAACTACTAAATAAAATGCTTCTTTCTCCTCTCTCCTACAAAAATTAATAAACCCGATTGAACAAAGATTTTGGCATATTAAAATATCCATATCCCTACAAGTCAGTTATTTTTAAAGACTATTATAAAAGATGCTAACCTAAAAAGGAGAGTTATTCCTCTTTCCCAAAGCCAATATATATTAATTATCTGTGTCTGTGTAACTAATCAACCCAAAACATAGTGGATCAAAACAACAGCAGGCTTTTATGAACTATGGGTCAGAAATTTGAGAGTGTCTTTTATAAGATCTTAGTAAACTGAGATTAAAACTGGAATTATCTCAAAGCTGGAATCATCTAAAGAGAGGAGATGTGACTAGCTGGAAGCTGGAAAACCTGCGCCCCTGATGCATCCTTTGTCTCTGTGTGAACTCTCCCTATGGTCTTTTCAACTGGTGACTTTAAAGTACACAGATGTCTTTAATGTCAACTCAGCGTACATGTCCTGAGAGAAAGAGAGCCTAGTAGGTGTTGTCCTACCTTTAATAATTCAGCCTCAGGAGTCACATAGCATCACTTCCATAACAGACTATTGATCAAAACAAATGCAAAGTCTAACCAGACCCTACCCCTCAGTGAAGGAATGACAAGGTCACATTGTCAGAAGGTTATGTGGGCAGGCTTTGGTGGAGTGGTGGTTGGGCATAGTCCACATACATCCCAAGGTCTCAGGTTCATGTCCGAGAGTTGGGGGAACAACCAAGATGAACAACTAAATAGAATAAATAAAAATGAAAATAAAAATGATTTTTCTTCCTCTTCCTGCCTGCCTGCTTACTTTCATTCCTAACTATAGATTGCCTAAAAAAAAAAAAAAGTTATTACATGGTATGAGATATAAAATATAATTGGCTACAAGAATTAATAAGAGTCTAACGCTGGCATTTTGGGGAAGTGTTCAAAAGCAAGTATATCAAAATGTTCTGGGAATCAGGATAAAAATTATCTCAGATTAGGATTGCCACAAAGGAACCCAGTTAGGTCTGAACTTCAGATAAAATGAATAATGTTTTCATGCAACTAAAAACTCATACAATATTTAGGATACAATTATCCCCCCCCCCAAAAAAAATATATATATACTGTTAATCTGAAATTTACATTGAACTAGACCTCCTGTAACTTTACTTGCAAAATCCGGCACCACTAGCCCACCTTGCTTCCGATGGTCACAAGGAATGGATATTTGTGTCTGGTTCTCAGGTCAGGAATGAGAGGATCTTAGAGCCAGTCACCATTACTTTCCAAGCTTGCCTGACAGGGTGACCAAAAATACCTTCTCTGAAGCTGTTTCCATCTCTGCAGTGGAACACTGGCTTCCACGTTCCTAGACTGGTGTGGACTTGGGATTGCTGTCTTGGCAACGCTCTGATTTCCCCGGGTTTTCTTTTTCAGTCTTTCAGCTGTGCATAAGCTGATCTCCTGGCACTGGTTTTGTTTCCTGACAGGCAACATTAATTCATTTTCACATTCACACTAAAATCACTTCCCTCTCTGTCTAACAGCAGCAGTAATGGTGAAAGCCCATTTGGAAAACAGCTTGATGGAACAGCTGCTTCGTACTCATTATGAGTCTCACACTTTCTCTAATTTGGGGGAAGGGATACCCACAATAACAAACACACTGCAGTTCAGGTATCCAGTAAACGGGACACTTCTATTTTGGATTTATTTTTCTGCTCATGCAATTAATACATAAGCTGTGTGTTCCATTGTTACACCATCTCAAATGATATGCTAAAATTTTTACTACAGATCTCCAGGCCTATCCAGTCAGGATGTCTGGCAATGGCTCCCCCATTATTCTGCAAATGCAAAGCTCCCTCACACTCCTATGTTAATCAAAGACTGATTTAAATGATCCCCTGTATATGAAACCATTAGCTGTTGTGTAATCCATTCTGGTTCCCCAAATTGTGATTTCAGACTTAACATATTTACTGACTTCCCTAACAAACCAACAGCACTGGGTATTATGGACTTCCTCTGCTACAGACAGGGTATAAGTTGCGATGACTCACCTGAATTCATGCTGCCATGGTAACTATCAGACTTTTACTGACAGGATATGGCCTTAGGAGCAAGACATTAGGCCCTCCATCAAATTCATAGGTAGATTCAGCTTTCCTTTTTCACTGCTGTTACAAAGTAGATAGTAAACACTGCTAGTTCCAACTCAACCTTCATTTTCTATTTTGTCCTAAATAAAAGAGACTCATGTTTATACCATTATTCACTCCCTCCCACCATGGGTCAGTTGGGGGCTCAGAGGCCCAACACTAAGCCTAGTAACGACGCATCCTGATGTGCACCAATCTCAGTTCATGATTAGTCTAAGAGAGAGCCATGGTTATTGGTGCAGCGGTAGGCAGATGGACATGGAAAGGCAAATAGGTAGCTGAAGACCACCCTAAGGTAAATCTGAACTAGCTTTAGAATTAAGTCAACACAAAGACCCGTAAAATGGAGAGAAAGAAGAACCTCAAGTTCATTTTTTTAAAGAAAAAGCAGGAATGTAGGCAAAAGACAGGTAGGAAGGAAGAGAGAGGAGGAGGAAGCACTTTTTTTTTATTTAGTTGTTCACACTGGTTGCCTCCTCTTGGGCCCAGGACGCGAATCCAGGGGTATGTGGCCTGCACTCCTTCGGAGGCGACTGACCCAACCACTGCTCCACCAGGGTACATTGAACCTGGGCTCTTGATGACAATTCTGAGTCACTGCTTCATACCACACCTAACACAAACATTGGGGATAATAAATTTCCTGCTGACAGGGCACTCTGAGTTGGTCAAAAGCATCCTCACTAACACTAGAAGATGGGAGATCATCCATCCAAAAGGAACAACAATGTTTTCCTCTTTCCCCCAAATACAGGCCCCTGATCTTCTTCTGTAACAGGTACTTGACCCATTGTAACCTGGACCACCGTGGTGGAGTCTGGCTGCGCTTTACTGCGATTAGAGAAACTGAGACAGATGCAGCAGATCCATGATATTCTGTCAAGTCGTGTGACCCACATGGTGCCCATCAGTAAGTTGGTGAACTCTGGGCTACATTTACCTATGTTACCTGCCTCTGTTTGGCACCACTGTGTGTTCCGGAATCTGCCATCGCAAGGGTCAGAAATTCTAAGCAAACGCTTGCAATTTATTGGCTAACAAAACTAAAAAATACAAAGATTGCATCTCATTTCAGTTACAGCTAAATTCCAAGTTTCTGAGGATGTTGTCAGGAATCTGTTCACCTTTCCCTCTTTCTTCATACAGCTGCTGGCTCTGATGGCTCTGTCAGTCAGGCCTCGCCCACTTGGTGGCAGCGATGGCCCCACCCTTAATAAGGCAGGCGTTGAAACCTACTTTCTCCATCAGCATCTGTATAAATGCCTAGAAAGGGGTCTGAGGTACCCCCTGGTGACTCGGGTGTAAAGTTCATGCCTGTGGTGTGGTCCACATAAAACCCAGAGACCTAGATTCACAGGCTGGGGCTTGGGGGGTAGCAGGAGCAGTGGAGGGGCAACTAAATGAATAGCACCAAAAAATAGAATGCTTCTTCCTCCTCTCTCTTCCTTTCTGCCTGCTGCCTGCCTGCCTGCCTTCTTGCCTGCTACCTCTTAAGAAAACAAATGTTTAAGGAATCTAATAAGGTCTTTTGTCATGTTTCTGCTCAAAGTAATAAAGGTACCATGGATTGAATTATATTCCCCAAATTTCAGATGCTGGTGCTCAAACTCACAATGTGACTATATTTGAAAATACATCCTATGAGGAGATGATAAAAGCTAACACCAATCACTTAAGACTGGCCCCCTTGTAGGACGAAGAAGACACACCAGAGCTTCTGTTCCAAGAATATACACAGAAAAAGGGGTCATGTGAGCACACAGAGAGATAGTGGCTGCCTACAAGCCAAGAGAAGAGGCTTCAGAATGAAGCCTACTTTACCAGCACCTTGATCTTGAAGGGCCCAGTCTCCAGAACCATGAGAAATATATTTCGGTTGTTTAAACCATCCCTTCCATTGTATTTCATTATAGCAGCCCAAGACAACTAATGCAATTGAGAAAAAGAAGCTATAAAAAATAGACAGATAGACAGGTGTGCCCTGATGTAGCAGCAGTTGGGCCAACTGCCTCCTAAGGAGCGCAGGCCACAGACACCTGAGTTCAAGTCCCAGGTACAAGGGAAGCAACCAGTCAAAACAACTAAATAAAAATACATAAAGATACTTCTTCCTCCTCTATCTCCTGCTTGCCTGCCTGTTCACCTTTATTCCTGACTGCGCCTTTCTTTTAAATACATATGTACTTACGCATATAATATATATTTAATTTTAAATGAAAGTTGATAAGCTATCAGAGTTTTTTCAAAAATAGCATTTCCCAGTCACCATTTCAAATAGCCTAGAGTTCATGTGATTGAGTTAAGCTCATTAAAATAGAAAAAGTGGGTGGATTCTAAGGTCCTGGCCTTAAAATACTTTTGCTCTCTCTTCCCTCCCACAGACCCTTCAGCAGTCGCGCATTTACACCTCATGGCTACAAGACGGCAGCAGACTGATGTCCTGTGAGAAGAGCTTCCCAGTCCATGTGAGACTGGGTTGTAGACAAGAAAACACTTTGAGTTACTGAGATTTCAGGATGTATTTATCCCAGTACAGTGGAACCTACTCTAACACATTTGCCAAGATGGAACCAACCTGCTCACTCAATGCTTCAGGGGACTGGTGGGAGGGTGGAGTTTGTTCTAAGTTCTTCCTTTTGCCGGGAGAATAATAGCTCTATTTACTAACTATGAGGGCTTAAAACTAATAGAAAATGACTATAATGTTTAACAATTAGAGAGAAAATGGAAAATAAAGGAAACTCAATCATTCACACTTAAGTATTTAAGGTGACATATCCTAATACCTTAAAGTTCTTCAGTAAAAAAGAAAGAGTAAAGTTTATGGGGCAGAACATTGATAACTGGCACATTTACATGGTTTATCATACTGTTTTCTTACTTTAACATATACTTGAATTTTTTAAATAAAAGGTTAAAAGAAAATAAGTCCAGAGAGTGGTTGCAACTTTTTTTAAAGTACGAAAGCAGAAAATCAAATGACAGAAATGAATCCAATAGGATCAATAATCCTAATAAGTATAATTAGACCCAACATACTAAGTAAAAGTAGGACTTTCAAACTGGAATGGAAAATTAAACAAAACCAAAATACATATGCCGTCTACAACAGAGACAAGTGAAATAATCCGACAATGATGAGTAAAGAAAGAGAAACACATATACCAACAAAAACTAGCCAAAAGGAAGACGACTGATATTTGATGGACTTGATCTTAGAGCCAAGAGTTATTAAATACAGCAGACAGTTGCTTGACCAGCCAATATCCACCTTTCCTTTCTCCCTTTATTCTAAAGTCCTGTGTTTGTTCAGTTACCCATTTCTCCACCACAGAACTCAGAAAGGAGACCTCATCCCCAGCTCAGGGATGAACATTGATCTATGTCTGTCCACCACTGAGACTCTTTCCACCTGCTGCATTTCCCCGAGGAGTAGACACAGCACATTTTTCTTGCCAACATCGCCAGGAAGGCTGCTGGAGCAGACTTCACAGGGGTGAAGAGAAACTTACAAATGTGACTGCCTCCACCTCTGCATTCTGTGTCTGAATGTGCTGTCTGCAGCCACCACAGTGCCCACAGTAAGAGCTGGTCTGAGAGTATCCCGACACGGAGAAGCAAAGGAAGAAATGAAGAGAATCAGGCACCGTGATGCAATCAAGCCAGTACATCTACAAACAAACCCCCTTGTGTCAATCCAGACCTTATGGAAAGGAAATGCCAGGGTGGGAACAAATGTGTAAGGATTTTATTAAGGAAATGAGTGGGGATGGGAGGGGGCCAGGAAAGCCATTAAGACAACAATCCAAGTCTGACTCCCAAGGAAGGAGACAGGGAAGGAAGGTTGGATGGAAGTGTCCAAGGCTATCTCAGCTCCACAAGTCACAATCAGCTGTGAGAAGAGTCCTGTGTCTCCTAGGAATGGGCCTTAGTGTCCTTACTGCCTGTGGGAAGCATGGCCTGCATGAGAGTGTGGTTGTGATTTTCAGAGCAAGGTGACAAAGTTCTTGATCGACTGTGTTGTCTGTAGTAGAGGTCTGTCCCCAACCACTACAATCCCTTTCCTCCATTTTTTGGAAATATATGTGTGTGTATACACATATTATATATAATTGTATGTTATGTAATATATATTTTATCATATATACACACAGATATATGTATATACTTCCTAATTATTTAAGATAAAGGCACCCTGACTTACCGTAGAAAGTCACTGTACAATGGTAAAACAAGCAGGTCCCAAGAATATGACAATTCAGTGCTCATCTTTGACTACTAATATAGCATCTAAATATACACTAGACCTATGAGAAGACATTAACAAATCCACATTCAGTGTTTCCACAATGGAATGTTTAAACACCTCTCTTACAGTTTGAGCCAATAAAATATCAGTAAAGAAAAAAGAGAATTAAATATCATAATTAGCAAACACCAATCTTGCAAAAGCATTCCTTCATTTCATGAGCATGCGAAAGACTAACCAACATAACCATGCAATAGCAAGAATCAATGGATGTCAAATAACCACTGTGCACTACTGACAAGGATGTAGGGAAAATTGTATTCTCACCTTCTGTTGCTGAAATGTAAATTGTTTGATCTTTTTAAAGTGCATACTGGGAGATAACTATCAAAAGTATTTTATAGAATTTTCAATATCTAAATATACACATATGTATGTATGCATGTATGCTTTTTGTCACAGCAGCACCTGCATATGGAAACCTACAATACAACAGGGAAGAGTCATGCTGAAAAGGCACAATCTCATACCCATTCCACTCCCAGTCACTTCTCCATCTCCCACCCCAATCCTGTGCAACCTCTTAATGTTCCTGAGTTTTATTCTACTATCCATATAGTTGCTACTTCCATAACTCGAGGCATTGTGCTAGCCCTCTCTTCCTTGAATAGCAACTTTACTGAATTATCTATTAACTCTATAATTTAGAAAAATAAAACTTTTCCTTATATAATGCTTTTCCTACTTTCCTAAATATCTTGCAAGGAGATACAGATTGGGTGGATGGATGGATAAATAGATGGATGAATGGATGGATGGATGGATGGATGGATGGATGAATAACAGATTGTATTTTGAGTTATTAAAGTTTGTTACTTTGCATATTTTATTTAAACCTTATTTATTACCCATTAACTTTAGACAATAACCCCTGATCCTCACTTCAGAGATGAAGATGTTAGTCCTTACCCACCCCTACTCCTCACCCTTCAACACACGCAATCTCCTTTAGTTGCAGCTGTATTTTCATATCATCAAAACTTTTACCTATTATATTCTTTGAACTACATAAAAATAAGACTTCCATGCTCTTCCATAGACAAGCTCGCACAGTTAGCTTTGAGGTAGCCTTTCCTCTCTCATAGATAAGACATTGCCTCCAAAATTAGAGGGACAGGTAAGAAACACACAAGAGGAAAAGCATTGGAATCACGCATTCTGGTTTCTAAAATCACCTCTGTCTCTAACTCCTCACCACTAGTGTTCTTGATTAAGTCATTTCTGTGGTCCCAATTTCTTCATCTTTCAAATAAAAATCATGGTCTAGGCTTCATATCTTGAATCTTTCAGCAACATAAGGGAAAACGAAAATAGAATGAAATTATTTGATTCAAGCACCAAAAAGGAAAGTATCCCCAAAGCTTAGAAAATAATTCTGAGCTAAAGGAAGGAGTTCGCCAGCAGGGACCTTTATTCACAACATTGGAGTTCAAAGTGCGCTCTGCTCCAGTAGTGGGCAGAGATGGCATATTTATTCAATTCTTTCAGTTAGAAAAATCTAAATGCAAATGTATGTAAATTATGGGCATTGTAAATGAGAACAAGAAAGAAATATAAAGACCTGATTACTGGTTGGCTGAAGGGACATTAGCAGAATCCTGAAATGAAACCCAAAATTCCATGCTTGGAGAACCGCAGCCAAGATAAATCCCCACTCTCGCCCCTGCACTCTGCGTTTCTGAAGTCGCCGCCTGGATCCCCTGCCATCAGCGAGTGTTCAGGGCTCCTGGCTGCGTCAACACTTCACGTGCGTAGGAGGCACTGAATCGCAATCCACAGCACTCAAGCACGCCAAAATTCAGCTTTATTTCCTATACGTGACCTTCCTCTCTATCTCAAACTTTCCATTTCAGAAACTTAAATCTGACAATTCTGGGTAAACTCGAACAAGTCAGGGTTTTCTTCTCTCAATCCTCATCCCCATGGTTGCCAGTGAAGATTCATAGACCAACAAGGGGCAGACACTTAGCCGCAAGCAAGGAAAAGGGTCTTCGGTCATAGTCTCATCTACACTGCCTCTGGGTTCCTTCCAGAATGGCGGCTCCTATCCCCAGCGACACCTGCAGAGCCATATACATTCTGTGCAGACCCTCGTCAGTACTTTCTCCAGGCCAGCCATGCTGCTGCACTCTGACCCCAAAAAGGGGTTTCTCCGGGTACTGGGGTCTCCAGCTGTTCTGTGGCCCTCTCCGCAGGCACATGGGAACTGTTTCAGTGTTCTTCCCTAATAACTTCAGACTATAAGAAACCTGTGTCAAGTCCCATCTTGTCTGAACATCTGAACACACATCAGCATTTCTATTCACCTGTTCTTGGCATATGGTAAGTAAGGGTCCTGAAAAGTCTGTGACCTGTGGACCTTCCCATGCCTCACTCAGTATGAAGGACGGATCTTCCCTGCCTCGGGATCACATATTTTCTCATGCTGCCACACCTCACCAGGAAAAATGTCCCTTCTCAGAGGCACCTATGACCATATCCAACCCTCTTTATTCCTTTTTTGCTTGGTCTCTTCCAACCAGTCTTAATTTAGTTGGGGAAACTAGCTGGGGAAGGAGAAGTTGAGGTTCTGCTCCTGGCAATGAAGAATAGCTCCTATCAGATCAACCCAGCCAAGGATAACACTACAGACTCTGGAAAATATGAAAAAGAACTTCTGAAGGCACTGGGGGATGACCAAAAGCAAGAGAAATGGAAGGGGAGTCAGCCCCTGAAGAAAGTAAATGGCACTGTGAGTTTCCTTGTTTTTTAAACATCAACACACCCTGCTGTCTACTAAATCACCAAGTGTTCTTCACCATCATCCAGGGGCTCCACCACCACTTGCTTGCCCTTCTCCCATCCCCTTCCATATTGATAACCTCAGTTCTATTGTAAGTATCCAAGTCTCCAAGGGTTGGTTTGTGTTTCATCTGTTCCTTTGTTTTGTTTCTTCACATTCTACCTATGAGTGAGGTCGTCTGGCATCCATCTTTCTTCTTTTAACTTATTTCACTTAGCAAAATACTTCTACATCCATTCATGTTGATTCAAATGACAGGGTTACATCTCTTCTAAGGGATGTGTAGTCTTCAACTGTGTGTATGTACTACATCTTCTTTACCATTCAACTGACGTTGGGCACTTAGGTAGGTTTCTAGGTCTTAACTATTGTGAGTAGGGCTGCATAAATCTCTGCAAGTTAGTGTTTTTGTATCTTTTGGGTAAATACCCAGAAGTGGGATGACAGGATCATATGGCGTTTTCACCTTAAACTTCTTGAGGAATCTCCAAACTTTTCTATAGGAATTATACCAATTTACACTCTTACAAACAGTGCAAAGTGTTCCCTTTTATCATCCTCACCAACACTTGTTGTTTCCTGACTTTTGGATAATAGCCTGCCTCTCAGGTGTAAGGTGATATCTCATTGTCATTTTAATTTACATTTCTCTGATAACCAGCGAGAAGGAATATCTTTCCATGTACTTGCTGGTCATCTGTGTGTCCTCTTCAGAAAAATGTCTCGCCAATTCCTCTTCCCATTTTTTGATTGGATTGCCTGTTTTTCTGTTATTGAGTTTTATGAGTTCTTTGTATATTTTGGATATTAAGCCATTTTTAAGGCTTTGGCCTAAGGGAATGGCACAATTAAGGCAGTTAAGATGTCTTAATAAAAACTGTAGACTTATTGGCTGAAAGAAACTGAGGAGAGCGTTTAGGGTTTCTACAACAGCCAATTCCAGACTGGAGAGCACCACAGGGTGGGGGTGGGTAGGGTTTCTACACAGCATTAAACTCTGCAAATAGTTGGCAGATTGCTGAATGGGGCTTCCTGGGACAGACTCCAGGAAACTCAGCTTAGACTGATAGAAGTGGTCAGATCTTTCAGCTGCTGTCACAATGGAAGCAGTTTTTTGAGTTTTCTTTCAGCCAGGTTACCTGCCTATTACAGCAAAGATCAATAGTCTTCAGAGAACCATTACAGAATTCAGAATCTCTATTGTATCATTAACAGTATCCAGTATACAATCCAAGAATACTAGACACGAAAAGAAATTTTACTCAGTCAAGGAAGATTGACCTAAAATAACCCAGAGGTTAGAATTATCAAGTAGGAACGCTAAAGCAGCCTCTGAGGGAACAGGGTAAGGTCACAAAGGTATGGACATTTGTCCAAGCTTACTCAGACGGTTCACTTAGGACACAAACATTTCATTACAGGTAAATTTGACTTGAAAAAGAAGTTAAAAAATTGAACTCTATTTAATGATGTGCATGTTGAAGTGTTTAGGAGTGAAAATAATAATATTTACATTAACTTTGAACTCCATCAAAAATAAGACAAAAAGATGGAGAGATATATGATAAAATATAGCAAAATTTTAATTGTTGACTCTAACAGATATAGAATTTTTAAACTTTTCTGCATGCTTGAAATTCTTATAATAAATATTTAATCTTATGTTAGTAGGTGAGAAAAATCACTTTTCCTTCAAAATCCATTGTTTACACTAAAGCAATACCCAAAAGATTCTCAGGTCTTATGACAGAAAAAAGTTTTGAATTTCACAGTTTACTTTGGAGTCCTCTACTTCTCTGTAAATTCCTAATGTAAAATATGTTCTGAGAGAAAATGGATAACTTTGGGCACACAAAAATGGGGGAGCGAATCCAATTAGCAGAGGGAATATAATAATATCTCACATAATTATCCAAAAGCAGATGTGATAAGCTTTTAGAATCAGTATTCACATTTATATTCTCTAAATAAAGCCTTTTGAATATAATTCTCTCTGCTACTCAATGCCATCAGTCCTGGAGGTGGACAGTAGAAAAGTTTATTGATAATACAGAGATTTATGCAGCAGAGTTTCCAATATTGAAATTTAAGGTTAGAATGAGGCATAGTGTAATAGATCAAACCTCAACTCCTACCCATCCTGATAGCTTTTCTTCAGAAAGGAAACAGGAATAACAGACACATCATTAGCTATTATTCTTTAAACAGTCACCAACATCGTAGCAAATTGATCGAAGCTTATTAGCAAAGTTAACCTCATCAGTGTCACTGACTTGTTATATAACGGGGCAAAGGCACTGGATTTTAGACCTGGAAAGTCTTTTGGAAAATCTAGGGCAACACCTTCAATTTACAATAAAATCAATGCAGCCCAGAGAGGTTAGCACACAGCGCAAGACTACACATCTTACTATTGACCTTGACTCCAGGCGCCTTGTTTATTTATCTGTCTGTTCATTCATGAAATGAACATTTGTTGAATTCCGACAACTGTCATCAGCCGAGGATAAGACAATATCACTGCGTTGGAGCAACTCCCACACTAGTGAGGAAGGTAATATTATAAACAAATAGTGATAATAGAGTTAAGTGACTGGCCAAGGAAGAACACGTAAGATGTAGGAAATTGTGAGAGACTCTGGAAATTTCCATAGGGGAACCTGAACTGCTACCCATCCTGACAGCTTTTCTTTTGAAAGGAAACAGAATTAGCAGACTCATCATTAACTATTGTTCTCTAAAGAGTCATAAAAATTGCGGCAACTTTCAAGGAAGAAGAAAAAAGACCACATATATTCAAGGTGGAAAAAAACAACAGTAGTACCGAAAAGTCCCATATTTAAAATTTTTCTTTAAGAATTCATGCACACTTCCTATTTCTATCCAAGAATAAGTAGAAAACTCTCCCTCGATATCCAAAACCATGAAAGTGCATAGCAATGGGAGATAACAGAATCCACATCGCCACCCTGAATAATGAATGAATAAAATAAGTTTTCAAAGGTCAGAACCCCACTCCACCCCAACTGGGTAAGAGCAGCCTGGTTGAGTCTATACAGATTCCACGCCAACATGGCAAACTCTTGCTCGAAGCGCCTAGCTGCATCGTGTTGGGGCCCAGAGCAGTTCAGGCAGTGGGCAGGATGGTGGTGGCGACTGCTGTGACATTCCTTAGTGCAAGTCCCAGTTCCTTGGAATGTCTGACTCGTTGAAATCAGAAAATTTAAAGCACAGTCGATTCCAGGGGAGGAAGACAGCTCCAGTGTTCTGGAGACCAAAAAATCATGGTGGCGGTGGAGAGCGCCATCTGGGCTGGAGGAGGAAGGAGCCAGCAGAAGCTGGAAGTGGGACGCCAGCATTGTCAGAGAAGTTAACAAAGCACCAGAGTTCCACTTGTAGAGAGCAGTGTGAGGATGCTGTGACCAGAAGTCAGTGGGCACTCAGAGTAGGAAAACAACGGGCTGCTAACAGAAAAGTTGGGAAACTATGCCATAGGCAGAGCCCCAATCAATCCAAGATTGCAGAGAAGCAGACGCTTCCTGGGTCACCTTAAAGAAAAGGGCATATCTGGTGGCTCAGGTGTTAAGTCAGTGACTGGGGCATAGTCCACATAAAGACCAAGGATCCAGGTTTATGAAAAGGGCCAGGGGGAGCAACCAAAAATGAACAACTAAATAAGTGCTTCTTCCTGTCTCTTCCCGCCTGCCTGCCTGCCTTCATTTCTGCCTGCTTCCTTCCTGCCCACTCCCCCACCCAAAATAATAATAATAAAATAAAATAAAGCAGCAGCAAGAAAGGATGGATTGGCACACCCTGGTGGAGCAGTGGTTTAAGTCAGTCCCCTCCAAAGGAGCAAGTCACATACCCCTGGGTTCAAGTCCCGGGCCCCAGGGGAAGCAACCAGTGTGAACAACTAAATAAAAATAAAATAAAATGTTTCCTAAAAAAAGAAGCAAAGGATGAATACATCATATAACTACAGCTGGCTATAGATACCCTAAAGATGGAGAAATGCGTCCTTGTATGGTAAAAGAAAGGGTGGCAGTTAAAGGTGCTTCAGAAAGGAGAGGTGGTTGGAAATAAGAATATATTTGGACAGAGGGAGAAATGACTGAGGTGAACAAGACATAGACAACAAAAGAGAGAAGTTCTCCCCTCCAGAGAGAAGGACTGGGATTGGACCTGCTTCAGAAAGAAGGCTGTGTTTGAAAAACCAAGATAAAAAGGGTGGGAAGAGAGAACATCAGGGAAACCACTCCAAAAGCAAAAAGCATGGAAAATAAACTCAGCATGTTTGGCACAGGGAAGAGTGGGGGTTGGACAGAAAGGAAGGAAAAGAAAGGAGTCCTCGGGGAAATGAACAGGCATGTAGAGGAAGTACCAAAAATCAAGTGGAGTAACAGGAAATTGAAATACACATATGGGTTTGCAAACTTGAGAAGATAAGGGGAGTTGTAAACATGCTGTATGTAAGTACTTATTTACCATAAGTTTGTGAAGATCAGCTCACAGAATAAAGAGTCCACGATATATGTGTGTGTATGTGTGTATGTATGCAGAAGCTACCAAAATTTACTCAAGCATAGAAATTTAAGAGCCACCATTGTTATGTTTCCAGCACTTAGCACTCAAGTGCAGACACCATTAGGACCAGACCAGACATGAGCTCACTCAGCAGTCAGAAAGTGAGGCCCAGGGGAGAAGGACCCACCACGAATGAGGAGCAGACATTCTGCTCATTCCCACAGGAGTGGCTGCTCAACCAAGGAGAATTTATGTTCTATTGCCCCCGCTTCAATACTTCACGCAGTTCTCCAAGGCACCTGGCACTGATGGCTGGTTGGACCCCAAAATATGTTCTTTCTTCCTATAGTAACATTCCCCCCAAATTTCAGTTGGTCATGTGACTGACCACCCCAAGGCCTATTCTCCGCCTCCCCTGCAGCTATTACATGTGCCGTGTGATTCTGCTCTTCAATCAGATGAGAAGTGGGGCAGCTTAGGACGCAGGCTCCCCAGCTACAGGAGGGAAACTAACGAGCGGCTGAAAGGGGAGAGTTTACCAAAAATACATGGAAAAAATAAATAACTGCCTGCCAAACCATGTAAGGATTTTAACAGTCTCCTTTAAGAAAGAAAGACCTCTTCTCTGCCAAGGAAACCCCATCCTTTTCACAGGCGTTCATGAATGTTAATAACTCTGACGTAACCACTCCCCAGCAGTTTCATAAGACTTCCTGTCTTTAGTCTTCCACGCACCTCTCTGTCTTGGAGGGTGGCCTCATGCTCTTCTCACATGTGCACTTTTCTTGCCTTATGCGTAGAAGTTCTTTTTTTTTTTAGACTCTAACTTTCCTCAGACTGAAGGGAGGCTCATTTTGGTGACAGCTTCACATAGTCCAGACACCTTTTGGAAGCTCGGCATTTGAGAGTAAATCTCTCCAGAATCCAACACAGAGAGTCATTCTAGAGTGTGGCCCCTGAGTGAATGCTTTCCTTATTCTTCTTGTTCCCATTCCTGGATGCTCTTTGAGTTCTTTCTAGAAAGGAATCAGAAGAACCTGAAGACTTAGGTCACTCAGCCTTTGTGACAAAGCCTCCCCAGCCTCCAATATCACTTAGAGTTTGCCCCTCTATAACTCCCACACTACTCCCCTTCACACTGGCCAGAATGTGGCTGTGATGGCAGGAACCACAGCATCCATATGAGACTGTGAAGTAGAAAAAAAAAAAAGGATTGAGGATGGAAGAGCAACAAGACAGAGAAAGCCTAGGACCCCAATACTGTGAAGCCACCATATCCATCCTCTACTGCTTTTATTTCGACTGTTACTTGAGAGAAAAGTAAATTTATATCCCCTTTAACACAGTTACTTGGGCCATCATTCAAATAACATAGTTAAAATAAAGTGTCTTTTGTGTAATAAGTGTGAATTTTTCAATATACATACTCAATACATAAAAAAAATGCAAGTTAATGCTTCATTATGTCAACTTAATCTCTATTTCAAGTTCCATCCAATTTGATGTTAAAAAGAAATCATCTCAATCAAGGCAGGGTTTTCTCAGTCCGTCATGGCTTGTCCACTGCCTGATCCTCTGGGAGTTTATCGTGTCCAGGTACGAGGAGGGAGCTGGGAACCTGGCCATGTAAAGAAGCTATCATCACTCAAGTCATGACTTGTTTCGGTATCTAGACTCCTCTAATCCTGAGGAACATGGACATCTGTTGACACGCCCACCACACTGCCCCATCATTAGCCCCTTCATGTACACACACCTGTTGCAAACTATGTCCATAACGCAGGCAACCACATGAGGAAACACCCTCACTTTCTGCCTCTGGCACCTCTGCTAGGACCCTGTGTGAATATCAGACACATGTCCTCCTAACACAAGAGAACTTGCACCTTCACGGGACAGTACAAAAGGAAGCAAGCCACAGCTCCCTCTATTCTTGAATCCATAGACCTCGTTGATGATTCTCTTATCACCTTCTCCCTCAGTCCTTAACAAAACAAGCATTGATCACAGCTGTGACTATTCATATTAGCATAACAAGGCCTAAAATCATTTCTCCCATGTATTTGGCCAAATGATACCCTGTTCATATTTGCAATAATACAATTTACCAACCACCATTCAATGGGCTTAAATATTGTTATACCTACTTAAGTCTTTCCTCCAGACAGGTTATAAATGACTCGATTAGTTATGAATGTTGACCAAATCCCTACATAGAATATTCTGATTCCCCAAATGATCATGCAAATATCCTTATACTCATGATTTTACTTTCCCATTTACTTTCCCATTTTCTTGAATCCATCTTAAAAGTTCATCTGCTTATCCCCATGGGTTAGGATAATAAACATGATTTATTAAAAGATATTGAGGAGAAAATAGGTAGGACACCCAGATCTTTAACAACCTCATCATCAGGGATCTTTTCTTCTGCTTTGCCTATATTCTAATGGGCAGGCCTCACTTGAAATCTATGAACTGAAATATTCACTGAAGAAAGGACAGCCTGCCTTTGTCCCCAATATGTTTACACCCTAAACTATGCCATCACCAGTATCTGCCCTTCTCCCCAGATCCCAATTCCAAACCTGTCACTCTCTCAACAGGATCTTCATTCTTCCAGCAAATTTTCTCAAGAAACTCTGCTGCCAAACTTTCTGACCTCTTAACAGCTTCAATAGTTCTCATTATCCACTAGCTCATTTTCCATTAGGTTTTCTTTTGTGATCACCCACCCTTGACTCTGCGATTCATCATTATAATCACTCCCTTGCTAATATCTTCAACTCCCTGACTGCTCTGTGACATCCTTGCCCAGGAAAATGCCTGTCCTCTGAGTCTTACCCTCTACCTCGTGTGCCTTTACCTGAGCAACTGAATACTGCCAGAGAATGGTATCCATTGAGTTCATTCATTCATTTATTAAATGAATTGCTTGATCATCTACTATTTATCAGGCCCCATCCAGACACCGTGGAGACAGTGCTAAAGAAGATACACAAGATGCTTTCTCTCTGGAACCTATATGCTAATAGACAGGCCTCACTTGAAAATTGTGAGCTTAAATGTGCACTTAAGAAAGGATAGCGCTCTTGGGCTTTTCTTGTTGGCCTGCTTTCCCGCTATCGGATTTGATCACTTTACACCTTCTGCTTTGATTCCAATATCCCACACTCCCTCTTCTATCATCTCTCACCTGATGGTCTCACCATCATTCTTCATAACAGAATGTAGACAAGCTGATATACCACAGGCCTCCTCATATATCTAAGTGTGTCTTTCTTCCTGTTAAAAAAAAAAAAAAAGAAATGAAAAGAAAGAAATTTTTCTGCTTCTCTTAAAACCAATCCTTCTGCCTGTGCCCTGGATCAAAGGCTTTGCTTCTTAAGTTATTACTGCTCTGAATGACTATTCCATCAAAAGTAAAAATGGTCTTAAATTTTACATCCTTTAAAATTCCTTCTTTATCCTTGAACTCATCATAGATAAACCCCTCAGTAGAGATGTCTACACCAAAAATATCAATTTTGCATCCCCATTCCCTCTTCATCTCATTCTAATGTGACCCTAACACAGCACACCCCAATCCACGCTGCTGCTCCCTGGGAAGGGCGCGTGTCAGGGCCACCAGCTAGAACTCCATGCTGCCCACACTAACACCCTCTCTGTCTGCATCTTACTGGGTCGCTTCTCATTCACGCTCCAAGATTTCCTTGGTCTTCTTGATGACTCCCTCTCAATCTTCTCTGCTGCTCTTTACCACTTGGGCATTAAAGCATTGTTTCCTGAAACTCTCTTCTTTCTCTACACACATGTCCTAGGTGATCTTCTTAACATAGATGTAAACACTGCCACATCTATAAATCAACAACTCCCAGATTTCTCAGCACCTGACTCACATATCAAACTGTCTAGTGGACACTCAGTGCCTCAGCAAGTTCTGTTCATCCTGATGGATGAACTGACTGATTCGGTTCACTTTCCTCATCTCCACTGCCCCCACTCTGAGACCACGCGCCCTGAAGTATATCGTCTTGAAGTTGCCATTCTTTTAAGTAACGTGAGTTTATAATGCTGTATAGGTTTTAGGTGTACAGCCTTATATTTCGACACACACACACACACACACACACACACACACACACACACACACACATATATATATGTACACTACATTAGACTCAGCACTGAAAATCTAATTTCCATCATCATACAGTTGAAGCTTGTTACCCAGTTTTGCCCCCTTCCTCTCTTTCTTTCTGACAATTACTGTTTCGTTCTTGTACTCTTAAGAGTTTTTGCTTTGTTTGTTTATTTGCTTAGTTTTCTACCACATATGAGCAGTCATAGGTATTTGTCTTTCTCCACCTGATTTACCTCACTTTAACATAATACCCCTAAGTTCATTCATGTTATTGCAACGACAGAAGTTCATCCTTTTATATCTGAGCAATATTCCATGGCAGAAAGAAGGTATATAGCACACCTTTTTTATTCTCTCCTCCACTGATACACTTAATTTGTGTCCAACTTTTGGCTAGATTCCTGTCTTCTGTCATATACAAAAATGACTCAAAATGGTCTAAAGACCTGATTGAGACCTAAAACCACAAAATACATAGACGAAAAGTGATGTGAAAATTCTTCAACACCAGCCAGGTGACAGCTTGGTGGGTACATCTCCAACAGACAGGGAAGCAAAAATAAACAAATGAGACTACATCAAACTAAAAAGCTTCTTCACTGTAGTTATCATTAAAATGAAAAGGCAAGCTGCTGAGTTTAAAACTCTATTTGCAAATCACATACCAGACAAGAGGTTACTGCACAAAATGTATAAAGAACTCACAAAACTTGCCAATAAAAACAACCCAATTCCAAAGTGGGGAGAGGATGTGAAGAGATTCTTCTCAAAGGCCTACGGATGGCCAAATGTGCATGAAAAGATGTTCCACTTCTCTTGTTATTAGGGAAGTGCAAATCCAAGCAACAGTGAGAGATCACTTCACACCTGTGAGAATTGCTCTTCTCCAAATGACAGGATAGAACAAATGCTGGCAAGGTGCAGAGGAGAGGCGACCCTATTCCACTGTTGGTGGAAGAGTAAACCGGTGCAGCCACTGTGGGAAACAGTATGGAGATTCCTCAAAAAATCAAGGTTAGAAGTCGCACTATAGTGGCCTAGCAGATAAGGCCACCAGACGCAGCCCATATTCATCCCAAGGACCCAGGTCTGTCCCACATCCATAGCTGTTAAAATACCTGTGTGGCCACAGCCTAATAACTGAAGACGTCCAGTTACTGCTTTGGATTCTTTTTTTTACACAGTCTTTGAGATTACAGCTGTCTAGCTTTTCCGTTTATTTTTGTTAAGCATAAAGCATCATTTCTGAACCCCCCCCAATTAATTAAATTTGTGATACATAAACAAGCAGATTAGAAGACTCAGAGTCTGCTCTCCAGACTGTCAGGTGAGATTCCCTGGGTACCTGAGACGCGTGTGCTGAAGAAATCGGGGTTTCGCAAATGGAGATTCTGAAAGCACACCTGACCAGCATGTACAACAGAGCAGTCATCGTGGGGCTCTGATGAGGCATCGGACACCCCTCTCAACCCTTCATGGGCCCAGCACAGTTTTTTCTCACAACCACCCAGGAGAGGGACCACAAACCTCGCCCATTTTAGACAGAAACCCAGACTTCAATGGGACCAAGTTCACACTGGAATGAGAAGTCTGTCATATCTTAATAATTCTGCTGGTCCTCCCCTTGCCCCAGCCTCAGGCCTGTGGACACAGATGAGACGACCACTGGAGGGACCTAAGGGTTCTTTTCAATTCAGATGAAAGGACATAATGCAGCCTGAGCAAGAGGCAGACAAAGGGCCCCGGATTCTCCCTGTCTTCTAGCTTGCGATCATCCCATCCATTAACAAAAGTGGGATTTCTACAATGAAATGGTTGGCGGGGTTTTTTCCAATTAACCTCAGTCATTGTTATTCAAACCTCGTATCCCACATTGCACAAAATCCTGAGGGACTCTACTGTGTGTTTCTTCCAGAGCTACTCTTTTCCTTTTCCCTGAGCAACTGACTTCTCCCAGCTGAATTCCAGTGACCCAGGAACGTGTGGTTCATTGGGTCAGTTTTCAAAACACCCTCATCCAGAGAACAAGTCAGGGAACAGGCTCTCCCTACAAACCACACAGGGAGGAAACCTAACAATTAATAGGCATAAATGAAGTTAAAATTAGAATTCATTTTAGGTAGAGTCCCTTTGGTCCACATTTTAATGTTCATTGGGTACCGCCAATTCTTCTTTTCATTCCATTCCCAGTGGAGTGGGCTAAGAGTTAAATCAAGCAATCAGAAATGACACTGACTTTGCTGCAGACAGAAAAGGACCACGTGTGGAAAGAATTCACTGATCATTACATGAAGTGGTCAGAGTTAATAGCTGATCTCCTGCTATGTTGGTCTGTTTTATTTATTCTTATTTTATTAATAGTAAAAACAAATATTTATAGCATGCATTAAGGGTGCCCTCTTGAGTCTTCGGTATCTGTTAATTCTCTCAATAACCCTAAGGGATACTTTTATTATCCCTGCACTACTATTAATGGAAACTGAGACTTGAAATGTTTTAATTATTTGCCCCAGGTAACCCATCCAGAAATTCAGAAAGGCAGAAGGATACCTGGGAAGTGTCGCCCCAGAGCCTGAAGTCTTAACCCTTACATGTGCCTGTTTCTCATAAATTTATAATCAAATATCTATAAATGTCAAGTGATACCCATAATTCTAATCACTGAGTCATTCTGAAAGGGCCTTGAAAGTCGGTTATGAGGACATACACATTTAGAGTTATAAAGAATCCCAAAGAGGTGAGTGGAAGAGCTAGACTTACCCTATGCACCTCAGAGAAATAAACAAAGCTGAGCAGAAAGCAAAAATGGGGCTGCAGGTCATAGTTGGTTGCAGGAAACTGGTTCTAGCAAATGTCACGTGTGGCTTCGTGGGCCAGGCCCAGAGGGGTCACATCACTTCTACTTTCATTCTGAGGAGGGCGAAGTCTTCCTATCAGGAAGCTGTTAAAGAAACACTACGGCATTAAACGCTCTCTTACAGACACAGCTTGCTAAGATGCAGCATCACTGCTCAGGCAGAGCTGTCCAGGGAAGGGGATGGGATGATGGACGACTCCATGATGATCCTGGTACCCTTTCCTCGTCCTTCCCAGCTCCTTGTCCCTCAAAGAGCCCTGTCTCTGCCTGGGATTTGCGAAGATAGCTTTTTAGGGACAGGAGTCCCTTATTTTCTCCAGGTGGTCAGCCCCTACCTCATCAGTCCCTTCTTTGGTTTTGGTTCACAGAGGGATAGCAAGCAGCTAAAATGTCTACAGGCGACCATTCCTTCGGGGAGGGCTGTGATGTGACCAAGCCTACCTGCCAGGAGGATATGGAATGCAGCAGCCCAGCTACTTTGGAAGAAGGAAAGGCAGCTTTGGGGGCAGACATTTCCTTTCAGCTCCCCTACTTGTGGCTATTTCTGAAGGTCACTGAAAATACAATGTTGGTTTTTGTTTTTTGTTTTTTTGCTTGCTTGCTAATATTGACTATAGCTCTACAAGTGACACATTGACCAACAGCTGACAAAGAGCTGAGAATTGTCAGAGGACTTGAAAATAATGTAACTGCTGTGAGAGGTAGCAGACTCACTGCTGGGACACAAAACGTTTCAGAGCATCTCCGAGAAAGCAGCAGTATGTAATTATAGACACCACCTCTTAAAGAAAAGATAAACAACTTTCATACTCAATACTTGAAATCTCAATGCTTCTAAACCTTCCAGTACTTTCCAAATTGTGCTTCCATCGGTGCTTTGTCTGCATTCTTAACCAAAAATAGAGAAGATAGGAGGTTAAAAACGCATGCCGGCTGCTTGCCAGTTAAAAAATGGCATCCCAGCAGCCAGTGGTTATTTTTGGAAGATCTGCTATCCTCTGGAGATGAAAACCAAATCAGATGGGTGTTTCAGTTATCAATCTCAAAATGCAGAAGGAGGGGGAGGTATTTCTCAGGAATAGATTCTAAGAGGACTCCATTAAAAAATACACTTTCATGAGAAATAGGGTTTGTCTCACATAGATGTGTGCATTCTTTATCAAAGAAATCTCTACCCACTTCACACCTCCTTGAAGACCCAAACTCTCATATGCAAGAGTTCTTCCTTTACTGCTTTCTATTTCTCACTATAGTCTCTTTCTTGCAAAAGTACTTGAGGAAGCCAGTTTTCTTTCTGGCTGCAGATAATGAATAGTAGTTAGCCCTCCCATCTTCCAGAATGTTCTCTACAACCAAGACCAAGGATCTGTCTTCTCCTTCACTAAATCTGAGACAGTGACTTGTCCCAATTGCTTATGAACTACAGATTGATAATAACATCTTGTTTGGGAGAGAGCCTTGAGTTTAAGGGAAGAACCCAAGTTGGAGTACTGACCAATTAAAGAAAGAAGTTTGCTTCTTGTATAAAATGGAAAAATACATAACCATTCAAAAAATCATTCTCAAGGAATTTGGGGGGCAAATATGTTTATTTTTTAATTTTTTAATATTTCTTTTGCTAACACTGCTATACGATTTCCAGGAGATGGAATTCACAGGCTTCAAAATAGTGACTGGTCCTAGAAACACAAAATTTCTAATCATAAAAATATTGAACTTATTTTTGCTTATAACTTAAGGTTGAAAAGAAGAAGATTAGCATTCCTAAGTGACTCATGAGGAAAACTCAGTTTCTTGTTCTTGACTGTCCTTGAAAAGGAAGGAAGGATGTGCTCTTGAGGAGTAGTTTCCTGGCAGTTAATGGGAGTTGGCTTTGTGAAGATAGTAATCTGCTGTGCCCCTGCTCATCACTTTGTGAATTACATTGTAAACTTAATGAAGACAGAAAGGGTAACTGCCATACAATGCAAGCCAAATGGATTGCTCATTTTATGTGGGGAGAATTCTACCTACTTTCATCGAAAACCCTTCTACTCTAGCTTTCATTTGTCTGTCTTCTCACTATAATAGTGACTCCTGTGAAAATGTGCGCAGAATTAAAACAAGACTCAAAACAGTATTGGTTATGGGGACAAGGTGTGGGGGTGGGACAAGGGAAGGAAGAGTTGACAAGCTGGTGGTCAAGGACACTGGGACTCTGGTGGGGCATGTAGTGTGAAATAAACAGGGACTGAGGTGCGGATCCATACCCCAATATCTGAATAAGCACATAGCAATGTGAAATAATAAAACAATTATTTTTAATGCAATACTGATGCACCTCTGTGACTCAGACTTACGTGCAGGCCACGTCAAGCCTGACGACCTGGTGCAAAATCAGGACCCGGAGAAACAAAATAAAATAAAAACTAATTTAAAAAAACCCAACAGCAGCAACATTGGTGGTAATAAGAGGAAAAGCACTAGTGTTACTTCAGTATGTCCAGGAACTTTGTCGGCAGCTGCCTGCATGTTACCAGGCTTAATTTGTAACAGGGCAGTAACTGGGACCCAAATCTAGACTTTCGGCAGAATTGAGGAATCTATGACATTTAGCTAATGGGTAACACTCAGCCGGGAGAGATACAGACAAGGGATTGCACCTGTTATTTTCATGGAGGTGAAAGGACTTTTGAATTTCCAGGCACTGCCCTACCTGCCGTCACAAACTAAAAGCCTGACCACCCCATGCTCTCCAGCATGTGTCTTCTATCTATAGTCTTCCTGGCCCACTCACTCTGGAAGTGAATCTGAGACACAGAGATCTCGCACTTCCTCAGTTGGCATCATTCCATAATAAATCTCATTTCTTTTCATCAATTACCTGCCTTAATGAGTACTGTGCTTTTTGTGTGCTGGGCAATGGGTCTTGGTCTGGGTACAAATTCATATACCAATCCCCTCTATTTCATTTTTTTAAAGGAAAGGTGCAAGCAGAAAATGGAGGCCAGTAGGCAGACAAAGGAGGAGGAAGCATTTTACTTTGTTTTTGTTTAGATGTTCATATTGGTTGCTCCCCCCTAGCCCTAGGATGTGAACCTGGGTTTCTGGGATGTACGTGGATGGCGTTTCTTAGGAGGTGACTGACTTTACTAGTCCAGGGCGTGCCACACCACCCCCATTTTAAGATGAAAACACTGAGTCTCGTGTTTAGATATATTTTCCAAACAGCGTACTCAGTCTGTGGTGACTCTGGAGTTTGAAACGAGACACATGAAACCCAGCGCCCACACTGCAAATTCTATAGAACGCTGTCTCCTCATTTTAGTGAGGAGAGAGAATCTCAGGGGAGATGCATGTCTCATCTTCTTACAGGTCTCTCCACTTAAGAACATAAAAATATTTGTCAGCAAGCAAATCTATTCTTCACTCTGTAATTCTAGGCCACTGTTCTAAGAAGTCATTTGAAATCTATTGACAAGCACTGGTTTACCATTAGACACAATGCCTCCAAAAATAAATAAATAAAGCGCTAAGAGCTCATCAACAGAAACCTCTCTCAGCTTTGCACACAAAAGAAATTCAAAAGAATCATGCAATTTCCAGCGTTTCCACAGTATAAACGTGACCATCTCTCTGGCCTTCTCTTTCTTTCAAAACAGAAAGAGAAGAAAAAGAAAATCCTGACCATCCACTCCACTGATTCTAATGAAAATAGCTTTGGAAAAAGTAAGTGACAAAATAGACCAAAGCTCAAATATGAGATGGCAAGTTTGGATCACATTCACATTTTCGAGGAAAATAAATAAATAAAAGTAACCACAAATGGGACATTCACCTAACGATTCAAACTGAAGAAGAAACAAAAATGGGCCAAGGACCAATCAGCGGTAAGTACATGTAATCTAGACTTATGGACCAAGTGGGAAAGTGGAGGCCAGGATGACCCACCGCACAGGGCTGGGGAGGCTGACCCACAGAACAGTGGAAGGAGACCAGGCAGGGGTCTGGGACAAGGGGGAGAATCAGACGAAAATGGTTTATTTCCCCAGTTTCACTAGATTTGTTCAACGTTCCGAGAATCAAGACTGAATTCAAAACTCAATCTGAAATCCCCCTAGGGCGAGTATACTCAGAAAAGGTGAAACCCTCACCTACCAGGGGAAGAGGAGATGAGGGAAGAGGAAGACTAGTTGCTAACAGAGAAGTAAGTGGCAGGAAGAATCCGTGGACTGCACCACCTCACATGCAGGGACCCCACAATGCGGCTCAGCAGAAGAGTAAAGGAGAAGGTTTGTGCTGGACTCTAACCACTGTTCTGCAATGCAAGCCTGGGGGCATAAAAAGCGACCATCACGTTAAGGAAGAACTAGGGTCAGGGTTCTTTTAGGAAAAATAAGATATATACCAAGCAACAAAAAGTCAGATTTGGGTTGAAAGAAAAAAGAGAGAACTCTTTCAACCTCCGGTTGGCGTCAGGTGTTTGTTAACCTTCCCCTTTATAATAGAAGTAAATGAAAAGGGATTCTGTTTTCCATTCAAACCTGAAAAGATGGACACAGCATTTCTGGAACCTCAAATGATTGCCTCAAAGGGTGAGGAACACTTTCTAAGTCATATGCATTCAGGGTTCATGACTTTGAGAGACCTCTTTTGAATGCCTACTCAGAGACAGCCACAGTTCATGCAAAGGAACTTAAGCTCTGTTAGAAGTGCTAAGTAATCATCCAAATAAAAGCACTATAACTCAAGGTCAATGTGTCCAATGTAGATGGAAACCTGAGCTGTTTCTGGAAGAAGAGTCCTCTGTGTCATGTGCTGAAGGAGGAATACAATTCTCACAAAGAGAAACAGGTACAAGTGACATAGAAAGAAACAGAGCTTGGCATGCCCTGGTGGAGCAGTGGTTAGGTCTGTCGCCTCCAAAGGAACACAGACCACATACCCCCGAGTTCGAGTCCTGGGTCAGGGGTAAACAACCAGTGTGAACAACTAAATAAAAATAAAATAGGATGCTTCTTCCTCCTCTGTCTTCCTGCCTGTCTACCTACTCACCTTCATTCCTATCTGCACCTCTCCACTGAAAAAGAAAGAAACAGAATTTGAGCAAAGACAAGATGAGACAAAGCACTGAGGAATGATAAAGACTAGAGAGTAGTTTTTTTAAGTCATTGGATAACCCAGACATGGGTGATAGAAAGCTGGGAAGCTAAACTGAGCTAAAAGACAGAGAGCTCCTGGGAAAATCAATCCAAGAGAAATTGACAGCAGAAGGCAGTAAGTATTCTTCACTGTGGGACCGACACGACCAGAACCCATCCATAAAAAGGAGCTTGGAGGTTTTAAGGGCTGGAGAATGCAAATGAGAAGAGTAATTACTGTCTATTTCAGGAGGTAAGAGTTGGACCTATGAAGAAATAACAGGACTAGGAGAGGGCACTGAGAGAATATACTGTAGTGGAGTGATTACACTAATAGCCAAAATTCTTTCATTTCCCTATATCCACACTCCCACTAAAACACGCAGTCTATTCGCTCACCTCTTCAATCTGGAAGAGAGTATACCAGTTGAGCCCAGCCCTGAAAAGTCTTGTGCATTTCTGTTTGTGCTCTGTCCCTTTGTCTTTGTCTTAAAAACCCTGCTTGTCTGTGGGGGCCACCTCTCGCCTCAGCCAGCTCAGTCCTAGGCAGGAAAGTGAGCCCGGCCACCATCAGCACAGTTTCCAGGCCAGCCCACACTTGACCTGACTTAGAAACAACGAACTTAGTACTGGGGGCAACTAGGATTTTGTGGTTGTGCATTGTGGATAACTTGACATGGTAGCAGATCAGAGAAAATGGGCAAGGAGATCCTGACTTGAAGAGACTGACTGATAAAGAGAGTAACATACCTACAGACAAAGTCAGAAGGGCTTGTGCCTAGGAGGGCAATGGTATGGTTACCAAGAGGGACAGAGGACCCAATACTCCACCATTGGAACAGCATCCTTTTAGATTATTAACAAGAGGCACAAGAAGTAGGTTCCAATATATAAACCAGGGAGCAAACTCTATCCCATGAGCCAAATTTAAGATGCTGCCTGCTTCTATAAATAAAGTTTTATTGGAACACAGCCATGCTCGGTTGATAACATATTTTCAAGGCCTGCTTTAGCACTACAACTGAATTAAGTAGTGATGACAGAGGCTGAGGAGCCCACCAGGCCTAAAATATTTACTATCTATGCAGAAAAATATTTGCTGTTGCTGGACATGAAAGATCAAACTTTTTAACCTAGAATTTTCCTAAGTACATGTGAGAAAATGTTTCCAATGAGAGCGCACCTTCAGGGTAGGCTTGAGTCCTGTTCTCTCTTTACCATCATGTCTACAACCAGCTGATGTCCTCCTGGAATTAACAACCAGCTGATGTCCTCCTGGAATTAACAACTGGGTATGTTTCAAGGGAGAATGAAAGAGTAACTGGCATGATGACAAGGCGGTCCCACAAAGCTCCCAAGAGTCGGTCATCTTCTTCCCTGTCCCTCTGCTTCTCATCACTAGCTTCATGGCCATGCTGATTAGAGAGTGTTATACATCGCTGATTCACACCAGGCACAGGGAAGAGCAGAGACTTACTCTAACGTCAAAATAGAAAAAGAAAACATTAAAAAACAATTCATGATTATATAGTGGCGACCAAAGTACATCGTCATAAATACTGAATGCCTGAATTAAAAGTAAATATGATGAGTACGCCTTCTGCATTTAATGCTGTCATCAATGACTTTCAATTTGCTTAAAAGGTTCCAGAATACATTTGGATGTTTTAGCTATGAAGGAGGATGTTCCAGATGGGGGGCTGAGATGGGGAGCCTCCACCCCCAATACAACATCAATCTCTACAGCCAGCTCTTTCAAGGGTCATCCCTGAGAATAACAGATGAGTAAAGTCTTGATGGGGTTTGAGAGAGGAGGGCCCCTCCTGTAGCAAGAAACACTATGGCACAATGGAGAGCAAGTAGGACTTAACTTCAAACTGCAGCTCTATACCCAGCAGCTGTATGTGCCCCTCTGACATATCAGCATGCCCATCAGAAAAATACAGCAGTGATGACACCTTTGCTTAAAGGACCTCACGGGACATGTGTAAGAATCAAAGTAGAGAGAAACATCATAAGAAAAGTTGCTGTTCCACTGCAAAGGCAGCTATCGAGGTGTTTATAAGTGTGTGGCCAGTCAGATGAGGCCTTAACTATGCCCAGTGAAAGTCTAAATACTAGAAGACACTGCGACGGGAACTTTTAATAAACAGAAAGCTTCCTTCAGCACATCCAACAAAAGGCAAAAATGTATGAAATCATCTCAACCCTTAATAAGCTGGATTTCTAAAGCTGGTGACTCATTTATATGCCAATCACTGCAAACAGCTGCCAGTTGTTTCAACCAAGCTTATGCCGCTCGGATTTCTAATTGTGGTTTGGGGACGGACCAGTTGACTCACACAAGCACATCAATAAACTGACCTCTATAGGAAGCAATTTCGAAATTATTTGAGAAGTATTCTGTGATGGATGCCAAAAGTTTCGAATTATACTTCAGAGATCTCCTGGGGTTTTTTGACTACTTTGTAATGTCACCTAAATGATTATCTGTTCTTTCAAGAGCCCCCAGTTGTGACTGTGCGTGGAAAGGATATGCTTTGGCAAGGCTGGTAGCTCTTTGGTGAAAAGAATTGTGAGGTAATTCCTGGGGCGAGTTTATGTCGATGCACTCAGAACACGCAGTCTGGTGAGGCCAGCCTTGTGATGAGCGCTGTGAATCAGGACACCCCTGTGCATCTACTAACAACCATGTGAATTTGAGACATTAACCACTTCCCTGTCTCTACCTTCTTCGGGGGCACAGTTCCATCTCTAGTTGGGAGCCAGTCCCAATTCTGATTTCCTTGGCCACACTCCCTTCTCCCATCTCCGTGGGCTGGGGACACCATGGGACACAGGAAAGCTGCGTAGTTGGAGCTGATGTTCTGTACTTGCTGGCCATGCGCTGGACCACTGGACCCTCCAATTCCTTCGTCAACAACCATAATCCTGCTCCAGGGCCAGTGCAGATCTCAGCCTGGTTCCATCACCCCAAGGAAGAAACATGGCCCATGTGTATAAACTAGGCCTGGTGGGGTTGGGGGGGCGGGGGGTCGCCAAGGAATAGCTGTTGGCAGGCAGTGTGAGTGGAATCTGTCCTTGTGGGCTGGGGAATCCACATGTGTCTATGCGAGGTCCTTGCAGTGACATCTGAGCATTGAACTCTAAATAGTCAGAGAATTCCAGGTTCAAATGTGACCTTTTAGGTTGCTGTGAAGGTGGCTTTGTCAAGGGAGGAGGACAGGAGTTTGTTCATCTGAGCTAGTTCTTTAAAAAAAAAAAAAAAAAAAAAGACAAAGTGTAACGTGGTGAAGTAGTGGTTTGATCTACTGCTTCTGGCCAAAGCGGAGTCCATATGCAACCCAGGGACAAGGGTTCATGTCCCAAGTCAGGAAGAACCACCAGGATGGACAACTGAATAAAATAAATAAATGCTTGTTTCTCCTCTCTCTTCCTGCCTGCCTGCTCACCTTCAGTCCTGCCTGCATCTGTCCTTTCAAAAAAAGGAAAAAAAAAATTGAAGGCAATTGGTATGTGTGAGCGTCCATGGAATCTTGCCCCACAAATGGTAGGGTGTGTCCACTCAAGAGCATATGGCTCTAATCCTTTGCATCTCTACCGTATTTTGGAGCAAATAGAAGAACTCTGGGACTAGAAGATTCTCTGTTCTAATGTGTTCATTTAAATGTCTAGTTGAACAGATTGCTTGCCTTCTCTAAGCATCATTTTGTTGTGTTGAAAAAATATATATTGCAAGGTAGTAAAGATGAAATGACATAATCTATTTAAAATTCTGACACCTAGTCGGTCCTCAACATATGCTAGGTCTCTGCCATGAAGACCATCCAGGATTGAAGAAATTCAACAGTCATTCTCTTTGTTATTAGCTCAAATTAACTGAAAACTCTTGTCCACACAAAAGCTGCTCGCAAATATTTATAGCAGCTGTTTTCACAATTGCCAAAACTTGAAAGCAACCAAGATGTCCTTCAGTAGGTGAATGGAGAAATAGGAGCTATCAAGCCTTGAAAAGACATAGAGGAAACCTAAAGGCTAATTACTCATTGAAAGAAGCCAATATGAAAAATCTATTTACTGTCTGATTCTAACTGTACGACATTCTGGAAAAGGTAAAACCAGGGACACGGTATAAAGGCTAAAGGTTAGGAGGAAAGGAGGGATAAATGGGCAGAGCACCAAGGATTTTTAGGGTAGTGAAAATACCCTATGACAATATAATTATGGGTACATGTCATTATAAATGTGTCAAAATTAATAAAATATACATGATCAAGACAAATCGTAATGCAAAGTGTTGACCTAGAGTGATAATGATGCGTGGATGAAGATTCATCTACTATGACTGATGTACCACTCAGGTATGGGAATGGATAAGGAGGAGGCCGTGCCTGTGTGGGGGTAAAGGGCACATGGAAAGCTTCAAAACTTCCCCTCAATTTTGCTGAAAACCTAAAATTGCTCTTAAAAATAAAATCTATTATTGACTGTTGATGGGAACTACAATGTGTTATGGACAGATGCTGATTTCACAATGATGTAGACCTGAAATCTGTACCATGTTACAAAGCAATGTTCCTTCAATAAAATACTTTTTAAAAAGGATGAAAAAACTAAATCCTATTATAGTGATCATAAAGAATACTCACTGTCCCTCCACAACAATGAATTTCTGCTCAGAAAGGAATTATTCCAGAGATCAATAACAACACTTTTATCCAAAGGCGGAACTTGAGCTCATCAAGAAGAGAAAGTTGTTCCAATTATGAAGCAGATGTTCTTTACCAGCTGTTTGCAGAGAATCTCACCAGCAGTGTCAGACACGAGTTCCAGAAATACAAAGATGCTAAAGTAGCAATAACTCAGAGCAGAGTTTACAGCAAGGCACTTAACCCTTGAAGGTTCTGGAGGACTGCCATTGCTCCATGTAGGGGTGCCTGTCGGTTTCAGACTGAAACTAACACGGTCAATATTTTTCCCAATAAATCTAATGATCAGTGTTTGCCTATTCTTTTGATTAACATGTGGTTTTCTTTGGTAAAGTCATCAACATGCATTTGTTGGATGAAGCTAACGGAATTTGTTTCCAGTTCGGAGCTCTCTGGAGTTACTGAAGTGATTAGTGCTCCAAGGGGAATGGACTGATCAGAGAGAGAAAAGAAGTTAAGCCACTGCTGCAGCACTCTCGTCTGAGGTGCTTCACCCTTCAGATTGCCCAGAGACCCCAGTAGGTCAGGGAAAGCCAACATTCCTCAGAGCCATTGATCAGGATAGTAGAAAAGGAAACACTGTAAGGGTTCCACAAGGCTCCCAATGGGCGGGTGTGTGACTAAGAGAGGGAGAATGTCATAGAATGGATGAAAAAAAAGGCATAGAAAGGAGGCCATAACTTCCTCTATTTTTTGTTTTTACTTTAGACATAACAAAGACAGAACAGAGGCTAAAATAAGTCAACAAAGACTCTCCGAAGCATCTCAGATGTATGTACAAATTCAATTAAAGCAATGCAATGCTGTGACCATAACCCAGGAAATCAACCTAAAATAGCTGCTCATTTTCACTGACAAAAACTCGCGGCTTTCTTAGAAGACACAGTCATTGTGTTAATGCCCAGTAGCAAAACTGATCCAGTGAGGGTATTTTTAAGGCTCTGAAGAAATGTATTTTTCCATATGCTTGGAATGAGATGAGTCCTCACAGGAACAGACCCTGCATGATAGCACAGGATTTATAATTAGCCACATAAGTAAGAGCCTCAGGTTAGGCCCCTCCCCACTCAGCACTGGTCAAGCTTTTATTAATTGCCCGCTGTTGTGCTCAACAGCTGAAAATTTGAAGGGGTCCAAGAAAGAACAATGAAAATGATTAGGAAATATATGCCTAGGAGGGAAATATGAAGAAATGGGGCTTATTTAACCTAGAAAAGAGAAGGCTCAAGAGAAATCGAGTAATTTCCTTTAAATAGATAAAAAGGCTAATTTAAGAGTGACATGAATGTGATTCTTTTACTAGTAATAGTTTAACAGATGATATTGAAGCAGAAAAAAATAAGTTAGATACTTAATAAGATCTGGGATGCACAGAAAAGTATGAAAGATTGGGAATATTTTTTTGTTCCAGACATTTAAGAAGGGAATAATCTAGTGAAGTCTTGTACATCAGGGGGCAAAAAAAATGGATGAAATGAGTTTCTAGAAGTCCTGTCTCTGAAATGTGATAAATATCTTTAGGATAAAAACTTTTATTTACCTCATAGTTTTCTTCAATAACGAAGTTTATTCATACAGATCTCAAGAATTAAAAGAGGCATATCCCTTGCACAAATAATGCATATTAGAGGCAAGTAAATAGCACAAGTTTAAGCAAAGCAATTAAAATAAAAAGTATACTGTGGAGGTTTCTAAAAATAACACTCAAACATGATTTTTTAAAAATGCATCACTGGGTGTGCCCTGGTGACTCAGGTGTTAACCTGGCAACTGGGGACTAGTTCACAGAAAGCAAAGGACCCAGATTCTCAAACTGGGTACAGGGGAAAACAACAAAAAAGATTAAATAAAGGTGCTTCTTTCTCCTCTTTCTTCCCTCCTTAATGCCTGCCTTCCTCTTAAAAAAAAAAAAAAAATGCATTACTAGTATTCCATTGAGCTAACTCTCTATTTCAAGCCCCAATAGTACATCCTATCACCTTAGAGAAATGTAAGCACCTTTAATATCAAGGATTTCTGCATGATTCATCCCGGAAAAAAATCCTTCTTGACCTTGCTACCCCGTTCACCTACTAGTGCTAGCTCATGTTCTTTCTATCCTCATCCTAGTGCAAAAGCAGAAAAAGAAAGGCAAAATTCCCAAAAGCAGTCAGAGAAACAAGACAGGTTACCTTAAAGAATTGACAAATGGATTGACAGCTGAGTTCTGGAAAGCAGCGATAGAAAGGAGAGGCCCGTGGGATAGGATTCCCAAAATGTCCATCTCTATCGGCTCAACAAGCTAAAAAGCCATTTTTTACTAAATTAAAATGGATAAGTCTATCACCAATAGAATTTCAGTTAAAAAAAAAATTATATTTTTCATGGAGTTGAAGCTAGAAGGACCATAATGCAATAAAAGCAAGCTGCCTTTCCCACAGCTGGACAGTGGTGGTAAGAAAAAGGCAGAAAGAACAGTGGAACTCAGGTTGTTGCTTCAGCAACAGGGGACTGAAGTGACATGTTTATAGAGATGGGGGAAGCAAGGAGGCAGGCCTGAACTACAGGTGGGAGTGTTGGAGTGTTGTCAGATAGTGTCTGAAGCTACCAGGAGAAAGAGACAGCAGAACAGAGGAAAGGGGAGCGAGAAGAGAGGGAGAGACAAGAGCTCGGGGTGGCTCTCGGTACACCTGCAATATTCTGAGCACAGGGCAGAGATGGGAGGGTGGACCAGCAGTGCAAATGGGAAGGCCCACCAGCAAATCGGGGAAATTAGAAGATGGTGGCTTAAGCAAAATGAAGATATTAACAGGTGAGTGGTTTTAAAAAGGTGTCTACAAAATCGTTAATACTCTTCAAGGTTGGTTTCCTTATCCTTGAGCACGGGGTGCACGTAGTGACTCACTTCCTATAAAGCACAGCCGAAGTCATGTGCTGCGATTTCAAAGACACTGCAGCTTCTGTCTTGATCACTTTTTCCCCCTCTCTCTCTTACATCACTCACTTCAAGGCAAGCTAGCCGCCATGTCTTGAGTACAGCCAGACAGTCCCATGGAGAGACCCAGACAGCAAAAATCTGAGCCCTCCAGTCAATAGGCATGTGAGTGGACTATCTTGAGGTGAGTCTTCGCCCCCCAGTCAGATGACTGCAGGCCCGGCCTCACAAGAGACCCTTTGCCAGAATTGCCTAGCTAAGTCACTCTTAGATTTACGAAACTTAAAAACTACATGTGATCTCCATTTCTGTGTAAGATCGGTATTTGTTTTAGATAATATCCCAATATAAATAACTAATGATCCATTTACTGGGCCTATAATTTTATGTATTCTGTTGTTCTTAAGTAAAAAATTCCCTTTCCGACCCCACCTTTAGTTGAGACCTTTCTCAGCGGCCTTTGGTCCTTCGTCATTATACAAAGTGACTATAGCAGCTATTTCTTGGGTCATTTTGTGTCATAAGCAGGCTTAGAGCAGTTTTGTCTGCCATTACCAGAGAGCTTGATCAGATCTGAAGGTCAGACACAATCCTCATCAGTAGGTTGGAGATGCTGGGCCTAGAGCGAAAAGCACCTTATACCTAGAAGTCAGGTCCACAGACTCTGGACAGTGGTTTTCCTGGTTTTAGACCTTACATAGGAAGGCTTTGCTTCCATGTTTTGCTTGTAAATCCTTTATCTCTATTCAGATGGAAAGTCCAATTGCTGATCAAGGTCAGCAGGGAGCATAATTTTATATGGGCTCTTCTTTCTGAGACACATGGGCAAATACTGCAAATTTGCTATAGTTGCTAAAGAACTTTCAGCTGGGTCAGTAGACAAGTTTTGTTTTGTTTTGTTTTTCAATTCATAGAAGCCAAAATGGACTCCATAAAATTTTAGGATCTTTCAAACTTGAAGACAACATCAAAATGCATTCCTGGCTTCATTCAAGTCTCAAAGTTAGTGAAACATCAGAAACCACTGGGTAGAAGCGGGCCTGTAAGACAAGCAGAGATCTGAAGGTCAGATCATTGATTCTCAAAGTCGAGCGCCCAGAGCAGCAGTGGAAAAGCATCTGAGAACTTCTCAGAAATGCAAATTCTCTGGCCCTGCCCCAAACCTACTAAATTAGACATTGTGGAAGTGGGGTCAGCCATCTGTATTTCACCATACCCCCCACCACCACCCAGGAGACTCTGATCCTTACTAAATGTTTGAGAGGCACTGAATTAGATTTTGATAGCAAGATCCACGAATCATTCCATCGAAGCACCAAATGTTGTGAATTTGAGTTGACATTTTAGAGACTGCTGCTCAAAGAATAATTCTATAAGTGAGGACAATTCCATAACCCATCGTTAACGTATTATGCGCTGAGAGAACTGGGTGGCTTCTCAGTAGGGACTTGAGACTTAAGGAGCCATGATGGAGCATTCTGGCAAGGAGGTGAGCAGGTGTCTCTCAAACCTCTCCTTCCTAGGGAAGGATGACTAACAGTTCTTCTTTCAGAAGCGAGAGGCTCTAAAATTGGTAGTTGCTGCTGCTGGCACGAAATGCAACGAGTGAAGAAAACCTCTCAAAATACAGCACAGACCGCTGACTCTGGTTTGGGGTTTGTTTTTTGTCCTCTTCTGAAGGGACATGGGGAACCACATATTTTTTAACTCTAAGGCTGACAGGGGCTATGTCAAGGGGGAATGGAAGACCTTACAGGAGAGAATGAATGATTTCTTGGGGTCTCCGGCAGCACAGGGCTGAAGCACAGGGGTGACTCACCACAGCTGGAAGAGAGCGCCCCCTGCAGTCCGAGACAACCAGTCCCTGACAAACTGTGATCCATCCCCTTACTTTAAAAATCCACTGGTTTTTCTCTCTACTAAGTAGGCTGTTTCCAGAGTTAAAATACATAAATAAATAAATAAATAAATACATGAGGATGATAAATAATAATCACATACAGCAGAAAATATGGAAATTTGTCAAACAGCAAACTTGTCACCTCTGCTGATACTTTTATGCTCTTACAGAGTCAAGGACTAAACAGAAAAATAGGGTGTCCCTGGGAAGGTTTAACTGCCTGCCACGCTGTTGGAACACCCTGGTCAGTTTTCATTTTAATGAATGCTCAGATTGCTCATCTTCTGCATTTGGAAAGTTAAAATGAGAATTCTTCAACATTTACTACGTTCTCCCTATTTCCATGACCTTGCAAAAGCCTGCGTGGTCTGTTTTTATCTCAGGCTATTGGTTAATGTTAAAGGAAACAGAGTACGTGCTCTTACTTACTCTTAATCTCAGATACCTTCTGTCACCAGCCTCCATTCCTTACTACAATCTTCTCCATGCTTTTGGACCCAATTTGACTCCTTTTCCTGAAATGCGGTCCAACATACTCTCATCCCTGAACTGGGTGTAACTGGTGTCCGCACAATTCAATGGCGTTCTTTTTTGTACATCTCTTCTCTCCTATGTTCTGGGACAACTCTTAGCTACAACCTTCAAGAACTCCAAATTGTTTATTAGGTCATTGGTGTCTCACCATATTGGACTTACTAAAGGAGTTTTGAGGTTGTGCCAATGTGTACAAATTCTCAATACTGTGGCTGAAATACTTTTTTCATTCTAACGTGCCCATTTTAGCTTTTGGTTGAAGTCAAGCTCTCTGGACAAAGCTCTTATGTCAGTTCCATCCACCACTGGCCTAGGCTCCGAGGGCATAAAGATTAATCACACAGTGTCTGCATATGAGCAGCTGACCGTCCCCCAAAGGAACTTGTCGACGGCCAATTCCGCAGCAAGGACGCAGAGAACAGAACTAACTATCTGCGCTGGAAGCTCTCCATGTAAAGTGTGCTGGGCTGGCAGGAGAGGAAAAAAGAAAGTGTACAACAAGCCCAAATAAAGGGTCCCCAAAGGAGCCAGAGAAGGACCAGCGATGTCCACGTCTATACCGCCAGTCAGCACACCTGTGATTGCGGGGGATGCCGATTCTTCCCAGAAAATGGCAGCGTCAGAAGATGAGCTTCCACCGGTGTGTTTGAGTCTGAAACAGCTGCTCCTCCCTCTGGAAACTTGGTCCCCAGCTCCAGGGAACTCTCGCTTGGATCACTGCAATTGTGGGGAGCAGCGCCCTCTCTGCTTTCTATCTCCAGGTTATAACTGGTTCAGCGTGCAGCTGCGACACGAATTCCTTGGCCATCTCCAGGGCGGCTCTGTGACTCTCTTGTTTGGAAGACTTATTCCCTTCTACTTTAGGAACCTGACTTCAGATATTAGTTTTTATAGTCCAAGTCCTTCTAGATTTGCCCAAACAGTGCTCAAACGATTCTATATCCATTCTGCTGTCCAGCCTAGAGGTGAAGTCCAGTGTGGCTGCTGTGGAAGGTTTCCCTTCGGGGTTAGGGCTCCATCCAGTTCTCGTGCGCCAGCGTTACCCTGCCTGACGTTCGCTGCTCCCTTTAAAGTTGGGTCGACTGTCCTGCTGCATGCTCCCAAGTAACCAGTCATGTCATCTCTATCCAGCCCACCCTCCCCACCCCGTGGTTAGGTGCGGAGCGCACGATCAGTAGAGGATGCTACGTAAGCAGAGAAACTAGCAGAGGATGGACAGAGTTATTTTCCAGTGCTGCTCCAGTTCCCAGAAACTTGAAAGGAGATGACCTTCAGGCCATGAAGAAGTAGCTGAGCCAGGTAAAACAAAAAGTGGATGCTCTCCTGGAAAGCCCAGGAAAAATGAAAACGAACAGGGAGCGATGAAGGTTAAGTCAGAAGCGGAGCAGAGCAGCAGAAGAAAATGAGACTAGTGTGAAGACAGCACCAGAGGGGGCCATGATGACTCTGCTGAGGAGGGCCCGACTGGACGATGCTGATGGTGAAGGTCAGGGCATGACCAGTGGAGCTGATTGAGGATGGTGAAAAAGAGGCTGAGGAAGGAGAGGATGACAGAGACGGCGCCAATGGCGAGGATGACTCTGGAGCACATAGTGGAGTTTAGAGATCTTGTCCCATTATTTTTAACCTGGGCACTTGTCACAGGTCAAAATTCTCAGCAGACTCTCCTAGTACCCACAGCCCAGGCTCTCTAGGTTCTCCCCACCCGTCCCCACAGTCATGAATGCACACTGCCCTGTGCCTAGTCCCACTTCACTTCCTTTGAAGCTCCTAGTAGTTCATTAAGTCTTAATCTGCAAGTTTTGCTTTTAATTGCGATACTTCATGACTTAACAATAATATGGATATATGATTTTTATCAGAAATAAAGAATTCATATAGCACCTTGGGAGGGAACCTGACAATATACAAAAAATATAATAAATGTTCATATCTTTCAGCTTATCACTCTCACTTCTAGGAATCAGTATCATAAAACATTTGCACAAAGGCACAAAACTCATGAACATAGTACATGTTCACAGCAGCACCGCGAAGGACAACAAAAATGGAAAATAACTCTGCGTCCATCCTATGTTGCTAGTTAAAGAACTGTGAGTGCATCTGTGGGTTGAATCCCATACACCCAATAAGACAACCAAAATAGTATGTGCTCAGACAGAAATACGCACAATATGTGATCGAAGAAAATCACAGTATACTACTAATAAGTGATTAGTAGACTAATATTATAAAATGCCTTCACTTAAAAAAATGATTTTTTGTAAAAACATTTCAACTTCAAGATAGCATCAGGCATGTTCTGTGTTCAAAATTGTTGGCATAATCTACATCACTTGTGATACTATTTACTTATTTCTTAAAATACAACTGATATATTTAGAGGATGTCTTTATAGATCATAAAATTAATAAAATAGCTATTAATATTTTTATATAATGAATATTTTTGTCACAGAAAAGTGACAACATCACAAAACCTTGAGTTCATATGAGTGTTTCTCTGACATACCCGAGAAAGAAAAGCAGAATACTAAAGTATGTTGACCCCAGCCCGCCGACAGTCATTTCTTTCTATTTCATAGACTACACTTTGGGAGCCAATATGAGGACTGGCAGAGAAGAGCAAATGTGGGGGCTCCTTCACCAAACTGATACCTAAAGAGGAATCTCTACTGGGGGAGGGAGTGGGTAGGATATTTTTAAGAACCTTTATTTTCTCTCTTACAGATGTCTGGGCTGCTTGCATTTTTATAATGAGCACACAGGGTCTCTGTACTCAGAAATTAATACTGATGTCCCGGTTTCTCCATCTCGGGTTACCTGTTAGGGAAACAAATAGCAAACTAACTAGACATAAGACAACATGGAAGAACAGCCAATGACTGCTTTAAAAGAAGGCCCTCTCTGTTTTCAAGCTGCAAGGGGATTGCCGGCTTCTCGATGTCAAAGGCGGGACATCTGTGGTCTGTGAGAGAGGGGGCCCAGCCTGTGTGTGGATGACTTAGAAGGAGGGGAGGCACCTCCTGCAGTTCCCAGCCCAGAAATCTCCAGCAAAATCAGCTAATTTCACCAAGGATGAGGGGCTGCTGTTCGGAGGAATGAAGGTTTGACTGCTGCCATGGAAGATCATAAACGTGATGGTCAAACTAGAGCCAGCGCCAGTCTGGAGACAGGTGAGAGGCTCCCAGGCGCCAGAGGACGAGGTGACTTGGTGGACCGCCTCTGCCCAGCACCCTGCCCCACCCACACTGTGACCCAGAGGACTTGACAGCTTGTCATTCTCCATAGACAACTCTGACCCACCCTCTGCTTCTCTAATCGGAAATGCTGCATTATCCACAGGTGACTATGGCAGGGATAGGTCAGCGCATCTCACTCTACCTGCTGCCATCTAGAACTTTCTCTCCATGTCTCTGATCATGTCTATTAAGGAAAGGCAACCATCTGATAAAACTTCCCTGCACATGAGTGCAGCTAAAAAACAAATAATGGTGAGTCCTGATGGCCTAGCAGATGTGGCTCTTGACATAGTCCCCATACATGCCAAGGATCCAGGTTCAAGACCCGGGGCAGAGATGAACAACCAGCTAAATACATGCTTCTTCCTCCTCCTCTTCTTGCTGGCCTTCACTCCTGCCTGTACCTGTCCTTTAAAACCACCACCACCACCCGGTTTCTTTCCACCTGCATGATTTTCCTTCATGCTACGCAGCTAGAGACACACAAGGGGCTGCATGGAAAGAGACTAGGGAGTAACCAAAAGGAGCATCCAATGACACCAAACCCATATGCCAACACTCAGAAAAGAACGACAAATCTGTAGTCATAACAGAGATGCTAAAATAAGTCTCAACAATTGTTTGTTAAATATCTGGTGCAGTTATTCTATGAAAACAACTTCAGTATCACAATCTTAAAGTATATAAGCCTTAAAGTAGGTGATAAAGATACAACTGTTTTTAAGAATAGTTTTCACAAAAATAAGGAAACATGACTAGAATAAGAGATGTTAGGGCTTTTGTTTGTTTTGTTTTGTTTGAGGAAGGAAGGAAGCAGGCAGGAAGAGAGTAGAGGAAGCATTTTCATGTGTTTGTTCATTTCTGGTTGTTCCCCCGGCCAGGGGTCGTGAACCCAAGTCCCTGGGCTTTCCGTGGTCTACACCCAACATGCTGACCTAATACCTGAGCCACCAGGGCACAAGGAGGCATTAGGACTTTCATACAAACAGTGATCCTACAAAATTACTCTACAGATTAAATTAAACAGACACTGTCATCCTTAAAAGCAGACTCAAGACCAACTCATTTCTTCTCAAATATGAAGTTTTGATGCTGTCTGACTTACTAGAAATGGAAAGGCAGCCTCTGGCTCCCGGCCTCCTCCAGTTTTCAGATTAATTGCTTCTGGATAGGAAGGCAAATCCTAAGAGATGAACACATTTGTACTCAGGGTTACAAAAATGCATCTGACTCTAAAAATCTTTAAGTGAGTCTACCCTCAAAAAACTAAAAAGTTTCTTTTACTCTCTGAAAAGATGCTCCCCTATTGGGAAAATCCAATGAAATGTTATCATCATATTAGGGAGACAAGTCTGGAGGTTACTGACCTTGGGTAAAAGTTAAAACACTCTTTCAACAAAATATAACCATTACGTAGAGTCCGTTCCCTTCAATACTTTTGTACCTGTTGTATTTAAAACTTGTGTCTCAGGTAACCGAGACTCTGATGTGCAGATCATGTAAAAGCCCAAGGACCCAGGTTAGTGACCCAAATATACCAGAAATAAAGGCCTTTCAACCCCTTTCCCCCTCCTTTCCTTTCCTTCCTTCCCCTCAACCTCCCTCCTTCATTTCCTTCCAAAAAACAACTCCGCTCATCTATCGGGACATGGCTAAAAACTATATTCTTAGATTAGAAGTTTCTTTCTAGACTTTTCTAGGAATAGTCACAAAATCTGACCTCTCTTTGTCCCAGCTTTTCAGAGATCCTGAGCACATAACAACCTCTACGCCGAGTACCACAGCCTGGCCTTCCAGAGAAAAGCTGGGGTTGGTTATCAGCAGCCCTTACCAACCCCACTCTGCCAGACGGACACCTCCAGCAGAGATCGCATATATGTGGGACCCCCCCTCTCTTGGTGGTCATACTGGAGGCACAGTATGAGTTTAGAAGATAAAACAAAAAGTACTCACCAGATTAAGGAAGATAACTCCAGCTGGTCCCACCAGCTTCCTAGAAGTTGGGACTTTGGTCCAAAGCCACCGTGTTAGGTAATCCTCTGCCTCATGGCTGAAAATCACAGCTTCCTACTGTGGTGTGTACTCATTCTTCTCAAACATTAAATGGAGAGAAGCAGTTGGTAATGGATGTTCTTCAATTCCATCACACAACTCCAACTCCTCCATCGCTTCTCACAAGTCAGTAGTACATGTGATGCTCTGGACATCTAGGTGAAATATAAGATAATATGGGGCATAATAGAGGTGGAAGTCTCTCTTGGAAGGACGCCATATACGTGACCCTACTGGATCCTCTTGATAACTCACATGAGAATCCCAGTTTTCACTGTGGAGAAGACCTGGTGACTGACACACTCCACTCCTCCCAATAAGGGCAAGCATTGGGGGCGGGGGTGGGGGGAAAGGACTCTTCAAAATTTGGTGGCGAGTGAGGTGTGTTAGCACATATTTGATGAAGAATGAACTTGCTCATCTAAAACATATAGCTTCACAAATCAAACTTAACCTCAAAATTACCTCTAGTTATTCAGAAGAGTCCCCCCAAGGACACCTATGTTCGCACGCTGCTTGGTCGAGCCAGAAGCAACTCTGATGTTTACTAAGTACAGAGTCAAAATGACCCTTGAAAGTTGCAGGGAACATTCATCTGTAGCCAAGTCACTCCACTGACTTGCTTTACAAAAGAAGTCTCCCTCTCACCAAGATATTGCCACGGGCACAGTGACACTACCCAGGGACAAGCCAATGTCCAACAAGGCTGCAGGCTCCTGCTCCAGGCCTCTTTGTCTCTCACAGAAGGGACACGGCCCTCGGCAGCCGTGAAGGCTGAGATGGCTGATAAAACTGGCTGTAAGCCTAGGGGCTGCCGGGCTTCTCACACTTTAGCTCAAGGATTCTGTAAGAACGTTCTTTCAAGGGACTCCCTGCCATCCAAGTTTACATCACAGAAAACCTCTGGATAAGCGATTATCTGAATTTCCTGCAAAACCCCCAAAGCCAATCCTTGGCCTGGGATAGGGGAGGGGACAGAAGGACTTCAAGTTTCTATCTTAGCAGCTGACATTTGTTAATAAGAAAGGCAAGGGTCAAGGAATCTGCATTCTCTGGCGTGCCCTGCTGGCCTCGTGGTATGTTTACCACCTCTGGCTGGTGCAGACCACATCCATCCCAAGGACCTGAGTTTGAGACTCATGGTAGGGGGAGTGACCAAGATGAGCAACTAAATAAATTAAAAATGCTCTTCCTCCTCTCTCCCTGCCTGCCTGCCTGCCTGCTGATTCACCTTCATTCCTGCCTGAAACTTCTTTAAAAAAGAAAATTGGGCACCCTGGTGGAGCAGTGGTTAGGTCAGTCACCTCCAAAGGAGGCAAGCCACATCCCCCTGGGTTGGAATCACAGACCCAAGGGGGAAGCTACACATGTGAACAACTAAATAAAAATAGTGAGGCTTCTTCCTCCTCTCTCCCTGCCTGCCTGCCTACTCACCTCACTCCTGTCTGCACCTTTGAAAAAAAATTGACATTTTCTATTACCTCTTTCACTGATTTCACACACAGGTGAGTACACCAGGCAGCCTGCGGACACCTGACTGTGGGAGAAGCCAGTTCAGGGACTGGATTTATACTCTGAGCCAGAATGAACCTGAGTTCATGTCAGGAGGAACCAGGGCAGAGAAGCGGGGTGGACAAGAAAATGCTCTGAAATGCATTCAGATCGACAATGTTTGGAGGAAAAAGGAAAATGTTCCCCTCTGTCTAGTAGTGTAAACAGAGGTGGGCCCACCAAGGGCAGGACTGAGAGCTCGACTCTGTCCTGGACAGGTGTTGCAGAGTTGTTTGGGACAGGAGTGGGGTGAAGAGGAAGATGTGCAGTTCTCTGACAAGTTCACAGGAGGCTAAACTCAGAGCCACCAAGTCCCCAGGCATTTGAGGCCGCTTCCAGGCCTCTCCACCATGTAAATTCCGTGGAGGAATTTCCATAAGTAATTACCAATCCCTGTCTTCACAGTGGACTTGCCTGTAGCAAGCCATAAATTAGGTTCTCTTCCAGAAGATATTCTCATCCATCAGAAATATGGCTACTCAGAATCATTTCCCTGGCTTTATAGCAGAAGGAAAAAGCTTCTCAGAAATCTTATCTACACAAAAAGTGGAATTTGTGGAGGAAAAGCATGAAGGTCTTATGAAGGTCTTAGATGTCCACAAGACCAAATGTGTGATGGAGATGTGTACATACACACATAGGTACACGCACACACATGCACATGCACACACATTTTCACACCCATATACATATGCACATGTGCACATGCATACACATGTGTGTACAATGCATGCACATACATATAGTACACCTGCATGCATACATAAACATACATGCATACATACATCTTAAGGGCTTCCTCATTTCCAGAAGTCTCTAAACATTAGAGGTGTTTTAACACTGCCCTTTCCCAAGGGCCTCATGTGAGCAGTCACCATATCTGTTAGGATGCCTTCAGCTGCTGGTAACTGAAAACTCCAAATGAAAGCACCACAGATGACGGTGAAATGTGTTAACTTTAAAAACAAGAAGTTCTGAAATCCGGCAATCCTGTTCCTGTGATTTGCTTGATTCCTGAAGATGGTTATGAGAGTACTAGGCTTCACAATAAAGCCCACACTTCTGATGTCTCCTGCTGAGCAGAAAGGAAACAGCTCCCAGAAGCCCCCGCTGCCCCAGAAATCTCCTCAAATCTCATAAACCAGACTTGGGTTACAACCTCACATGTAAAACAGCCCCAGGTGACAGCATGGGGGTTCTTAGCATTTTCAGACTGACTAGGCTCCCCGACAAGGGCGGAGGGTACAGACAGCTTTTCCAGAAGCACAGGGGTATGTGGAACAGTGACGGGGGCCTCGACAGACACAGGCTATGTTAGGAAAAAGAAAGGCAGAAGTGGCTGTGTCGTGGGCCACCTAGTGCCTGTTACTGGCATTCAGCATCTGCACGTGGGCTTGGGGGTTGAGAAAAACATGTTCTGGGTGGTAAACTCCTTATTCCACTCAGAGTCTACTTCTAAGGGGAGGTTTACAGCTAAAGGTCTGAAAGTTAAAGGTCCCCTTGTAACCAGGCCTGTTACTGGCATTCGGCATCTGCACGTGGGCATGGGGGTTGAGAGAAACATGTTCTGGGTAGTAAACTCCTTATTCCACTCAGAGTCTACTTCTAAGGGGAGGTTTACAGCTAAAGGTCTGAAAGTTAAAGGTCCCCTTGTAACCAGGCAATAAAGCTAACCATCCAGCAAAATCAGCTCAACATAAACCAACGAATCCATAACATTTTAATAACATACAGTCTCATTACAGATAAGCTTAGCTGGTAGAAACACAGATAATAGATTGAACCAGTTTTCCACTGAAGTATGAGAGATTTGTGATCAGCCTGATAAGCCAGCAGACTCCTGTCGGCGCCACATTACCTGCCACGGCCAATGCCTCAGAATTCCCCAATTCCTCACCTTCCCCCATGGTGCCCCTTCCATGTGTGCTTTGCCTGTATAATCTCTGAAACCCCTACAATTGGAGAAGAGAATCTGAGACAGGGCAGGTCTCTCTCTTCCTCGACTGGCGACTCTCAGCAGTAAGTCTTCTTTCCTTCCACCCGCATTCGCCCTCTGGAGTACGGGTTTTCAGGTGGCAAGTGCCTGCACCTGGTCCAATAACACCCACATCGTATATTCCCGACTGGATAACCGTGAAGCATGAACTATGAAGAGAACTTCAGACCATGACAAGTATTTGCAGGACCCATGGGGCCATCATTCCCCAGACACCAATGTGCAACCCTGAAGTTGCCTCTCACACAGCAGTCCGACATCCTACAAGTAGTAAGTGATATGAATATGATGGGTGGGGAAGCAGAGTGATTTCGTTCAAAGAAAAATACTTTCACTGTGATTTCTGGAATTGAAATCTCTTGAGCAGAAGTTTCAGGAAAACAACCTTCAACTCAATATAAAATTGAGGCTATCAACAGCTAGGACTGCCCAACAATAGGAATGGCACCCATCTAGAGCATAAGTCTTTGTCACTCAAGGAGTTCCAGTCTGATGACAAGGAGAAATGGAAAAACACATTCAAGGTGCTTTAATAACAATACGACCCATTCTGACACAGCATAATGCTAGTAACATAATGTTCAGCAAGGACTTGCTTGATTGTGATGTCTACCCCAAATTTATTTAAAGTTTCTTAAACTCAAAAAAAAATTCCTACTAAAATTTGTAACCAGGAAGCTCCAGTACATTCATGAAGTTAAGACATGGGTTCATTTCCTGTAAGAATAAGTCAAATACAACTTAATGGCCCAAGCCATTCTCATCCTCCCAAAACCAGCACCTACTATTGACTTCCCTACCTCACCTCCATTCTCATGATTAAGGTTTAAGTCAGAGTTCCTCTCCTCTCCCTCCTCACTTGCATCTAAGCCCTTTGAACGTGGCCTCTTACATGCCTATCACATTCATCATTTCTCCCATTCTGACTGACCACCCCCATATTGGCTTGGAGGATAATTATCTCTCTCTCGAATTTCTGAAACCATTTCCTAACTTGGTTATCTGACCCAAGAGCACTTCCAAAAGTGCAGCTCCATTGACATTACCCATATGTTCACAAAGCTGTATTAGGTTAAGGACAGCCAAGCCTCCACAGACACACATTATCCAAAAATAGCACAGTCTAGTTAAGGTACTATCCTCACCCTAAACATATAGGGTGTCATGACAGTATTGGCCCAGGGGATTTCAGATTTGTTATAGACCAGTGACTGCGGTAGGTCTGGCATTCTTCCCCCTTCCCAATGGGAGTATGAAACAGCTCCACAATTATATATGAGAATAGGAGTCCTTTTGAACTAGTAAAATGCCTGTTAATCACCCGGAGAGCCTGGATTTTGAGTTGAATGGAGTGACTAGAATTGTGTTTGGTTTGTCTCTTCACAGAAAAGTTAGTTCCGGTTCCAAGATGGCGGACTCAAGCTTGCCCCATCCCTACACACAACCGAAAAAACAGATATTTAGCAACTGTGATCTTTGAAAAGAAACAAGATCAACATATTCACTGAGAGGGAACACACACCTCCATAAACAGTAGGAGAAGCCAGTCTGTCCCAGTGCCACATCGCCCTGTTTGGAGACCAGTGAAATCAACACACTCCCAAAGCCAAAAGTTTTTTCCCCTCTGCAAGCACCTCCATACCTGGGAACAGGCTTTCAGTCACTCACCAGGAACCACGGGAGGCCACCACTGTGGGAAAATTCCAGGGGGGATGGACAACTCTCTATTGTCTCTTGTTACCTATCTTCACCCACTGGGAAGCTTCAGCCCTCCTTCGAAGCAACAAAGGACAAAGAGATAATAATTGTCACGGACCCATATCAATTCACAAAAGTTACCACATCAGGAGAATGAACTCTGCTTCTCCAAGCCTTGGGGTTTCATCCCATGAGATAATGATCACCAGGGAGAGAGAAAGGATGACACAGACACACAAAAACATTGATCATGCTCTCATTGGCACCAAGTGCACAAGACAGGACAGGCTACACACACAGAAGAAGTTCTAAGCATGAACTCCTGTCAGTCCTGCCCTGTTTGCAAACCCATGACCATCCTGTGATCTTACTCTGCCCTCACCTCACAACACACCCAAATTTCTCTCCAGATCCTTCTCAAAAGTGAAGGCAATTCAACCAAATGTTTCTCAACTATTTTTTCATTTATTTATATTTAACTTGTCTCATTATAATATCATTTTAAAGGGAGTGATCTTTACCTGGATAACTTAAGGTGGGTAGGTGTCATCTTCTCTATTTAAGACCTTGGTCCTATCTGCCCCTGTTCAAGGGTATTCCTTGTTTAGAGCCATGGCCATCCTTAGAGCCATAAGAATTCAAATATTCTGTTGACTCTTCTTCATTATCTCCATGAATTGAGAATGTCAGCATAACTTTTAAAACTGCAAATACTAAGGGCTACCAGCTTTCCTCCCACCTTTCCACAAGGTCTCTTTCCAAATACCAAGCAGTAACACTGATAGTTCCACATATGACTGTGGCTTCTATTCTAATAGAACAGATGTCTTCCTTCTCTTTATCAGAATCTAGCATTTTCCCAGGGCAATCTCTTCCAGGCATAGTTTCACCATTGTCTTTAAATGGATAAAATCCAAGTCTATATCTGCAGCTCAGATCTTTCTCCTAAATGCCAGCTCCTATTTTCAGCTATTTATCTGACATGTCACCAAGCCATCTTGCTTAGCTCGGCTTCCCTGGGAAGCAGGATTGAGTGGAGATATCCACGTGAATGATTTACTGGGACTGTTCTTAGGAACAGCACCTATGAAGGATGATGGCAGCAGACTGGGCAAGGAGAGGCTGAACTGTGTTTGGGGAGTGAGGAGGGATCCCACCTGGAGACATCTTCAATTGGATTTTTCCATTAGAAAAAATACAGTTTAGTTACAGCATTTAACAGCTGAAATGCTCAATTTCCTTACCTTTAGCCCTACCTGCAAGTATCTATTCGACATCCTCTCTGGAATGTTTCAAAGATACATCAGGGTTGACATGTCCAAAACCTGCCTTGAGCTCTTTCCCCACAATCCAGTCCCATTCGAATATTTCCAGTCTCTGAAAATGACACCACCACCCACTGAAAGAATTCTCCTTGACACCTATTTCTTCTCCAACTCCTATATTAAATCCAAAACCAAGCCCTACTGATCTTACTTCTTAAATGACTCCAGAATCCATACACTGCTGTTCATCTCACCTGCCACCATCGCCACCACTACCCGAGTCCCAGGCACTTCTCGTCTGGACCATTATAGGATCCTCCCAAAGCTCTCCCTGCTTTTACTCTACCACTATCTCTGTTCTCCTGGGATTATGGGCATTTAGTAATGATGCCACACACACACGCACGCACACATACAGACATGCCTGCACGCACAAACGCACACCCATTGCCCCCAACACAACTAGACTATCCTTTTGAGAACAAATCCCATCCTGCCATCACTATCTCCTTGTTGGACATGGCCTGACCACCGCTTCCCTCTCTAGTCTCTGAATTCAGGCTCCTCTTCACTCTCCTAAGTACATGGCCCTGGTTCTTGCTTTGGGTTTTTAACTCTTCTCATTCGCCCTCCTATCACAGGACTTTTGCATGTACTTTTCCTCTCTCTTTGGAGTGCTTCTCCCTTACTCTTCCCCAGGAAGCCTCTACTCTGTCACTTCCGAAAAGGCCACCGTAACGAGGTCAAAACCCTTATTACAGATCCTCAGAGCACCAGGTACCCTCCATTCAGTGCATTCTTTGGCTGATTATTGAAGTTCCTCCCAATGAGTCCATGGATTCCATAAAGACGTCAATGGCACCAGGCTTTGCTTTCCATTCTCTGGGAAGCTCTACCGCTGCTGGTGTAGTCCTGCTAGACAGAGGGAGGACGGGCTGCTCTGGGAGTTCTTGTAAGTGGAGCAGCCATAGGAGAGCTTCATAGCGTGACGGAAAACACTCCATGAGGCCAGCCTCGAAACCTGATGGAACCCTAAGGCCTAGACCACTGGAAGGCCATTCACAACTAGTAGAGCTAGACAACAATGCCTGGGGAAGTAAATAACCTCTTTGACCAGGCTCAGTGGTTCTGACCTACCCTCAGCCTGAGCGGCCCCAGAACTGCTGGGACTGACTTAAAGGTGACCCTGAACATAAGAAGCATGACCAAGGAGGAGGAGAACTGGCTTCTATGCAATGGACTTGGAATCTTCCCAGAAACGCACTGACGAATCGCGACCCATGCGCTCAACTGAACCCCCACCCCCGCAACCCTGATAACAGCACTTGGGGAGGCAGAGTTCTGCTTTTGTTTGCTTTTTGGTAACTTTTAGGTGGGGAGACAGAGTTTTGTCATTCAGTCTCCTTGTTACAAGTAATAAGCCTTTTCCATTTTAAGAACATTTGCTATCTTTTGGCTGACGCTCACCTGAGCTTGGGGCCACTGCCACTGGGTTGGGTGAGAGTCCAGAACCTTCCAGCCTGGCCCCTCGATGACGACCCTTTGCCTGTCTCACCTTCACCTCTGAGCCAGGCCTAGAGCAGGCGAGTTTCACCTTCTTCTTCCTGATTTCTCATCAAGGGAGTCCCAGCCATGGGAACAAGTGACGCTGGGGATTGTGACACTGTCCTCCCCACCCGAAGGCCGCAGATACAACCACCTTCCCAACCAATCTCCCCTCCCGATCTGGAAGGACCATGACTGTGACTCTTTCCTCTCGGGTGTGCAGAGAAGTCTGAATCAGGTTCTCGGGAATGTTAAGTTTGTGGAAAGCAGGAGAATGTTCCTGTTAAGTGACCTTCCTCTTCCACATGCTCTGAAGGCCGCTCCATATTGGTCTCTCCATGTTCTGAAAAGCTCATCTTGAATTCTTTCTTGGACCATTTGGACCATTAATATACAAACAAATCAGTCATTTGGTGGAGTGTCCGCCACTGCTGTCACAGCCTCCCAGGGGAAGGAGGATGACTTCTGGTCTAGGAGTGGGGGCTGGACACACCCTCACAGAGCCTCTGCAGGCCCCAGGCCTGATGCCTTGTCTCTCTGCCTCCAAACAATGAGCAGAAGTAACACCTCCCTTTCAAGAAATCTCACACCAATTCTTTTAGAAAGTCAACCTGGATAAGCTGGAGAGAGCTCTTCCCCCTCATCTTCCTCCCAATGCATCCTGGTTCCACCTCAGGCTGAGAGGCCACACCCACGCCCCAGGCCTCGGAGTCGGGATCCTGCCTCAGTCAAAAGAGCGGCTGCCTAGGGGCTGCTGCCCAGGAATGACCGGGCCTCCTGGGCACCAGGAGGGAGAGACACAGCCTTGTCCAAGGTCTTTTCTAAAACCAGCAGATGAGATGAATATGCGGGGCTTGAGCAGACGGAGCACCCCTTTTTCCACAATTCTTGGCTAACCAGCCCGTGGGACCAACACTTTCTTTTATGGCATCATCCCATCAGAAACTGGAGAAATAGAAGCTGTTACCCTTCAACTCATTTTTCGGAGCCTTAGCTCCTTCATTTGTGAAACTTTCAAACAAGTTTCACGGGGAGTTTCTGGGGATGATAGCATCATAAACAAAATATGTGTCAGCTTGTGGCTTTTCCCCCTCCAACATGACCTTCCCCTGCTGGGCCTGCCATCATCAAAGACACAGTCACAAGCCCTGGCTGGGACGTGGGTGGCGCAGAGGCAGTCACATCATGGGGATGGCACAGCCCTCTGCTCAGGGGTCTCTACCATCACAGGGGTGCCCAGCAAGGCAGCCCAGCTTTCTTCCCACTGTTCAGTTCAAGCTCAACAAATGCCGATTGACTGTTCTCCGTGACCCAAGCTTTCCGCTCCCTGCAGAGGCCAGTGCAACAGACACACTTGGCGCTCATGGAATTCCAGACAAAAGTGTACACTCAGTGCGCACACATGGATCTTCTTTAGCCACCGCTGTGGATGGGCGCTTAAGCTCTTTCCAGCTCCTGGCTACTGTGAAGATGCTACTCGGCTGAAACAGAATAGACACCATTTTTAAAAGATGAAACCCTGCCATTTACAATAACATGTTGAACTTAGAGAGAATTATGCTGTGAGATAAGTCAGACTGAGAAAGACAAATACCACATGGCTTCACTCACACAGAGAAACCAAGCACATGAATGAACCAGATAAAACAGACTTTTTGCCTCTAAAACCAAATCAAGGATTACCACAAGTAAGAGGAAAGGAGAACGGGCAATGTGGTCCAGGGACTCAGCTGCAAGGACAAGGGTGCAACGGGACGGTTGGTTGTGCATTTACCGTCTTACCTGCGGATGAACCGGAAAGACCCCTGTGCGCACCTGAAACTTACGCAACGTTGTGAGGCCATGTTCCCTCAATGACATCCTAAAAAATCCTAAAAAATAAATCATCACTCCGACGGGTTGGATGCCTGAATACCTGTGTGCAGTGCTGGTACATTTGCTTTTTGCTTTTTTAAATTAATTCTATTGAGGCCACATGGCATCGGGACACTCTACAGGTCTAAGGTGCTCCATTGTGACGCAACATCTGTTCCTACTACATGAAGTTCTCCATCACCAGTTCAGTTCAGTTCAGCTCTGCTACATGTGTTTTCAAATAAGCTGATGCATTAATCTGGAAACATTTAATAATTAAGTAAACGCGTAAGTGCTAACTCCTCTTAAGTGCCAAGAAGGGAAAAAGCACAGGGTACCAGGAGGACAGTCAAAAAGTCCAACCGAGGGGACTGGAGCAAAGGAAGACACAGCTGGGACAGTGAAGAGGGCTGGGAAGTGAGGGGAGGGGGAAGGGAGTAGAGGGG
>RJWH01001590.1:0-340241 GCA_004363575.1 Solenodon paradoxus
CTGTCTGGAACACCCTCTTTCCTGAATCTATCACTTCACATGGCTACTACACCTCCCCCAGCGACTTTCAGCCTCTAAACCTCTCTGATCCCCATGTCCTACTGTTCCCAGGATTGTGTGTTCCCAATAGCCTGTACTTCCCCTCTCAGAACACTTACTGTTTGTTTACTTGATTCCCCACCTAAACATGCTGTAACTCCTCTTTTTACCACTCATAAGTCTCAGCCTTGCCTATTCCGCCATACAGAATTGGCTGGTCTGTCTGTAACAGCTAATCTTAATTTTGTTACAGTTCGTCATCAATAGTGAGTCAAAGTCCCAAGACTGCAGAATGCCCCTCTCTGCAGCAAATGCTACTATGATATCAAAATATGTACACGGCACGAAATAAACCCTCAAGTGAAAGATCAATTTATAAAATGTTATAAATACTGAGTAAGTAATATGTCTACAAATACAAATTAGTAAAGGTGGCCTGAGAACACAGGTACTCAGGAGAAGTAAAGTTGATAAATTATCGGGATGAAGTAAAGACAACATGGGGCCTCCCGCCAGAAAGAAGGATTTGGATTTGGATTTGAGATGAGGGGCAAATTGACAGGCATAGAACTTAACCAGAGATGCCAAACTTTGTGATAATCAAGTACTTTATGTAAGCAGTTAGATTTATCATGTTTTTTACAGTGAAAGCTTTGCAAGCTGTCTCCTGTAGTTTTCCAGCGGCACTGACAACACACTCAGGAACACTCTTCGGCAGCACTGGAACCACACAGAGACCTGTGCTGACTTTCCTTCCATAAAAAGCAGACACCAGTGAGTCCAAGGCTCAAGGTTGCTTTTAATATACTTTTTCTTAAAATAGACTCAATCTGGTGCACCCTGGTGAAACAGCAGTTAGGTCAGCCACCTCCGAAGGGCTGTAGTCCACATACAACCCAAGGACCCTGGTGTGTGTCCCAGGTCGAGGAGAACCACCAAGGTGAACAACTAAATAAAAATAAAATAATATGCTTCTTCCTGCTCTTTCTTCCTGCCTTCCTGCCTGCTCACCCTCATTCCTGCCTGTGCCTCTCCTTTAAAATAAAAAATTCAGATAGAAATGCTAATAAATATGGGTTGGTGAAAAGGTAACGTCTTATTACCTTTCAGAAAACTATCACGTGACATTTAAAAACTGGAAAAATTTCAACAGGCAACCTTTAGAGATATCAAATGTACCTTCACTGATGTCTAATATTATGACCATTTTAAAATTTGGAAAATTGAGACTGATGGAAACAGAGACAAGACTGCCTGTCAAATCTGACTTTAACCCTGAGGCAGTTAAGTACCGACCATACAAAGGTCAAAGAACCTAGATAAATCCAAGGGGGAGGAACACACACACACACACACACACCCCACCCCCAAACAAGCAAAGCTCCTGTGTTCTGACTCTTACACAAGTAACTGAGCCAGAAACAGCTTTTGACAAATAGGGTTAAATTGCTAAAAACCCACCGGTTTGAAGGACCCTTCATAAGTATCTATAAGTAAGTCAGGAATGTTCCAACTTAAACTGGTGGCTGTCAATTTAATTTTAAAAATAGTTCTGGTTGAAGCCAAGACATAACCTCTTCAGTACTTCAGATTGCTTTGTCTCTCAAGGAATAACCTTTACTGAAAGTTATCTCTGCTTCTTGGAGAGCTGAGAACAGTTAAAGAAAGTTGAAGACTTCTGCCTTTGCTTTATAAACAACTTTTCACAGGAAAAAAGGGGGAAGGGATCCCAATCCCTTTGATTTTGCACCATCTTCCATTCAATTGCCTAGGAAAAGAAGACACTGAAACTTATATGCCAAGCATTCTGCAACAGTATCTTTTAAAAATACACTCATCCTAAATTGGGCATGATTATTACCAATATTTTACAACTAACAGTGCAGAAGCTGAGAGAAAATTCCAAAGCCTGTGTTCTTCCCACTCTCCCTATCATGATGACTGGGCCACAACTCCACCATCTGCTTGTCAATGCTGCCCTCAATAGCCCTACTATAGAGACAGAAAAGGATGAATACCTTAACAAGAGTGGGGGACAACAACACCAGAGATAAATGCTTACGCTTACTAAGGGCAAAATACTATGCTGAGTGAAAAAAAAAAAAGTCATGCATTTGCCAGGGATTGCTCAGATGGCTTTTTGGAATGGATTCCCATTTTCCCAGAGATCATTCACCTCTGAAAAAAGTTGATTTCTTCTTGCACCCCTACCAATCCCCCCCACGTCCTGCCCCTTTCCCTCCCTCCCATGGTTTTGGTTTGCAGAAGAGCATGAGCTGACATTTGCTTATAACACAGACATTGCCAAACACCACGGCGGGCGGGGAGATCTCCCTGACCAAACCCAGTGATCATCACTGCTCTAAATGAGACAGCTGCTGAAATTCGTAGAAATAACTGGTTATTTCAGACACTTAGTCAGTTGCAACTTTTCAGAGTTCTTTTTCAACATATTAGGACATGAATCCGTCAAATGCAGAATTACACTCTCAAAAGAAAAAACAAAAGAGTCCTCAAAATTACTTGTTCATCAAGGACATCAGCAGTACTCGAGATAATGTTTACATTCTCCCAGATTTGTGGTTTGTTGAAAAATTAATTTACCCCATCCATGCTTTGATCTTCTAGCAAATTATTTCCTGAGACAAGATTTAACTTGCGAGGGCCCTACAGCCTAACCAGCTGTCGGAGCAGAACTGGCATCAAATTCCAGGTGGCGAGCGGAGAGGGGACTTCTGGTGCCCCCCAAGGGGACCCTGTTCAATAAGACACCAAATGCCACAGAGGGGTGCAATATTCCCACCAAAGAATCGAGGTTCAAACTACAATGCTACTTAGCTTTATCTTCAAAGGAGAAAGGCAGGTCAATTTATATACTAGTACTGGTATTTCGGTTATAAAAGGTTTTTTGTTGTTTTAGGTTTAGCTCTTCACTTCACAACAAGGAGAATAGTTACAACCTAAGTGATCTCCTTGTTTCTATCCCTTGATTTCACTACAAGATGAAGGAGGACGCTTCTAGTCTTCCAACAACTCTTGTTCATCTCTCGCCAGTTCTATTAGGTGTTATGCTGCCAGTCAGAAGGACCAAAGCCCTGAAAAAAAATAATTGTATCTGAAGTCATAGGCTTAGCCTACAGGAACGCTGGTGGGAAACTAAGAGAGTTCATTGTGGTATGCATTTATACTTTACCTTGACTGGTAGGCACACACCCTTCTCTCCCTAAAAGACAGGTCTAAGCCATAATTCTCAAGCCTATGACTATTACATGGCCAACAGGACTTTGAATATATGATTGAGTCTAAGGCCTCTGAAATAAGGAGGTTCACCCAAGTTAGCCAGGCAGATTCGATGCAATCATTAGTCCTTGAAAGCAGAAAACCTTTTCTGGCTGAGGTCAGAGAGAGATGGGAGGATGGGAGAAATAGCAAGAAAAACGTGATGTAAGAAAGAAACGCAAGTCACCATGGGTGGCTTTGAAGATGAGGAAGACAGACATGAGCCAAGGAATGCAGGCAGCCTCTAGAAGCTGGGAACAAGGAACTGGATTCTCTCCCAGAACCAGTCCTGTTAAACACTCGATTTGATTCCAGTAAGAACTCTGTTGACCTTCTGATCTTTAGGACTTTAAGATAATAAACTTGTGCTATTTTAAGCATTAACTTCTGCACATTGTTACGGAAGGGATGGAGAATGAATACAGATTGTGATATCTAAAAGTGGGGTGTGACTAACAAACAGCGAGAAATGTGGAGGAGGCTTTGGGATTGAGCAGTGGATGGAGGTGGGAAGAATTGCAAAGTGCATCGCAGAAGAAGTCCACATGGTCTTGAACAGACATGTTAATAGACACATGATACTGAAGACTGCTGGAGAGGATTTGGAAGAGAAGAGCAGGGCAGAGATAACTTAAATTGCCTTAAAGAGCACCGAAACTGTCAAGAGCAGAGGCTGTCGCAAATACTACCATTCTACCACAGGCTGCCTAATGTGCACTAGGAAAATGAAGGCCCAGAGTATGGAAAAAGCAAATCAAGGGACAACGTCTGACCTGCAGCCTCACTGGAGTCTGTCTCAGATGAGTAAAGCTTGAGATGCTATCACATGCCAGCTATGTGACCAGACCCAACCACCTCTCTGAACAGTATCTAGAGATAATTATAGTGCCCTCTCCCAGGATTGTTGTGGGATTGAATAAGGGCCTGCACAGAAAGTGCTCAGCACAGACATGAGTCCCTAGTAAGTACTCCAAAATCTGAGTCAATTTTCTGACTTAGTCTAGAGGGAAACAAATGACTGGACAGGGATATATCATCCTTTATCCCACAGGAAAGCATTTGATGATTCTTCTCTAGCGAAGACTTACAGCCTAAGCACGAAATAAGGGAACAGAGCAAACTTGGCTATTCAGGAAGTCAATGCTACACAAACCAAAAGCAGGATTTGGGAACTCAATGCAGCTATTCCAAAGAGAATATTCCAAGAGACAGAGAGACTGGGGATGGAGGAAGCTGCCCAAAGCAGCAGAAAAAGACAAAAAGAAGGGCTAAGTTGTTTCTCTGGGTGACCCTATTGCTGGAAATGTGCCATCTGCAGTTTGAGAACACTGGGCAGAGATATCGGGCCACAGTGAGTGCCAACTTGGACAGGAAATGATGCATTGGGTCCCACGGAGGAGAAGCCAGCAGGAGGGGGTGAAGGGGGCTTCCTTAAAGAAAGACATCATTTTTAATTCTCCTGCCTGACTTCCTACCTCAGCCTCCCCCATGCCCCGCCTCCACCCATCTCCATTCATGGAATTACAATACACAGTGAAAATTAAAAGACCACAATTGTTCCTACAGGGGCAAGGCAAAGCAAAATTTTACAGAAATCTAAATTTTTTCCTTAAGAATAATGAGAGCTTTTGGCTATTCTAGTTTTGGTTTGGTTTGGTTTTGACGCTTTCAGGTTTCGGGAAGAAGATAGCACAGGAAAGAAAAAACGGCACTAAAATCTTTACATCTGCACCCCTGAATATAAATTACAGTAGGTCATTCCTCAGGATTAATAGTCACTGGTTAAAAGTCAGCTGCAGGCTACTTCATAAGGAAGAGGGAAGATATCACCCTCTGAATAAGATACAATCCAGTGCTGAAGAATTAAATCATTCTCCATAAGGATATGATATATGTCTGCCAACACAGTCAGCATTTTCAGCCTAAAAGCAACATCCCATCCCATTTGTTTTAAAAACATCTCCTTGTGCCCCAGAAGGTATCACATCTTACACTGCATTTTGCTGGTAGTAAAATCCTCAGCCTCCCCAGCAATGTGATTAAGGCACAAATTTTTATGACCAATGTACATGTACCCACTGAACACAATCATGCTTTCAACAAAAGAACAAATTTCAAAAGCTCTTCCAACAATCCCACTGTTTGGGATTCACAAACTGGAAAAACGTACATTTCTGCATTACATTTTCTGAATTTCCTCAAGTTGAGGAGTTCTAAGGGCTCATTCTTCACACATCCACTATTTACTACTTGATGCCCTTTCCATCAACCCAGACAGGCAGTTACCAAAGCAGATGTATTATTTCGCACAGAAGACATCAGAACCACATCTTACTCTTACTCTGCCTAACCCTTGTACTTGGGCGCCAAGCTGCAGACCTCTGCTAACCCCAGGAGACAAAAAAGCAGAGTGGTACCAGGACTGGGTGACTTAGATTCTTCTCATCTCTATCCAATTCTGTAGAATCTGGGAGTGTCCGCTAGCAGCTTTCTAGATCCTTCTTAAAAGGATGATGCTAGTGATTTTATTTTGCTTTTCATAAACATGGGAAAGGGGAGGAATGGCTCAGAGACAGTTAGATAATGAACTTAGCTACTGAAAACAAATTCCAGTCTACTTTTTGAAAAGGAAAACATAAAGGGTGGGAACTATTCAATGCTCACATGACCTTGGCACTTGCCTCACTCTGTCAGGAACTAGACATGCTCCCCCAAGTTTTGACTGACCAGGCTGGAAGAACCAGCTTCTGTTATGCCAGGAATTTCTTACCAGAATGGCCCAGACACTTGAATGCGATGCAGTGAAAACTATTCTGGATTCTAATAAGTCTAATGATTCAGATTTCCAAGATCTAAAAAGTGTTTTAGAGTACAAAAATACATATGCATGCATAAAACCTTCCATTTTCCATGCCTCTTCCAGGGACATAAGAGATTTAAATATTAAGGACTCAGACCATGTCAGACACTTCAAGTGCATTATGAAAAAATTCATCAACATAGTCAGTGTTTATTCTTGGGTTGAGGAAACTGAGGTTTCGAAAGATCTGACATTCCTGCACTTACAAATGAGCAGCCCTAAAAGTGGAACCCAAATTTATGCTCTAACCCAGGATTAACATCTATGATACACTGTGATTAGCAACAGATTTTAAAAACAACTATGACTCCTCCAAATTGCCCTGTGGGTTCAACAAATTTTCCTGACAAATTTAATGATTATCTCCTTTATTTTTTTTAGCAACTTTTGTGCCTGCATACGAAAACCAAAACCTCACCTCAAGCACCCAGCTTTGCTTCTGACTGGCAGTAAGTCACAACACCTCCCTGGCACAGGCTTCAAAGCAATGCAAATATTCCAAAGTGCCTTCTTCAAAGAGTCACCATCACTGCAGGACAAAATTCAATTCCCAAACCATTCTGACCAGCAACTGCATGGTGCCAGATGCCCCATTATCTTCAGCACTGTTACCCAGCCTCAAACACAGCCACCTCCTGCCTCCCCCTGCAGCTGTGTATACAAGGTTTATTACACCACAACAGCCAGTTTTACTTTCAGCCAGTTTTGTTTTCAGGGCAAGAGATAAGCAAAACACAGTAGATTGAGATGCAACTGCTGGTAAGGAAATCTCTGATCTAATCCAGAAATCTGGAAGTGCTTCTTTATAAACTCAGGTAACCTGATTCACTTCCAAGATGTTCTAAACCCCATGGTTAAGACTGCAATTTCGTCCTAGGCTTACCCAGCAAGTTTGTATGCGCAACTCAACTTGATGAAGACTGTAAGGACTATTTAGCTTCTGAGTATCAACTATATAATCTACACATAAAAACAGAACAATTAGAAAGTGAAATGGAGGTAGCCAGGAAAAGGGGGAAACGAAGTTAGTGTTCAGTGGTACACAGATTCTGCTGGGGAAAGTTCTGGAAAGCCACAGAGGTGATGGCTGCACCACAATGTGAATATACTGATGTGCTCATCTACAACAGTTTAAAAAGAAATAATTAAGCTCCTGCTCAAGTAAATGCTTTTCTTTGAAACCTCTCACAAAGGGAAATAAGGCCAGAGCACCTTTTAAAAACAAATCACTAAAAGATCTTGGGTTCATTCTTGTCACTGCAAGGATGACTTATAGACATAAATTTTAGGCCTAGAGTTCCTAAAAAAAAAAAAAAAAAGTCCAAACTACTTTTTAATCTGTCTACAGTAAGCCCTCATTTCATGTCATTGATTGATTCTTAGACATTGTGACTTTCATTGAAAAAACAGCAGGTTCTTGAACAAGGTTATTTCATTCGACATTGGTGGGGATTTTTTTTCTCATCATCATTACAACAAAATGATTTTGAAGAAGATGTTATTTAGGAGTTATATACACTGTATGTGTAAATAGACCCAAAGTCCCCTCGGAACCCTCTGAGGAGAAGACTGACCACAGGGGCTCAGAATAGAACACTCAGTCTTGTAAGGGCCGAATGTCTGTATTCCCCTAAAGTTAATATGTTGAAACCTTAATCCCCAATGTGATGGTATCTGAAGTGGGGCCTTTGGGAGGTAATTAGGCTTAGATAAAGTCATGAGGGGAAGCACCCATGATCAGATTAGAGTCTTTATAAGAAGAAGAAGATAGACCAGAGCCCTTCTTTTCTCTAACTGTGAAGACACAGGATGGGCCTTCTGTAAACCAGGCAGCAGGTCTCACCAGAACCCAACCATGCAGCACCTTGACCCTGGATTTCCCAGTCTACACACCAATGAGAAACATTTGTCCGATTAAGCCACCCAGTGTATGGTATTTTGTAACAGCAGCTCAAACTAAATCTACTCCACAATATACCTGCATCTGCATTCATATTAAATTATTGCTTTAAATTCATTGCAACCAGGAGAAAAGTAATTCTGAAATGTCTCACTCAGGAGCAGGGTATTTGGGCTCCACAGCTCAGGTGGGCTTCTAGGCAAGTTCTCTTCTCTCTTTTGTTGATACAATATAATACAGCAGCGGTCTGGCTCACACAGACACTCAGACACACACACACAGGAGTGGAAATGTTTTTTTCCATATTATGGGCTATTTCAGAGAAACATGGAAGAAAGAAATTGAAAAGGCTGTCAAGTTCAGAATGAAAGTCTCTGGTTCACTGCAGTTCTCTCTCTCTCTCTCTTTTTTTTTTTTTTTTTAACCTCAGACAAATAAAGGCCTTTCGCTGAGGGAAAACCTCCAATGCCACACTGCACTAACTGCTGATGCTATTATTTTATCACCTCAGAATGAACCAAGACTTGCATCTCAAATGACTCACAATCAAGTCCTCACAATCAAGTCTCTTCATCCAACTCTCAAACTTAAGGGTGCTGTTGTACAATTACTGACCTATTTAACATTATTTTTCCTCTCTCAAGGCTAACTGTTCTGATTTGTAAGTCAATCTTGATCCCAAAGATAAATAATAAAATACTACTTATCTTTATTTAAGCCTCTTGTTTCCTCCTCATGAAGGGAAAAACAAGAGCAAACCTTGAATTAGAAAACTCTCACCTTTACCAACGTAGATCAGTCTACTTGTTCTGAATTTTAAAAAATTCTGGTTGATTTCCTTTAAATTTTGCATAATTCATTTTAAAATGTCACTGAAACGTTAATGATTAACATCAATGATCAAAAAAATAAAAATCAAAACCTAATCTTCCCTAACATAAAAATGTTAGAAAACCCTAAACAAATATAATAGTATTATGATGAAAGCATAAATAGCTAGGCAGATCAACAGAAGAGAAAGTCAAGAAATGGGCACAAAAGCATATGGAATTAGTACATAAGAAAGGTAATATTGCCAACATAAGGGGAAAATAGACCATTAAATGGTTAGGAAAATCAGCATCCATATTTAAAAAAGCAAATTGTGATCCCTAGATGATTAAGTAAATTCAGGATGGATTAGTAATTTAAATATAAGAACTGAAACCAAAGATGTACCAAAGAGATTGTGGAAAATTTAAAAATAATTTTAGAGTGGGGAAAGCTTTTCCCTTTATAGCATTAAATTCAAAGACCTTAAGAAATTCATCTACATAGAGAAATTCAACATAATTCAAGTCAAAAGATGGATAATAAATTGGGAGCAACTCTAACTCTTATCACAAATTGGGCTTATTCCTCTCACACAGAAAGTGGTGCATATCAATAAGGAATAGTCCAATGGCAAAGGATCAGACAGCTCACAGAGGGGTAAATGTATTCGGTTCTTATAGACTCGTGAAAAGATGCTCAGCCTCCTAAGAAAAATGTAAATTAAAGCCACACAAGATACCATTTTTCACTTATCAGACTGGCAACGATTACGTTTCATAATATACTTCTTTGGCAAAAGTACAAGTAATTTCGTACCATGGCAATGAGCGGGTATAAGCACAGTTTCTATAGAAGCCATTTCGGGCAATATCACAATTACAAGTACGCATATTCTTTTACCCAAAAATTCCTCATTTAGGATTTTATCACATGGGGGCAAATTAATGCATGTACAATGTCATCACCTGCAGCACAGTCGGAAAGAGCAAAAGCAATAGGAAATGAATTCAACAGATATGGAGAATCTGGAGAAAGAAAGACTATACTAGTGTGTCTAAAGCTATAAAACACAGGAAAAATGAACTATGCAGAGGGATCTCAAGACATGCCTATATGAAAAAAAGCAAGGTATATAACAAGATGCAAATTGTTTTTTATAGGATTTAAAAAGAAGGCCTCAATACGAGAATACATACATACACTTTAAATAAGCAGAGGATCTCTGGAGGGAGGAGCATAGCCTCTGAGGATGGAATATGGTAGCTGGTGGCATGTTTTTTCATTTTAGACCTTTATATAAGTAAACTTTAAGCCATGTACTTTCCATTTGAAAATTGTTTTTAATTCAATAAAATGGTTATAAGAAACACTGAAGAAATGCACCAGAAAATGAAATAAAACACAGGAGACCTAAAATACTGGAGAGAAAATGAGAGGACTGCTCCAAAAGGACTAACATTTCAAACTAGGAATTGATTCAAGAGATAAAGAGGAGAAAGTTAACAAAAATACTTTCAAATTTTTCCAATAACTCATAAAGATATGCTTCTAAATTGGGAAGGTCACTCTGTGTCTAAAAATGTGAATGAGAACATCAATCAAAATACTTAGGACAAAGAAAAGATCCTAGGAACTTTTAAAGAGAAGGGGAAAATACTTAGCTTTCATAAAAAAAACTAGAATTGTCAGGAGCCATTTTAAAGTTTTGAGGGAAAAGAATTTCCAGTTTAGAATTCTATATTTAGCTAAGTTATTCATGGAAGGTGGAGTATGTGTTTGTCAGCCTCGACACAGCCACACCTCACTGTGTGTCTTTCTTGTGTAACCTTTCTCAGCAGCTTTTCATCATAGTCCTCTTCCAAGATACAAGACCAAGAGACTCCACAGGGAAGAGAATACCATGGGATCCAGGGAGAGAAATAAAGGGAATTGCTGGATGATGGGAGCACTTCTAAAAGGGAGGCCTTCAGGAGGAAAGGTGAAGCATACCCTGACATTTTCAAGAATGAAGAGGAGGGTTAGGCTTCAATTGCAGGGTGAACCAGTGAAAGACACATAAAACTAACAAAACAACTATAAACTCAGTGAGTCTGAGATTGACTAACCAAAGAAGTAGATAATCATACATACACATACTTGTATAAGTGTCATTCAGTCGGATAGGAGCCTGCAAAGAGATAGCATAGTTTTAGAACTCTGATCAAACCCATGAGTGGTTTACTACCCAAAACAATGGCACTGACCTTATTGATGTTGAAAAGAAAACCAACTATAAGGTAAGGCAAGCAAACCTCTTAATAAACTACTACTTCTGCTTTGGAGAGAGAATTTAAATTCTTTTACACCATTTACTCCTAAAGGTCACTTGGAGGGTCTAATAATAAAAGACACAGTTATTGCCACAAAATAAACAAAACAAACTACGGAACAACGTTTCATCAAGTGAACACAGGGGAGTAGAAAAGGAGGGGGAGGGCTGTATTGTTTTACCTGCTTATTAAAGCAAAGAAACATTTTCACAACTGAGCATCACGCTTAGTTCTTGGCATCCTAGTGGCCAATGTAGAAAAAGCAGTACATGCTATACGACTTTTCTCTCTCTCTCTTTAAGGAAAGATGCAGGCAGGAATGAAGCTGAGCACGCAGGCAGGCAAGAAGAGACAGGAAGAAGCTTTTTTTAATTTTACTTAGTTGTTCACCGTGGTTGTTCCCCCTGGCCTAAAAATGAAACCCGGGTCTTTGGGGTACAGGTGGCTTGGACAGGCCAGTGGTTGTGAACTTACCTGCTAGATCACCAGGAAGTGCCCTACCCCCTTTTTAACTTCTTTAAATTTATATTTTTGTAAAGAAGCATTTAAGAAAAAAAGGAAGAAAGAGGAGAAAGAATCATCTATATTTAGTAACTTTGATTTTTTAACTCAGCTCAGTCTTGAACCTTCGTCCTTGGACTTTAAATGGGCATGCCCTCCAAACCCCCTCCAAAATAAACACACCTATTGTGGAAGGAAGGAAGGAAGGAAGAGAAAGAGGGAGGGAGGGAGGGAGGGGGGAGAGAGGGAGAGAGGAAGAAAGGAAGGAAGGGAGGAAAGAAGGAAGGGAGGGAGGAAGGGAGGGAGGGAGGGAGGAAGGAAGGGAGGAAAGAAGGAAGGGAGGAGGAAGGGAGGTAGGGAGGGAGGAAGGGAGGAAGGGAAGAAGGGAGTAAGGGAGGGAGGGAGGGAGGAAACAGGAAGGGAGAAAGGGAGGGAAGAAAGGGAAGAAGCAGTACTTTTATTTTGGTTCCCTCCCTCTCCACCCCAGGTCTCAAACCCCAGTTCTTGGGCTTTTCATGGCCCACACCACAACCATCTCAGCTGCAAGAGCATGCCTACATGCTCTTTATAATTGGGGGCTGGAGGAGTAAAAGTCCCTGCTGATCAGAGAAAGAAACGCTTTCCTAACAGTGAACTGAAACACACATTTCCCCCCATGTGAGGCATTCTGAATGGCACTGTAACCCTCAGCAGCAGTCCACTCAAGGACAATTATCTACTGTGTGCCTGCTGTGTGTCCCTGCTCTGCTTAATCACTTGCTATGTATCAGCCAACACACCAGATACAGATGCCTGCCCTGGGGAAGCCTGAATTCTGCTGGAGTAAGCAGACCATAAACAATAGACTTGAGATGGATTACCTAAGGGACAAAGAAAAGGAAGAGCTAAGGAGTGGCAGGAGAAGGCAGATTATGATTCTGAATAGACTGAGCACTGGTTTCGTGCCACCTGGAGCAGCCATGGGGGTGTGAAAAGCACTTGAAGCAGAGGAAGCTGCCCGCACAGAGCCCTAAGGGGAAGCACATGGACAGGTTTGAGGAAGAGCGAGGAGGCCGGCGCTGCCAAGTATGGAGGCAGGTGGGACCAGGTGAGGAAGTCAGAGTAGCAAGGGACTGGTTCAAAAGCCATCACCTTCACTGTAAAACTTTTCCTCTTACGGAAACAGGAAGACAATCGAGGGTCTGAGCAGAGAAGTGTCACAATTTGACGTCTGTTTTTACAGGATCACTGCTGAGAATGGACTGCAAGGACAGAGGCAGGGAGACTGATGATGAGGCTACTTCAGTACTTCAAGTGAGAGAAGACAGTGGCCTGGAAATGAAGAGACGAAGGAAGCAGATTCTGAGTCTATTTACAGGGGAGAGCCAACAGCACTTGCTAGTGGATCGCTCATGGATCAGGCAGGGAATGTGAGTTAAAGGGAAATGAAAATGACTTCACTAGGTTGCGCCATGCATTGACATAGGGACACTTAACGGGAAGAATGAATCTGGGGGAAACCAGAAATTCTGTTATGGCCAGGTTGAATTTAAGGTGGCTCTCAGACGTCCAGGCAAAAAATATGAGGAGGTAGTTGAATATAGGAGCATGGAGTTGGGAAAAGAGCTCAGAGCTGGAGAAAAGTCAGAATAACCAGAATATCAATAGTTCCTTAAGCATAAGATACAATGAGGTCACCAAGGGAGTGAGTGTCTACAGAAAAGATCAAGCCTCAGTCCCTCCAAAAATCAAAGCTAAAGACAGGATGAAGAACCAGCAAAGGCAGCTGAGAAAGGACAGCCAGTCAGCAAAGGGGTGAACAAGCAGGCATCAAAAACTTAAGTATGATCACATTTTATATTATTTATCAATAAAAGCAAATGGCAGAGCATCAAGTTCAAGTTCAGGGAAGGCCATGTTATAGGAAGTTACAGTTTGATTACCAAGAGCTGTCAGTATCAGGGGAGAGACAGTACAGGGAGAGTTAAGGCAGATCATGGGCTAGGGGTCAGGAGAACACAGGCCAGCACATGCGGCTGGCCTGAGGAGATACTACAGTTTGGAGAATGAACTGGTTAAATGTCAGTGGCTCACTGGAAAACACCGACACAAATGTAAAAGTCAGTGTGCAGTCCCTTCCCAGTCTGTCCCAGCAGAAGTATTACTGTGCTTGCCTTCTGACAGTTCAATCCCACTTTAGGGCTAGGCCAGGAGATCAGATGCCCATACATACCAAGAGCCCCTTCCTCATTAATAAAAGGGCCAGGAATCTCTTGCTCTGAATCTGAATACAGGAAATCCCCATACACTGTTTGCTCCCTGAGAGAGGAGTAAGGAGACTTTGTAGAACAATAAAGGAGGCAAAGGGAAAAAGAATGTTCTCTGTTCTCTCTCTCTCTCTCTCTCTCTCTCTCTCTCTCTCTCTCTCTCTCTCTCTCTCTCTCTCTTTCTTCCCCTTTCGCTCTCCCTCCCTCCTTTAATTAAGTAGGACCCTCTTAAAAATTTTACAAGTCACATGTAAAATCAATGTTTCTCTCCCCAACTTGTTCCCAAAAAGGCATCAGGCAATTTTCACAATTGGATTGAACTCCTATCTTAATGTGAAAAAGACAAAATATTACATTCAGAACAAAGGGAAAAACAGAAAATTAGATGTCATTTAGTTAGCAAAAATGATCATTACAAAGTGCTACACAGTTATTTAACAGTGATTGGGATATGAATTTGGCCAAAGCAATGAGGAAATCTCTTAAAAATTTCCTCTGAAACCTCTTAAAAATCACATTGTTCGATCCATCGAATATGTTCCCCAGACACGCCCAGCATTGCCTGATAGGGGCACCAAGGACAACTTTCCTAATGATTCTTCAAAAAAGAGCTGCACAGGGACACAAAGGGATCACAATATGTCTTTCCTGTCATGATCTCTTTAAACAACTTCCCATTCTTCCATGTTAAGATGAGGACATGCTAGATGATAATTTAAAGGAACTAAAGGAAAAGGAATTGAAGCATTCCAAGTACCCAATATTTTGATAAGACTGGTGTGAAAAGTCCTTTAGTATTTGATGAATGAACACTATTTCTCAAAAACAAATTCTCACTAAAGTTGGAGCAGGTCAAGTACTAGGAAGCAAAGGCCAAGAAAAGCCTTCTGTTACCAACTGAGGGATGGTCTGCATCCATCCCTCTGTAAGCTCAACCTGAAGCAATGCCTACAGTCTCATAAAGAATACTGAGCCTATATAGGACTCTTTCCTAGATGATGATAGCTTCATACAGAAGGAGAGAAGGATAAATATAGAGGAATGGCAAGAGTCCCCTTAAAAAACAATTCTGTATCTCTAACGTGGATGATAAATAGCTAAGACACTAAAGTCTCAGACTTCACACTAAATATAATGAAAATGTGCTATTTTTCCTTCAAAAAATTCTGACTTTCAAATGATAAGAGAAAAAATTCCCTGGAAGAATATTAGTAACAATTCAGAATTGTGAAAGAAAAATACCAGGGCACATTTACCAGACTCTAGTAAGTTCTAGTTTAACAAAAATGAACCACCTCTACTCTTCTCTTTACAGAATCATCCACTCTAAATGACTGACAAAGTCATATTAATTCAAGAAATTAAACACAAGACAACTGACCAGTAAGACAGCAACACATGAGAAATCAAGATATAAATATCAGGAGGGTCAGAAGAATAATTTCTTGGTTAAAATACAGATCTAGACCCTTGAGAAATGATGAGTGAAAAGTTACCCAATTGTGGGTATACCTTCAGCTCTTAAAAGATTATGTTCTGTAACAAAAACTAGACCCTGTTTTTTCATATCTAGGCAGATTTCTGAAGCAAAGCCTTTTCAAATAAGCCCTGACATACAGATTTAATCAATTCCCAAAAAAAACCTGTTTCTGAATCTGCATATAGGTCATTGAACCTTTTAACTAGTTTTCCATTGTGATAGATTATAGGGTTATTTTAAAGATTTGCCTCCCTCCATATGAAAGGATACCATCCATTGTCATGTAACTTAGTGTCTCCATTTAGAAGAATTCATTACATTTCCCTCCCTCAACCTTGGTACTTTAAGTCACATCACTTGCTTCAGTCAACTGAATGTGAGTAGAAGAGATATAATATCCATGAAAAAATAGTCCTTTCTTTGCTCTACCTCTCCTATGAAATTGAGTCTCACACTGGGTGGCTCCTTCAGCCTGGATCTAGAGTATAGCAGACACTTGGAACAGAGCCATAGCTGTCCTGAAATGTGAACAAGACTATTTCTATATTATTTGTTATGTTATTTTAAGCCACTGAACATTATTTAGTCCTAGCTGAGTAACAAAACCATCTAATTTTTAATGTTTCAATAATCAACAGAATAATTGTCTAAAGAAGATAGACAAGAAGGTCTTACTCTAAGCGAATTCTCATGCTAATCATCTACATAACAAATACAATGAACTGGAAATAACTTCAGCTCTTTTCTAATCAGTTTTTACCTTATAAATGAGTGCTTTGGGGGAAGTGGGGATGAAACTTAAATTACTTATTTGATTGACCTTTAGAGAATCTTGTTGAGAACTTTAAGTTCAAAGAAGATAAGATTTAACATCTCACCCTTCCATAGGCACGTCATTAATCTCTGATTTGGGGATAAAACAAGAATTAAGGTTATAAACTTAACCGCATACCAGTCTCCTAAAAAAACAAAGAAATTTAACTGTCTGAGATTTTATGGGATGTAGAAATAATTTCTTTAAAGTCCAGGTTCACTTTAGCTTTTTTTGTATTAGTCCCTGCCTGTATTCTTACCAATATAAAATCTGGTGATACAGTTTTTCAGATGATCAATTCAAACAGTCTAGATAAAAATTAGTGGATCTCTCAAAATGTTTTCTAGAAGTCAAAGAAAAACAACACCCCAAATTAAGCCTCCTCTCTCAGAGATAGTGACAAAAATGTATATGGATTCTGCTTAAAAATATATGTGGATTCATTTTAAAACTTAATTTCTGAAAGAAAAATATTCAATACTACTCTGCAAACGTGGAATGAGGTTTTGGCTCCACATCCAGAGAAATGCCACACTTAGGAGGACTAAACTGGCTGCCATATCCACAAGCTGGTGAAGCTATTTTAATTAGAAGAGAAGTAGTAAAGAAGGCACAGTGAGAAGCTGCCTAGTGAAGGGCAAAGGCAATGCCAAGAAACCCTATACTGGCATAAGAAGTCAAAGTTACAATCTACAGCTGATCCAAGAGACAGAGAGAGAGATACTGCTGTATTCTGCCTTCAAACATCCAGAATCTAGGAGCCCATGGTTCCCCATGACGGGGAGCAAGACCATACAGACATTAAGAAGACTACCTGCATTGCTAAATTCAAATCAAGTATTTTTCCTATGCATGTGGGAAATAACTCAATAATTTCAAAATGGGACAAGGTAACTAACAGCTTCTTCTGCTAGGGAAAAACAGTTAAAAAAAAAACTCAGGGAATTTCAGCCAGAAATGTGTGTCAAGTTGCTGGGATGTCCTGTTTAGAAGCTGACATGAGAGTTCTGATTTGGTTGCTTAAGAAGAAAATATTTCCTGGTGACTAGAAAAGATTAGGGAGCAGACATTCAGCAGAACCTGTGGTAAAAAGACATCTACTTTCTTCCCATATTGTTTCGCATTTTAAGCCAATCTACCCATCCTTAGCCTTGCTTGGGTTTCCTTTCCATCCACCACAGCTAACTGATCCAGAGGGGGATTCCTATTCCCAAGGGGTGGGGGGGTGGGGGCGTCTAGGCAAAGGCTAAGCTTGATTAGCAGAGAGGGAACAATAAAATATATAAAAGGAATTGGCTTATTAAAGTGGGAGGTCATGACAGGCAAAGGCCAGGTCACCACTTTCTTACCACCTGTGAGCTGAAGCAGAGAAAAACAGTGTGCAGAAAATGACAGAGATGAGACACTATGAACACCCAAAGAAAGCGTAACTCCAGGTCCTAACACACACTTCCAAACTGGATTACCAAACTTTTGGCTTTCACTGGGTTCCTTCCAACAAATTGCTTATTATTGATACTGGTTTGTTCAAACCCATTTAAATGAGTTTGTCCTTTTTTGCAGTAAGTCTTACAGCTGTTTGTTTTTGTTTTGTTTTGTTTTGTTTTGATTTATCTATTTTTAAATGCTTGATTTGCTAAAAGTCCCCAATGGACATTCCAGTGAATATATTCCTTGTACTATTCCTTTTCCCTTTTCCTATTCTGAATCTGTAGTCATCAAATATATGTGCCTCTTTTTTTCCTTCATACCAATGAAATTGTTATATATATATATACTTGTTTCCAACTCTTTTACTCAATATAATAGCTATGAGATTTGTCGTTTGCTGTGTGTAGCACTTCATTGTATAACCACACCACAGTTTATTTACACTTCATGGACATGTGAATGTTTCTATTATTCTATTATGAATATTCTTATAAATTTTTCTGGTTCACATACGCATTCCTGGTGGGTATTTATTTCTAGGAGCATAATTCTAAGTCACAGGATATATGTTTGTTCAGCTTTGCAGACAAGTTCCAATAGCTTTCCAAAGTGGTTAAGACAATTCACACTTCCACCAGTCAATGAATAAGAGCTTGAGTTCCTCTGTATCCCCATTAATATTTAGGTATCAGTTAATTATAGCCATCAGGTGGGTAGGTATTGCTATTTTTAAGTGGTTTTAATTTGTATTTTCCTGATGACTGATGGTGTTGAATGCCCTTTCTCTTGATTTTTAAAATTAGTTTGCTTTACTCGTTGATTTGGAGCTGCATTTTTATATATTTTGGACAAGCTGTTGGATACGTGTATGACAAATAAGCTTCTACTTTATGACTTGCCTTTTCACTCTTCGTTTGTACAGCTGGTGAGCTTTCTTTTAAAGGACATGCGCATGGACAAAATAGTACTTGGGGCTGTGAGACATACATCCAGTCCTCAGGGTCTCTACAGCCACACCACTGAATCTGACTGATTAAGGAAGTTACTAGTTAACCGAATAAAACCCAGACCTTGCATGTCTCTGTAGGTCCTGACTAGAAATAAAATGTTACTATCCTCACTTCCCTGGAGCTTTAGAGCTGAAGATATAATCACCAAGTTAAACATCAATAGTGTGCCACAGTTTAGCATGTGCATTTATGCAGCGAGCCCTATCACACTGTTGAATAGTTTCTATTCAACCCGCAGACATCCCATAGCATGCTTCCAGCACAGCTCAGCACGACCAGCAGTCCTGTAGAGAATTCCCAGAAGAGATATTCAGAGCAACAACTTGGGGGTCCAACGACCCCCGACTTCAACTCCTTTCCAGAAATCACCAACAATCCCATAATCCTAAACAACTGTGACAGTTTCCCTGGCCTGGGGCAGCAGGAAGAGGGACAGGTGTCTCTTGTGATTAGATCTTACCAAGCTCAGATAAAGGTCACACATCTATTACCTCGCTAATCCTCTCAGCTTCTCTGCAGTGTCTCTCAACATTCCCAGGTCACAGGCAACCAAAAGTGTCCAGCCAAAAGTGGAGAAGAGCTTGCAGAAAAGGGAGACGACTGGTGGAACCTCAGGGAGTTGGGGTTTCCTAATGGACCCAGGTCCTAGGACTCAGCCCTTTAACTCCCTCCCAAGCTCACTTTCATCTACAACTTAGGCTCTGAGCCTGCTCCTCTCGTCAAAAGCAAGTATGACAACTCTTTGGAGTTATTTCTAAGAAGTTCTATAATCAGAAAATAGTGCATCCAAGTCTTTATCTTCCTTCTCTGTGCCCTATTCCCTATCCTTCTCCCAGTTTATCCCCAAACACACAACACCATGGCATTCTTTTTTTTTTTTTTCAGAGACACAGAGGCAAAGGAAACATATGCCTGCCAGGAAGAAGTTGAGTCTCCACAGCCCCACATCTAACCACTGGCGTGCACCAAATCACCTCCCTGCCATTTGACCAGTCCAATAATAAAGATGGAAAAGGGAAGAAATGAGAAGGAGCAGTCCTGGGTCACTGAGTCTAAAGGAGAGAAAAGAAGATGATCTGGTTAACACAGTTTCCATGGATTCTATACACCCAACCCAACCTGAGACCCATTCAGAGTGAGAAATACTTTGTGTCTCTAGAACCAAGATACTTTGATTCGCCAAAAGGTGTGAAAAAGCTATATGAGCACTTGGGATTACAAGAAAAGAAAACGAAGACCTTTCATTTAGGTTTTCCTGTTTCCCCAAAGTATCCAAACAGTAGCCTTTTATTTCCTACAGTTAGCTAAAATAAACCTAAAAACAAACAGAAACAGTTCTTCTCTTCTATTAGCCTAAACACTGGTTAAAATGTTAACAAAAAAGATTCCGCTGAATTCGGGGATGTAAATCTATATAGTACACTCACAGTTCCACATTTACATAAAAATGGTATGTGTGTAGAGAGAAGCGGAGGACAAAAATCAGACTCAGGTGTATTACTGGCAGATGCAGTCAAATCTCATTAGGGCAAATCTCTTTATAACCAAAACATTTAAACTTCAGCTGAAGAACTCATGAAATTCCAAAATCATCTAAAAGTTAGTTTACCATGCAGAATGCATCTAAACCACTGTAATAACTGATGAATTGTTAGCTTCCTGCAGATCTCGCAGCCTTAGGGTGCTACGGATAAAATTCTAAATATTCACTCAAGGACATCTTTTGACTGCTTCCAAAGCGTAGACTACTCACTCCCCTTCCACCTGGCCACTCCATTAAAAACCTCTGCTATTCCTCAAGCCCCTGTCTCCATATTGGGCCTCCCACCCACATCACTGTCATTCCCAGCTTTGGGGACTCTTCTTAGATTCCAGTGGAGAGCCACAGTTTCTCCCTTTCCTACCCTCCCCACAACCAAAACAAGTCAGAACACAAGTTCACAGGACTTCATCAGAGGTCTAGCCTTGCATTTCCTCAACTTAAAAAAAATTTAGAAAAACAATACAGAGAAACATTCATCAGCAGTAAACTTTGAATTACTTCTCCCAAATGTTACTGAAACCCTGCCAGGACTGAGAAGCTTAGTTGAAGTAAGTAAACTTCAATCATTTCTCTCCCAACCTCCTCTCCTTGATAGGAATTCAGTAAACTCTCCTCCCACTCCTGAATTATAACTCTGAAAAAAAGATCAAAGCACAGTGTCTCTTGTAGGCAGAGAAATCTTATTCTGCCCCCAAGGTCAGAAGTCTGGATTTAAAAAAAAACAAAAAAGAGACCCTTAGGTTATGCCACCCAGGATTCAATCTTGCCACTAAGAGGCCAAACAGTTCCTACAAGTACCTTTAAAGTAGTCTTTAAGACTACATAGCAATCCCTTGACAAGCAATGCCCCTAATAATATTTAAAAGATGGAATATATGCATGGAATAAGTATAAAGCTATTGATATTTGCTTGCTACATTCTTAAAAGAGGCATGCAACTCTTTAAAAGAAAAAGTGAAAAGATAATATAGATGTACTAAATAGAAGCAAAAGGATGAAATTTCTAAAGGGCATCAGGAAATGAATTGAAACAAGCTCAAGCGCACCCAACCAAGGTTCATGAATATGACTCATTTCATTTTATAAGAAACTGCAAAAACTTTAAGCACTGCCACTAAAACTTGACAATATCCGACTCATCCCTGTGTTGGCAACTCCCCTCTTGTATCCTTTTCAAAAATTATGCACCGATAACTCAGATTTTCTTTTACATTTGCATGTAGAAATTTAATTCCTGGTCACCTCTAGAGCATGGTTGAAATTCCCCTATAAAAATATCTCAGTGAATGGCAAAACCAATAGATTAATTTGACAAATCAGAAAAATTTAAAGACTAAGAATATGAGCAAAATTTTACCTTGAAATATCCTAAATATCTGAACAAAATCAGTAAAATTGATTAATCAACTGCAGTTCTCTGAACATTTATTTATTAGTAGTTAGTCACTTGAAGTACATCTTCCACCGAACTTAAAGGAAAACAAACCCAAAGAGATGGGTTTTCAGCATGAGAAACAGAAAAGTCAGATCAGTTAAAGCACTGATATTAACATGAATTCTTTGACTCAGCTTTTCTGTGTCTCTATGCTATCAAATAAAGAGTAGGAGCCCTTTGAGAGGTGCTCATCTTCATTAGTCATCTGGGGAATTCAATAAAACATATTTATTTATCCAACTGCCTAAAATAATACAACAGACATTAGCAAGCACTGGCAAGAATGGAATGAATGGAATACAAACACCACTGTGGAGAATGGAAATTAATAAAACCACTTTGGAAGTCTCTACAGCTGAACTGTGTGGCCCAACCATTCCACTCCTAGATATATACCCAACAGAAAGGAACATACATGCTCACTGGAAAAGATGACAGAATTCTGATGACAGCACTGTTCAAACTGATGCAAAACTAGAAACAACTCAATCTACTTCTCCAGAAGGATGAGTGAGCAGGGGCTTATACATACCATGTAACACCATACAGAAGTGAGAACCAACAACCCCAAACTATATAAAACGATACAGACCAATCATACAAATATGGAGCGAAGGAAGTCAAACATGAAAAGAGTACACATTCTGTGATTTTATGTATACAGAGTTCAAAAACTGACAAAATGATAGACAGTATTATAGTATTAGAGGTTAAGAACACACATGGAACAAGAGTCGTGACTAGAAGGAGACATACAAAGATGATCTGCTTGGGTCTGTAGCTCTATTTTAGGAAGAGAAATGAAGGAATAAATAGCAGAAAAGTGAGTTGTAGCATCACATAATAGGAACAATTACAACCCTTAGAAAGGAAAGACTAATTCTGTTGAAATGAGTGTGTGTGTGGGGCGGGGGGAGGTGGGCAATATGGTGGCATTGATCCAGTCTTGATTTATATACATTTGTCTGAATTAGGTTTTCATATTTATTCCAAGATTGCAGGATGAACCAACAGAAATTTGAAAAAAAAATTAGTCAAAAATAGAATATAGATATCAACAAATTTACATTCTTGTTTCTAATCATTAAGTCAACAAATTATATAAAATAAATATTAAAAGGAGTTTCATCTGCAATACAAAATAAATGCAAATCAATGAGAGAAGAGTTCTTGTATGCGTCTCAGGGGATTGGATAATTATAAAATACTATCAGTACTTTCTACTGAGAGTTGAACTAAACTCTACTGCTCGTCCATTAACTAAATGAAATTAAAAAAAAAAAAAACAACCCTCCCACAGAGCTACAGAACTCTGGTTCCAGACACTGAAATATGTAACTGTTGGCAATTAACTAATTGCTTTTGTGATGAAAAAAGCATGAGGACATTTCTTTCTGACAGATTTCCCAAGTGTATATATCCAATTTAAATACCCAACTCAAAAGTGTATATTTTAAGATTTTTCATGAGAAGAATGTCATTTGTTTCCAGCATCCATACGTGCAAAGCTCAAGAAAGGGAAAAGCAAACAGAAATGTAAGTTTAAAAACTAGAGAGAAAATGAACACAGTTGATTAAATTACCCAGTATGTTCACGGAATACATGCTCATAGGCAATTTGCATGCCTAGTGGCAAGAGTGTTTTAATAAGAGTTTCAAATAAGACAGCTGTTTTTCTGCTTCGTTGCACCTCCCAGACACACACTCTTTCCAAGAAACCTTTGTTTTCTACTTCCCCATAGCTTTGTATATTTTACAAAAATGAAATGATAAAATGATAAAGGCAACTAACAAAAGAGAACTGAAAGAAATTTTTAAAATAAGATATCTAATACATATTGAGAGGCAGAAGGTGAGGAAGAGAAAAGAGGTGGAAGAAATATAAATTTCACTTCTTCCTTAGTAGGGAGTTGATCATGTGCAATTTGTGAAATCAAGTAGAGATTGAGAGTGATTAAAAAGAAGGCTGCAAATTACTTGACAATCTTCCCATCTCAAGTGCCAGGTCTGTCTCCTCCCCTTAAGTCTGAAGAAGCTTTGTAACTACTCCACCCTACAGAGTTTGGTGAGGAAGTAACTGCTGAGGGTAGGGCATAAAAGTCTGAGCTGCCAGCAGGGGTTCAGAGTTTGGGTTAACTGAATGTGTCAACATGGAGGGTGTTTTCTGGAGGAGACTAACAGTTTAATTGGTGAACTCTGGATAAATTAGACTGCTCTTCATAACGTGGCAGGCCTCATCTAATTCAACTGAAACCTGAATAGCACAAAAAGTGTGGAATTTCCAAGCCAGAGGAAATCTCTAGCAGACTTCCTATGGTCTTCACCTACAATTTCAGCTCTCCTAGGTCTCCAATCCTGCTGGCCCAAACCACCAATGCAGAACTCACTAGCCTCCATAATTGCATGAGTCAATTCCTTACGATAAATCTCTTTCTGTTAGCATAGACGCTTTCACTGGTTCTGTTTCACCAATTAATACATGAGTGAAGCTTGTGGCTACATAACTACCTGGGGCCACCAGAATGAAGTCTCCATGTGTTGGTGTTCGTGCGAAGCCAGCATTGAGCCTGTCTCTGTTTAAGGCACAGGACATGGAAGCCAAACCCCCTTGGACTTTCCAGACCAGCTTGCTCACCAGATGGTGCTCAGGAGAGACTTCTGTCAACACCACAAAGATCAGAAGTGCCAGCTACACCCTGACTGAACCCCTGACCCACGGAATTCCTAACACCATGAAATAATTGTTTAAGCCACTACATTTCATGGTAATTTGCATGATAGTCCCAAGAAAAACTAAAAACAGAAGGATTCGACAGTTAGCACACCTGAGAACAGACTGCAGCTATGCTGGGATCAGAGAGAAATGATGTTTTTAGGTTTCACTGTTTACCCTTCTTTGCTTTTTGCATTGTTCTATGTGTAAATATTACTTCAGAAATTTAATAACATATTAAATAATTGAACTTTGCTAAGAGCAGAACTGTATAAAAGACGAGTATATATGTGAATTATATATAGTACACATATACGAATATGTCAATTAATGAAATGAGAGAAATTCTTTTATTATGCTAAATATCTCAAAATATCATAATGTACCACTTTAAATATCTCACAATTTTATCTGTGAATTATACTTTGATAAAGTTTAAAAACAGCAGCAAACATGCTTAGAATTTACCATATACGAGGGAGTTTTCTGTTCTTTGTTCCAACTCATTTACTCTTCACTATCTGCCTCACCCCCAGCAGGTGCTTTTATTATCCCCTTACAGATGGGAGATGGAGGCACAGAAAGGTTCAGTAACTGTGCCAAAATTCACACAGCAAACAGCAGAACCTACTCAGACTAGACAGTCTGGGTCCAGAGCTCCATTTCCACAAAGATCTACAGGCTGGCTCAGCAGTCACCAGTCAGCAGATGAAGGTATAATCCCAAATTGCCAGTCACCTGGGTCTCCAAGCATGTGACTGACCATGCTATTATGTGTCAAACATGGCTGGACTGCCTTGCTTCTTCAAAAGGTGAAGGCCTAAATATCAGTGCCCTTTAATCTTCAGTTCAAGGTCCAATCTCTCCAAATATTACTGTAATCGATCTATTCAGCAGTAATTTCTCATTTCCAAAATGAGTCATTCATATCAGACATTTCCATCATTCTGACTTTATGGCAATTTTGTATCTTCACATCTCCCCAACTGGTATAAACTATGAGGGCCTTAGTTTCTGAATCCCCTCCAGCGGGTCTTACATATAATAGAAATATAATTATTATTAAATTTCACTGATAATGGCTTACTCCAAATGAAAGTTGGTGGGACAGGTCCACCTCAGAGAAAGTTTCACTGAACTGTATTTGAGAAGAAAAAGGGAAGAGAGGAGTTTAGTTACTAGGCATAAAGGCAATGTTCACAATCAAAGCCCATGATGTTGACTTGAATCATTTTCTCGAAAAAAAAGTCTCTTTACTTTTTTCTGTCATTATATTAGTTTATTTTCACTATCACCCACAAAACGGATGGCAAGGAAACCAGCATCACCCCAATTATACCAAGGGTGAACTAAGGCTCTCCCTGTGTCCCATTAATTCCTCTCCTTGGGTTTTCAGTAGTCTCTTTTCTTTAGACATACCGCTTCCCTGATCAATTTCTAAAGATTCCTTAAAGCTTAGCTCAGGTCTTACTTTTTAGGGAAGTCAATTCTAACCATCCAGGCAAGAAAGATCTCTTTTAAACTCTGAACTCCTAAGCATTTCATATTTGTTAAGTGAACTAAACACTGCTTTGTCACATAAAAGGATTTTGCCTAAGTGATTTTGTTAATTTTTATGTATAATTTCTGGATAATAAACTACTTAATAGTATGATCTTTCTTATAACCCCTGAAGTTCCTAGCTCAGCACCTTTGCAAAAAATATCACATAAAGAAACAGAATATGTGATTGGTAAATGAAATTACAATAGTTCCGTTTATAGTATTTATAAAGAAAATACTGAGTCAACCTTATTAGGTAGAAAAATTGCATTTTAAACCAATGAGACATCTTTTTGCAAGTGACATATGAGCAATTTAAATATTTCTTGAATCAATTCTGTTCTAGATTGAAGGACAACGTGATTCTTCAAGTAGTAATTAAACAATAAGGATCCAAAACCAAGCCTCCCCTTTGTGGCTCAGGTGGCTAACATTCAGACTACGAAAGCCATGTATCTGAGTTTGAGACCCACAAGCAGGAGTGGGGGGGACGACGACGGCGCTTCTAGTTTATGAAATAATCCAAAAGAAAAGAAAGGGAGAAACCCCAAGCACAAAGATGATTCCTAAAGAAATTCCCACTAGCAAGCCAACAACAAGGTGACTATTAAATGTAGGTCTACAGCTTTTGCAATTTAAAAAATGGTAAGACAGAACTCTTATATAGTGCTGATAGAAGTAGAAGCGATATAATCACCTTGGAAATCTGTTGCCTGTATCGCCTAAACTGAATGTTTAGAACGCAACAATTCTTCTTCTGAATAGAAACCCAGGACAAATGCATACATGCGCATCAAGACACGTACAGGAATGAAGGTTCACAAACTACTCACTATAGACAAAATGCGTAAACAATTCACATGCTCATCAACCACAGAATGGATAAAAGTGTATAATGTTACACAACAAAATATCTGACAGCAACATTAAGATGAAACTAGTCACATGTAGCAATATGGCTACATCTCAGAAACATGTTAAAAGAGAGAAACCAGAGAGTAAAAAATTATACACACTATATGATCCCATGTGTATAGAGCATGACAACAGATCAAACTGATCAATCTATGGTTGGGATAACCCTTGGGGAGGGAGAGTGATTTAAAAACAGGATGAGGCATCTTCTGCAATATGACGATCTATTTCTTGATCTTGGTGCTCAGTATAATTTCACGCCTACTTTGTGAAAATTCATATTATACACTTCAGGTTTGTATATATGTTATAGTTCAATTTTGACAATTTCTTGTTTTTTGCTACCAAGGCAAGAGGCATAAAATTTCTTGTAAAATCTGAAACCAAATTGGACTTCTTTATTTGATTAAGAGAGAGAGAGTAGTGTGGTGGTGGTTGATGATTTGGATAGCTTCAACTCTATTCGCTAAAATGTGATTTGTAAAAAAACATGCACAAATAATCTAACAAAATTTCAGGTGAAGTGTCTATAATTTTTTACTGAAATCCCATTTGCTGACTCTGAATATGCTCACCCTAGAGCTCCCCCATTTAAACAGACCTCATAGCACATGAGCACTGTCCCTTTTAGTTATTCTGCTATCCTCTTCTCCTTTCCTTTCCCATCGTCCTTCTCCTCCCTGGACTAAGGGGTTAATGAATCAGCACATTAGCTTAGAGAACTATTTCTGCACTAATGTGAATACCCAGGAAATGTACCTAAGTCTTGAATATATTGATTCTTGTGGCCATTTCCCTGTGGTTTCTTTCTTTGGGGCCATTTGGATGATTTAAAACAAAACTTTTTAACCCTGCAGTCTTCTTTTTCTTCTAACATCTCCCTTCACTCCTCCTCACCCTTCACACACAACAGACTTTACTTTTGCTGAGACAGACCCTCAAAAAGAGTAATTTGTGGACTTGGCATATTAAGAGTGCACGGTGCTCAAAGGTCCCCAGTCCCCTAAAGGGAAATAATGCATTCCTAATTTGTGTATCTTTACAATTATTCTTCCATGGCAGCTTCTCCATCCTTAGAGGCTCTCATCCCATCACAGGATAGCCCATATTTAATTTTACTTCCACTGCCTCCGCAGCAGTACCTTTCCCCTAATCTATTAACTGAAATAAGACCAAGGTTAATAATCTTAGTTTTCTCATTCAGTCTCTACCTTGGGAAAACCTAAAATGAGGAAGTGCGAGGCTGGGGGAGGAAGAAATAAGGAGTGACTGACAATGGGTATAGGGTGTCTTGCAAGGCACTGTTCTGGAATTAGGTTATTAGTGATGACTGAATAACTGAATATACTAATAACTGCTGAAATGTACACTTTAAAAGTATACACATAACCTATTTACTATACCTCGATTTTGTGGGCGTGCCCTACTTTTTAGAAGATAAAGTTGGATGAAAGGAGCAACTATCAGATGAACAGCTAAGCGCTACCTAAAAATCAAGGTAATAACTCATGAATTAAAAATGAAGAAACAGGGTGCGCCCTGGTGGCCTGGTGATCTAGTACACCTCGGAGCAGTCCCATATACATGTCAAGGTCCAGGGTTCAAGACCCAGGACCAGGGTAAACCACAAATGTGAACTAAATGAAAAAAAAAAAAAAAAAAAGAATAAAGCTCTTCCTTCTCTTCTCTCGTCCTTCCTTCCTGCTGGCCTACTCACCTTCATTCCAACCTGTACCATTCCTTAAAAAAACAAATAAAAGAAAAAAAGAAAAAAGAAGAAACAAGCCCCGATTTCCATCCTCTCAAAATGAAGGGAGGGGGTGGGGAGGAGTATTAAACTTGGAGCAAAAACTGCACTTCAGGTCTGGATGCTTAACCTTGTTGGTCCCAGGGTTCTGATGGACTATTTCATTAATTAGACACCTCCGTAGAGACGACGTACAGAGGGCCAGCGCTGCGGGACGCCATAAATTGGTTTTCACGCTAACTCCGCCAAACCCTCACTGAGTCGTCGGATGCAGCAAAGCGCTGCAGGACTCACCACAAAGAGTTGCCTCTGAAAGTTCCTGAGTGATCCAGGTGGAGGGGGATAAGCAAGGAAAGTGACCGCTGGGAGTGCAGGACTCCCGCGTTTGTCAAAGTGGCTGGGAAGCCCGGCGCGTTCAGGGTTCCCAGTCCGCTTAAGGGTGCTCGCACCCACCCCCCCACCCCCGCCATCTGACGCCGGAATCCTCAAGAGGCCCACGCGGGTCCCGTTCGTTCAGGCGGCTCAGGCCCCCCACCTCTAGGCGGCCCCATCTCCTAGTTGGCTGCGGAGCCCCCAGATCACCTGCCGCTCTAGGACAACGGGATAAACGGGTCGACGCCACTCCCTCCAGCGGAACCGAGCCAAGAACTTCTCCCGGAGATGCCTCAGCGAGGGCCTCCCACCCCCACCGGTCTAATCAAGGCCCCGGGGGCACCCAAGGGTCAGGCGCCCGGCCCAGGGCTGGGAGGCGCCCGTCTCTTCCCGCCGCCAGCCCGGCCCGGCCCGCCCCGACTTTCCCGCTGCCCGCAGTCCGGCGCGCTGCGCTCCCCTTCCAGACCCGCCGAGCCCCTCCACCGCAGCGCGTCCAGCCCGGGCGGCCTCAGAGGCGGGGCGACCCACGACACTACCCCCGGCCCCGCCCGAGGCCGCCAGGGCAACCCGGGCGAGCGCGAGCCCACGGAGGCTGCCCTCCGCCGCGGACACCGTACGACTCCGGTGCGCGCCAAGTTTGCCCGGCTCCGCGGCTGCCCGGATGAGGGGTCCCGTGAGTGCCGAGGCGACCCGGAGTGGAAGGGGGGCGCGGCGCAGCCCCGGCTGCACTCACCTCCCGGCGCTCGCCCCAACCTGCCGCGCCGCACGGGCCGCTCGCGGGCTCGGCTGGGTCGCCCGGACCTCGGAGGAGGGGCGGAGCGCAGGGGCGGGGCGGCGGGCTCGCCAACGCCAGAATTAAGCCCCGAGATGCACCGGATTCACCCGGGCGTGCAGCCACTGCAAGGGCGGGGAAATTTGGGTAGTGGAGCAAGCGTCGGACTCTGAGTGGGGAAGGACTGTGGCCACGTCCCAGAACGGGACGGAAGGGCGGCTCGGGCCTGCAGAGACCCCGCCAGCCCCTCGGAGCTCAGGAAATTCCGTCTCTCCGCTGCATGGGCTTTGTACCCCTTCACCCGGCTGGCGGCGGGCCCCAGTGCGCCTGCGCGCCGCTCCAACTCCTCCAGGCCTGCCAGGCACCTTGGCGCACCCCGCCGCCTCGCCCGGGCCCGCGGGCCCGATGCCAGGGCTGCCACCGCCAGGCACGTGCCTAGTATCGACGTGCAGTTACTTCCCCTCCTCCAGGAAGGGGGGACAATCCATCCCCCCATGAGACCTGCGTCAGTTCGGTTCTGTCAACTCTCTCCAGGAGGGATACTTGTACGCGAGGGGCTGGTACTCCCTCCACTCCACTGAGAAATTGCTCTGCGGCTGTCGCGTTTCCCGGCGGATCTCTGGGCGGTGCAAGGCTCTTGTTTCTCGCAGGTGCCTCAGCAGGACGGTCTATAAGGCAGCCAGAAACTTCCCGCCTTTCCCTACTGCCGCCTTCTGTCCTCCGCGCGCTCGCTATGGCTTGGCGGGGCACCAGGTCCGTGGAGGGAAAGGGTGCAGGAGTTGAGAAACACCAAAGAACACTCAGCCTTGGGAATTTAGTACCGAATTAGGCAGCCAGAGCCTTCAGAGCAAATGCAGTGTAGGTATAAGAGATGGATAGGGCTGAGAGCTGTGACTTGGGTCTTCTTTCAAATTGAAGCTGATTTGAATAGACAGAGGAAGAGCTCGGGGACAGGACGGACTGGAGGACCAACTCCATAAAAATCAAATGTTACCAAGACCAAAAACAATGCAAGCTCTCCAATCACTGATTTTCTTAAAGGAAGCGAAGGTCCTCCCCGCCACCCCTAAGCTTTCCGGGAAGCCCAAACGGGGCCCCACGCAGGTCAGTCTTTTTGCAAGTGGGTTGAAGTGAAGCGTCAGCAAACCTCACAGGCGAAATGCTGGCCTCTGACTTTGAAATAAGTCAGTGCGTCCCTACACGTGCACACCTGCAAATTCCTGAACTTGATGGCCCCTGCCTGTTAAAAAGACAGGCAAACAGCAGTTCAAAGATACCTTAAGGTGAGAACGAGTCATCTCATTTTTTAGTCTCCGCCCCTTTTACCAGTTTATCCAGCAAATTCCTCTTGGCCCTCAGACTCTTCTTTAGAAATAACGTATAGGATTCAGTAGAAATTCTCTAAAATCTACCCTCCTCAAATGTTAACCACTCTATGAAAAGAATACTTTTTCCCAGTATGATAAGGGAGCGTGGGAAATCAGAGGAGTGGCTTCTCCATAAACAAAGTGCACTCCACCCTTTATGTCTTCAACCTTAAGAAAACTTAGTTTGGCAGATTCAGAATTTGTAGTGTATTTATACTTGAAATTTTACATTTTTAGTCACTTTTCTATTGAGATACAATATGTATGTGTATTGAGCTACAATTCACCTGCCACCACATTTACTCTTAGCGTATACAATTCAGTCATTTTGATACATTCCATTATGCAATCATCACCGCTAGATAATTTGGGAAAATTTTTATTATTACAATAAGAAACACCATACTTGTTATCACTCCCCAGTCCTCCCATTGGTCTCTGGCAACCACTAATCTATTTTCTGTCTATATGAATTCTCCCATTTTTAATATTTCTTATAAATATAAACATGGACTTTGTAGCGTTTGGATTTGGCTTCCTACTTAACATAGTACTTGCAAGGTTCACCCATGCCGTAGCATGTGTCAGCACTTCATACCTTTTCCTAGCTGATGGCATGCCTTTGTGTGGATAATACCATGTTTTGTTATCCATTCATATAATGATGAGCATTTTAGATTGTTTTGACTTTTTGGCTGTGAACATTCATGAACATGTTATGTAAATAGATGTTTTCATTGATCTCGGGTGTATATCTAGGAATGAAATTTCTTGGTCACGTGGTACCTATGAGTAAGATTTTGAGGAACAAAGTTTCAAAATAGCTGAACTATTTTACATCCCATTAACAATATATAAGGGTTGTAATTTTTCTAAATCCTTGCCAACAGTTGTAATTGTCATTATAATATATACAGTGGATATAAAGAGTTATCTCATTGTGATTTTAATTTGCACTTCCCTACTAAGTAGTGACGTTGAGCATCTTTTTCTGTGCTTACTGCCCATTTGTATATCTTCTTTGGAGAAATGTCTTTTGCCAGTTTTTAAATTGGGTTATGTGTTCTTTTATTATTGAATTATAAGAAGTTATATTTTATTATACTTTATACTTTTATTACTGATAAGTAATATTTCTTTATATATTTATATATTTCTTTATATATGATTTGTAAATGTTTTCTCCCTTTCTGTGAATTGTCTTTTCATTGTCTTGATGGTACCCTTTGAAGTACCATACTTTTAATTTGGTAGTCAAATATCTTTACAATATAACAAACAACATTTAATGGTTTTCAGACTATAAAAATAATACAAGTAAGATTACAGAAAATTTGCTTCAGGGCCCCCCTTTTATAAACACATTATTTACTTGTTTACTTATTTACTTATTTACTTTATATTACCCTCAATAACATGATGTGGCTCTGTCCTCTATGGAATCACACTGAGGACAGCAATGTCATGTTCAGAACTTTCTCCTGTCTTCTTTATTTCATCAAAACTAATTTATCAGTGCCCATTTCTTGAGGATTCAGTTACATTAATAACAAACATGATCATTCTTAGACAAGCTTTGCCATTAAAGATCACCTATCCTGATTCCAAGATGCATGTGCACCATCAGATCATTTGCATGGTAGCCTTCACATTATACAGTCAGTCATCTGCCATATACTAGGGTTTGTGTGCAAATAGCAGCAGCTGGCTTTTTATCCTCCCTGAGCCTCAGACTCCTGGTCTGTAAAATGGGAAATCATGCCTACAGTGTCCCCTTCATCAAATTGCCAAAAGATCAAACCTCACAGAGTGAGTGTACCAAAGGGCTCTTAGCCATGCAACCAGTATGGTGCCCTGAGGGTCCCACATACTCAGACCCAATCAACCAGGGACACATCAGCAAGGAAATGATGAATCAGGAGAGAGCAAGGAAAAGCCAGGCAAGAGATCACCAAAGTTGTACAAGAACCTTGGGACTAGATAATATCTTTCTTCATACACTTCATTTCACATGTTGCTTGGGCTTTGTTTTTTTTTTTCTTTTTATACAATGGATCTATACCATAGTTAGCATTGAAAGTGTTTTTAAGTTTTTGTCATTCTCAAATCTTTTACATAGGTATGAGGGAAGAAGTTTCGTCTGTCTTTATGCCAAAATATCAAGAGGAATTTGTGGTGGCAAAGTGTGTGCATCTGTGTGTGTGTGTAATTGAGACACCTGAATTCACCACGAAAGATACTTTTCCTGTGCCCTTGGATTTTACTAAGGGCAGCTGTGTGTTCCCTTACCCCTGTATAAGTTATTACTTATACAATAATATAAGGATATTCTTCCTAAGGAACATTAATTAACATTGCTAGTCTGTGACTCACATCTGGACAACTCACCTACTACCAGTGACTCTGTGTTTTTTCCTCCGCCAAAGCAATCCTTCGTTCTTTGTCACTAGGGAAAGCTAAAATGGAGACGGCATAAGGGAATGGCCCACTTGATCAGCTCTGCATGCTTTTTTTTAATATCTCAAAGCTCATAACTCAGATTTCACTAGTTTGCCACTTATAAATATTCTGAAGCTTTGGAAATGAGCATAAAATAATCTAATTGCTGATTGTGGCAGAAAACACATAAGATAATTATCACCTAAATCTAGAAAGAAAGGAAGGACTGAGTTTATTTCAACCTACAACATCATAGCCACATGCTTCTGATACTTAGAAACAACTGTTTAAAAGATAAACTACACATGGATTTATTTACTTGTTATTTTACAAAGTAAATTAGGGTTTGGTTTGCATTAGGTTGAAATACTATATGAATAAGTTTGTATGTTGCTGAAGGACATAACCCTAGTACAGGAAATTTGAACTAAGAGTAATCTTTATTCATAATGATCTTCATTATGTTATTGTTACAATTATAAAATATTTATAGCACATTCAAAATGTGTATGACATTCTCTTAGGATCCTAAGTGGAGGGATTATGTGTACAAGCCTGTCCCTGCAGATCCACTATATTTAGAAACTTTATTTAACAAATATTTATTAAGAACCAACTATGCCCAAAGCATCGGGTTAGATTTTATAAAGAACACAAAGATGAGAAATCCCAGGAAATTACCTGTCTTTGAGGGAGGCAAGTCAATATAAATTAAACTTAATAAAATCAAGTATAACATGGTTCCCACAATGTAGTTTTACTAATGAACAACACTTACGGAGAAGTTACTTCTGTGAGGAAAACATGATTGTTATCCACATTTTGCAGAAATGAAGATGGGGTTCCAGAGGCTTAAGTATACACAGGAGGCCGCATGCTAAGTAGTGGAGGCAGAATTCACACCCAGGTTGCTGGAGAACAGAGCTAGGACTCAGCACTGGTCACTTCCATCTTTGAGAGTATGTGCAGTAAATTGTTTACTTGTAAATTATGCTAGAGATAACTTTGCATTGAGTCAACTGTCATGGAAGCATTCTCTCCTTCGGCAAGGAGACCCTGACCAGGTGACCTTTTGACCTGGTGCCCTTCTCTAACCTGTATTTTTGAAGCAACTGAGCTTTCTTTCATGCCTCAGAGCCTTTTCATCAAATAAACTTTGAATGGAAGATTAAAAATTAAATTTCTCTGGGAGAAGCTGAATGGGGAGGGGAGCCTCCGTAAGCAGCAGGACTCCTGGCAGGGCCAGAGGAGGAGGCTGCTCTGCATTCAACTGGGGATTATCACAGCTGAAACCTAATAAGGGACACGGAGGTCAGTACAACCTCAATCTTGTCACCAAAGAATAGTGTTAACTGTTGCCCACACTGGCAGTGCTGCAGCTAGTTCAACAGATGGAGAGGCATGAACCTGATGAGGTTTCAGAATTAGTCAGGTTTGATGCTCCTTCATATACAGTGTAGCTCTCTCTGATCATAAACGATTTCTTAAATGGTAGAGTTGGTTTGCTCAGCTGGTGGCCCTCCAAACCTGGTGAGGAAGGTGCATGAAGTCAAAGCATGGGCTTCAGCCTCAACCAGTGGGAAACACGTTGGCCTCTGCTCAGAGGATCCTGTCGTAAGAGCGTTTCAATGAATGCTGTATTCAGAAGAGACCTGGTATGTATAACACAGTGCTGGATTTCAACAAAGAAGGGCTTAGTCAACTTTTTTCTTCCAGTCACAATGGTAGAGCCTAACAAAGCAGAGCCAAAGTGGGTGGAAGAGGGGGGAGGGATGAGGAGGCAGATATCCAGAGGCTCTAGTGACAATAGCTTTAGTGCAGGGGTGCCCTCCCTGAAAGTTTGCTCTAAGACTAGGAGTCAAGGCAATTATTTATAGAATTTCCCCCAGCTTTTGCTATCTTCTATTATGCTTATATTTCTGTTGGAAGCATATAGACTTCTGGAAAGCTGTTGCTATTATCTTACATAAATTTAGCACACTCCTTTACACACATTTATTTTTAGGTCAGTCTAAAGCGCAGCTCACTTCTCTAACCTGTGATCAGCATCTGTTTGTAATCTGTGTACCAAAGAGAACTAGCTCCCTCGGTGGGGTTTGTCTTTGACCTGTCTGACAGTAGGGACCTCATCTATTTAACTGTCAGTACATTGCCCAATTGACTGCCACTATGTTTACTGTTCGTGCTAGTTGTCTTGTTTTGAACTTGAAAACTGGAAGTAACTCAAATGTCCTCCAAAAGGGAATGACTGCAATAGTATGAGACAGCAAGAGAATGGTGAGCTCTTTTGGTATATATGGAATAATTCTAAGGTGAAACATCAGCTATAAAGTGGAGTGTACACACGGATAACAACCGTGGGAAAAAATAAATACATGTAAACTACCAAAGATCAACAGTGTGATCTTTAAAGAACAATGTGATAGAAACAAGTTTAAGTCCAGTACATCCTTTATGTTCATTATATGTAATGAAAACTTATACAAACATAAGTTAATATAAATTTATGTATATGTAAACTATGGTATTATTTACTGCTGCATAAACATAGCAGCTAGAGACAAACATTATCATCTCATACAGTTTTCAGGGTCAGAAATCTGAGAGTTGCCTCACTAAATGGTTCTGTCTCAGAGTCTCTTATGAGGTTATAGTCAAGATGTCAGAGGGAACTGATGACTTTTTTATTTAAAGGAAAGGCACAAGCAGGAATGAAGGTGAAGTAGGCAGTTAGGAAGAAAGAGAGAAGCAGCAGCAATTATTTATTTGATTCAGTTGTCCATTTTGGTTATTTTCCCAGGTCCCAGGTCTTAAACTGGGGACGCTGGGATGTAAATGGACTACACTTCTAATGAGCTAACTCACTACGTCACCAGGGCACATCACTGCTGACTCCTGAAGATTTCACTAGAGCTCCTGAATCTACCTTGGGGAATCTGTGACTCACATAGTTTTCAAAAAAAGGATTAAGTTCTTTATCATATGGACCTCTCCATAGGGCATGACCCAGAATGGGAGGGATGGGGGGGTGGGGTGGGGAGAGAGAGAGAGAGAGAGAGAGAGAGAGAGAGAGAGAGAGAGAGAGAATGATCAGTTGGTAGCTGTAATCTCAGAAGGAGACACCATCACTGTCATAGTCTGATCACACAGACTGCCCCTGGCACGGTGTGAGAGGACACTTGGGGATCATCTTGGAGACTGGTTACCACAGCTATTAATAATAATAACAAAACTGTTTTGCTCAAAAACATGTTTTAGTTATTAAATAAACATTTCAAGTATACATTGAATAAATATTTCAAAACACTTCCTCTTCCTAATTATACTTTTCAAGAAACATTAATCATTTTTGTTGGGTACTTTCCATGTGCCCACAGACCTTCTCATGCCACCCTGACAATGATTCTAAAGGAGACGTGTTCCACAGAGATGGAATTTGAAGGGAGGTTAAGTATGTTGCCCAAGAGCACACATTTAACAATGAAATCGAAATAGGAACTCAAATCTATCAATTAAAGCATATACATCATCACTAACTATACTGATTCCCTCTGGCCATAGTTTTGTGAAATAAATCTTTAACCTATCCATGCCTTACAAATTAAGAACCATCATTTGTCTTAAGTAGTTCAGGATTTCTCTTCAGTCACAGAGCAAATAAATTAAGAATCAAATCTGGAAGTTATGCTCCTGGAGTCCTTTATCATGATGATGGCAATTTATATCCCATCTTGTCTCCTCCTCCTCTCTCTGCCCTCTCTCCATTGCAGCATTCTGGCCTCCTTGCTGTTCTTGGAACATTCCAGCATGCAACCACCTTTGGTCATTTATGCTTGGCATCTCTTTTTCCTTCTCCCACGTCAGCATGTTTCCTTCCTTCATTTCTATTCCTCAAATATCACCTTCCTAGAGAAGTCTCCTGTTAACATTTCCATTCCTTCCCTGTCACTTAGTCCCATCTTCCTTCCTCTGTTCTCCTTCCCCATAGCAAGTATTACCATCTATATCTAACATAATTCATTTATTCATATGTTTATATTTGTCTATCTGACCACCTGAGCTCTGGAAAGGTAAGAAGTTGGGTCTGTTTCATTCACTGACCCATTACATTCACTGAGGATCTTGTATCTGGTGCATATTAGAAGCTCAACAGTGAATACATGTTGGATGAACAATGAAATGATAATAGGGGCTTAAAGTGTGTAGCTAATATCAGAATAGCTCAGCTGGAAATGTAATTGTTGGTTTATTTTCCAGTCATACTTCTTCAAATTTGATAATGAAATTATCTAAAGATTTGATCCAAATCAACGTTTCTAGAACTGTTTCCTTTTAATAAACATTGTCCATGTATTTCCATGTGTGTTTATATTTTAACCAGAGGGGGTGCATTAGAAATTTCTAGAAGCAACAAATGCTCTAGAAACAGAAGTTGCTTTTAGCCCAGAAGACTGATAAACTAGTTCAGGACTGAAGTATTTCCGCTACCCAAGTAATAATCTGTTTCTCTGTATAGTGACCCTATAAAACCTGAACAAATATTTACCTTTGACATCACTAAAAAGTCAGTTAAACAAATGACATTTCATAATGAATGAAATTAAAAGCACTTCCTTCCTTTATTTATTCTGGATAATCTATTAATTTTTAGTATGGTTTTGTTACCCCAGACATAAGAGGCATTGTTTGAGGGAAGGTCAGCACTCAGTCTAACTTCGTCCAGTTCTACCCAGAACTTTTAACATAATCCAGCTCATTTCATTTCATTTCTTTCTTTTTTTTTTAAGGAAAGGTGGAAAGGGAAGAGAGAGCATTTAAGGAAGAAAGGAAGGAAGAAGAAGAAACATCTTTATTTAGGCAGTGGTTCAGGTTTGTTTTTTCACCCTGGCCCTGGATCATGAACCTGGTTTTTGGGCTTTACATGGGTCACATGCCAGCATCTCAGTCCCCTGAGCTACAAGGCACATCCCTCGATGCCAATTTACTGGTTGGCAATGTATTCAATAAAGGTTTTAATGATAACACATTTTTTTCTTCAAACCAACTGAACATATCAACCGTAATAATGACGGTTAAGCTTTATTAAATGCCTCCTAAGTGCTAGGTATCATTATCTCGAACGCTTTCAGCAATGCTGCAGGGTAGATACTGGATCTAAGAAGATCAGTGATGCTAAGCCATTTGCTAAGATCACACAATCATGGCAGAGACTCAAACAAGATGATCTGTCTGATTCCCAAAACTGGGCCACTTTCAAGGTGCTACTCTCTGACCCTAATCATCAGCCTAAGCAGTAGGCTTGCCTAGTTATCTTTATAGAAGCTGCAGCACCCAAATACTGCATGGCAAATATTTGCCACCAAAAGTTTCCTATGGCTTATCTGAAATTGAATTTCATTTGATGTCTTGTATTTTCCCTTAGTCATTCTTACTGATTCACTGGGCCATTTGATTTGGTCACTTGTAACTCATCCCAGCTAAGAAATAATGGGTCGAGCACATTCATCTTAGAGACTGGGGACACGGAGGTTTGGAATGGTGCCGTCATAGCTCAGGATCACTGAGGGAAGGCGGGCTACCGATCATGTCTCCTAACTCCTGGTCCAGTACTTTCTTAAAAACTATTTCTCTGCTGATCATAAGTCCTCAGTTTTTCAGAATACTCTCCTTGTGGGGTTCTATCATCCCTAAAATGACAATCTTTGGCTTGAAAACTATGGTCCCAGGAGCATCCTTAAAATAATGCACTTGATACTGCATTAAGTTCTTACTGTAACCACAACACCAAGATTACAGCTGTCTAAACACAGCAGTAAGAGAGTATCCTGACCCCTGGTGAAGTGACAGTCACTACGGCACTTCACCCTTGCAAGACAGTCCGGTTTTCAGACCGTGAGTGCACAGCATTTTTCATACGTGTTGACTTCTTCCAATAATCCTATGGCTGAGACAGGAAAGACGTTACTGTGAGTTTATTGGTGAGCTAACTGGCATTACAGCACGTACATAGCCCACAGATCCAGGTTCGAATAACTCCTAGGTGGCGGGAACCAGGCTCAAATTCAGTCTCTTTCTCTCTACATCAGAATTAAATAGTTTGAAGATAAAAATAATGTTTAACTCAATTCTTTTCTTCCTCTTCCTGCATGAATGGTCATCGAAGGTAGAAGAAACCTGGTGTTAACTTATAAGGCACTAATTAAATGTCCTGCCAGCTCCAAAACTCCGTCCTCCCCACTGTCCTGTCCTTCAAGCCTCTCATGCTCCACATCCCCACCAAACTGGACATTGTTCAGATAGACCCCTGACTGCTGCATAAAAAACCTCACTCCAAAGGCCCACAAGCCACCCAGTTGCTGTGCCCCTGAGTGCCCCCACCTGTGTAGGAATTTGCAGAGCAGATTAGCTAGTGCTGAGTTCATAGGGCTTAGTGGCTACACTGAACATTTCCTTAAGAGTGAATATGTCATCACTCTGGGCCATGGAAGAAGAAACCTGAGCTGGGAACTTGGGAATGAAAGCCCTATTTATTTTCGTCTTGTCAATGTTGTGTCCTCAACGCAGGCACTTCCTTTATTAGGGAGTCAAGTCAAGCTCTCCTGACTTTGGCAAATCAAACAAAAGCAGACATAGCCAGCATGCTTATGGAGAGTGGAGGTGCAGTGCTGAACTCTGTCATCATTACTGCAAACAGGCAGTACACTGGAAGCTTCCCCCAGCTGCTCAGCTAACGTCTCCTGATGACAGCAAGTGGTCGCCAATGACCTTTTGGAGATTATGAAAATATTCCCAAACCATATTATTGTGATGGTAACTCTGCTCATTTACTGAAAATCATTGATTTGTACACTTGAAAAGAGTGAAGTTTACAGTCTCTAAGCTGAACCTCCATAAAGCTGTGACAAACACACTCTCCTTGTATCTCTCTGGTTCTAGTAGGGTCACATACCCGTTTCTGAACCTATCACTGGGTCAGAGAAACATGATGCTCTGCCTCGTCCAGCGAATACCTCATCCACACCCTAAATCCTGGACAGAGTTTTATTCAAAGCCTAGAGACTGAGACTGGGAAGAGAGCAGTTTCCTAGTTGAAAATTGGGTTAGTGGATTTTGCTCCCTAAAACCCAAGAAGGAACGTTGAACTAGGAAGGCTTCAGTTTCCCCAAGTCTCTCTGAACTCAAAGTTGGGCTTGTTATAGGCCAAACACTGGCACATACCTGTCTTATGATGTTTAACTGTTGTTTTTCTTGGTGTTTCCATGGTAAGTGCCAAGGTAGGTTGAACCACATGCTGGTTTCTGACGCTTGGAAAATAAATCCAGAGAGTGCTTCTTTCATGGCTCAAGCATATCATTATTTTCTGTGGTGAGCCTGGCACCACCTTACTGGGACCTGTTGTGGGGCATAGATGTGGGAGGAGCCCTGCATGGCCTCTCCAAGTACCACTCCGCAGGACATCAGTCCCCACCTCCCTGAAAACAGACCAGAAGCAAACCCTCCACCTTTATTCTTTTGTCATTTTACACCCTTTATCTCACCTCTCACCATCTCTTTCAAACTGGATTCTCAATGCTGGTGACTGTGGCCCAAAGGAGGATGAGGTAATAGATTTGAATAGCTGTATAGCCCTAGTTTTACTGCTTTTCCAGGACACAGGGAGAAACTGTGCTGAAGCTTGTCTTACTTTGTCCAAACCAAACACAAGCAGACATACCCAGAGTGCTCACAAAGAGTGGAGGCACTGTGTTAAACTCTACATGAGCTGTTTTCATCCTCAAGACAACTTCAGTGGGTGAGTAACCTTATCCACACCTTCTGGGTCAGGAGACTGGCTCGGAGCGGTGAACTGAGGCGGCATCACCAGCGGGGCTGGGCATGGAGTGGGGGCTGGCTGTCTGCAATGAGCTTTCAACCACTCCTGCTTGTGTGTTTTAACAAGTCTAGGAATGATCTGTACATGCTTGACTGTCATAGCCAGTGTCTTTAACACCCTGGACAGGGAAGTGGCTGCTCTTAATTCACTGGTGCAGAAGCAGTGAGGCATCACTGACATGACTGTACAGAATCACTTCTGGGGCTGACACCTCACCTGCAGCACCTGGACCCAGGTGGACCTGGGGGGCCAGTATAATATTTTCATTGGTGGCTGTTGTACTTTTTCATGAAATGAATGATCTTCATGAGGTATCTGTTCTCAAGTTTATACCTGACTTCATCACCGGTTTTTTTAATTGAGGTGCTATTGGTTCACAGTATTAGATGAGTTTCATGTGTGCAGTTTCACACAGCAACAACTGTGTCATCGACACAGGTTAGACTGTTACTTCACATCTCTCTGTTAGCTGCCTGAACCGGAAAGGCATTTGCCAGCAAGCAGCTGGGAGTGCCTGCCCAGCCCATCCTCCTGGTGTCAGGTCTGAGTGGAAAAGAAGGACATGTTTTCTCAAGAAATCAATGATGCATTTCTGTGATATTGGTTAACTTCAGGCTCATTATAGATCAATGAGACTTTCAAGGGTAGGACCAGGATCCTCATCATCAATGAACACCATGTTTTCCATCAAAATCATCATATCAGCTCCATAAAATACATACTCTGTCATTCTATTTTTACAGGTGGGAAAACTCAGGCTCACAGGTACCAGAACAGGTTCATGGTAACAGAAAGGGGATTCCCAAGCTCTCAGGCACTATTCACAGCCTGCGTTCTCAGCCTTCCTTGTGAGATAGGATTTCCTGTGGCTCGAGGATATAGGAAGTCCTCACTAAATGTCATCCAGAGTTCTTGGAAATTTTGACTTCAAACAAAACATATGACGTATAATGAAACCAATTTCACTGTAGGCTAAAGGATATAAACAAAATTGAGTTCTTAATGCATATTTCTAGTCACAATTACATCACCAAACATCTAAAGACTCAAAAAATTTCTAATACAAGCAACCTGCTTATATTTCAACCTTATTCAAGTTAACAGTCACAGATGCCAGAGCCTATCCTGGAAGCTCAGGGCACAACCAGCCCTGGATAGGACAGTCTTCCATCTTCCATCACAGAGTACGTCTGCACTCATACACACACACACGCACACACACACGGTCTCACACTCGGTCAGACTGGGGTAACTGAAACAGGCCAGTGAATTAACATGCACCTCTTTGGGATATGAGAGGAAACTGGAGGACCAGAAAAAATCCACACAAACATAGGGGGAAACAGTCAAACTCCACAGATAGTGGCCTGGGCTGGGAAACATTTCTTTTTCTCATTAATGTTATAAGGAAATAAGAACCTGGTGTCTGATCTCAACCCAAACCAATTACATCTGAGTCCCTTGAGGTGGGGCTGACTCATCAATGGTTATTTTTTTAAGTGGCCCCAAGTGATTCTAAAGTGAAGATGCTAAGCCATTTGAGGAGCAGGCCACAAATGGGTACTTTGTTTGGGAGGTGGGGATGTTTACTCGAAATGATAGATCAGCAGATGCCTCTGGGCAGTGGAGTGTGTTTGCACATCCAGGGGGAGCACACAGTCACATGAAGGAGTGTCCTGTAATGCTCACTGGTTGTAGGGGGCTTCTGAGACAGAAGATGTGGGTTTGAATCCATGCCCCTCTTGGTTGGTTGCTGGACTTTTAGCACATTATTTTACCCCTCTGAGCTGGGGTTTGCTCGTCACTAGAGCTGACATAATAATGGACCCCATCTGAGAGGTTGTTGCAAGGAGAGGGCATGCTCCTACCAAGGATTCTGGCACCTCATGAGCAATTAGTCACTGTTAGCTACTGACGGTAATCAATGCAGTGCCAAGTGCATTCTACAAACACCACTGTCCTCTCAAAGACAAATTCAACTTCTGAAAAGGGTTTCTGCCTCCTCAACCCTGATCACTAAGCTTTTAGAATCACCATCTTACTGGAAACTAATTAGCTTTGGTGTTCAGCATCAGGGGTAATGGTTCTAGAGGTTACCTGATTAGCAGTCAGTGGAGCTGGGGTGTGAAGTAGGTAATAGAAAAGCAGAGCTCTCAGGCTGTGGGGTCCAGTCTAGGGCAACTGGGAGGCCCCAGGAAAAGTCTTCAGTTCCTGGTGAGATACAGATCAAAGATGAGGAGGAGCAGGACTCAGGCTGAGAATAGAATGGGCGAAGGAAAGCCAATTTTGGGGTTTGAGGAAAATTCTGAAGGCTTTTTTCACAAGGATCTAAAGCTGACCTTCTACCTCCACCCTTTGGTCATGTTCTCACCTGATAACTCAGATATTCTATCTCAGTGTTGTTCATCCAGTCAAGCTTTGCCTAATCTGTGACTCAGTGGACCCATCTAGAGGAAAATTAGGACTGCTTCCTCCAAATGGCCTTTCTGTAGTTTTGCCTGGCACCGTAGTGGTCTTTGTATGAGAACATCTTGTTTTAAAATATTTTTGAGGCACACCTGGATGCAGTAGGTTAGGTATGCTGTCTCTGGCTGAGTATAGTACTCTACATCCCAAGGTCACTGGTTAGTGTCCTGGGGCCAAAAGAAACAACCAAGACATAATATTAAAATAAAAATAAACACTTATTCCTCTTTTTTCTTGCCTGCTTGCCTACTCACCTCTATTCCTGCCTACATTTTTCCTTTATGTGTATATATATATGTATATATATACATATACATATATACACACACACACATATATATGGACACATATATAACATATTTACATACATAACAAATATTTACATATTTTTTTTCTAATTCCTAGAGGATAGAGACTACTTCTAGGCAACTTTGGTTTCTCCTGCCACAAAGATTGACACAATTGTGTGGCTCTTAATATATCAAAGTACATTCGTTCCATATATAACATCTTAGAATGTAGAAGTCAAAAAAGTCTTAAGGATTTTTTCAGTCCAGGAGTGACAAACTGTCCTCTTGAGCCACATGCCAAATCCTGCAGAGATGTTTAATTTGACTAGGTAAGTGCTTTTATTTATTTAAATTATTTAGTGTGATTTTTTTTTTATTTTTTTAAGGAAAGGTATAGGCAGGCATGAAGGCGAGTAGTCAGGCAGGCAGGAAGAGAGGAGGAAGAAGCCTTTTATTTAATTTGTATTTAGTGGTTCACATTGGTTGTGTCCCGCCCCCAGCCCAGGACTGGAACCCAAGGGTATGTGGCTTGTTCCTTCCTAGGCAATTGACCTAAACTTCCACCAGGGTGTGCCTTAGGAGGGGTGTGCCTGTCTAATTCTCTGCTGTTCAATCCACTTCCTAACACCTTAACACTTCATAAAATTTATCTGTCCAACACCTAAAGATATTGGGAGTCTGCCCCTATTCTGAACCCAGAGCTGCCCAAGTCATTGGATCTTTCTCTAATAGGTTAGATACTCAACAGTCTCTAACAGTCTCTAATAGTCTCTAATAATAGAGACTCAATACTGTCTAATACATGACTCTTCTTTGCTGAGATGCTTTCAGAGGCTGGAAAGGGCTGACAGAGCTCCTCCTAGATGAAAGACATACCTTAGAGTCAGCGGCTGAAATTAGCCTGCTACAAATTAACTACTTTCAAAGCTTTTGGTATCTTGCATTTTACTGCTGAATGCTTTTCCCATTTCCAAGCATTCCATCACAAGATTGATAAGTCTTTTAGGTGTATATCACACATAACATTCTTTAGGAAGAAGACAGGTGACTCAGAACCACATGGGACTGTTCTTCACCTCTAGTCATCTGAAAATGACCTGCTTGGCAAATATTCACCCGAACTCTTCTAGAGTAAGGGTTGCATGTGTCCAGCTGCACGTGTCTTTAAGAATGAAATTTCTCAGTCATCTTGGAATAATCTTGCGTCTGTCCGGCTCACCTGATGGTGGGTGATTTGAATGTCTAGGAGGCACAGCATCCCCGAAGGCTACAATCCGGGATGAGGACAGATCTAAGGAGATCTTATCTCCTATCACCCCAGTCGGCATCAGCGTTTCCTCAGCTTTATGCTGCTCCACACTTAGCTCATGCCTGGATGCACAGGAATGCAAGCCCAGTAATTATTTACCCGATGGAATGTATTTTCTGTGCTTCTCTCTGTCTTAAGGGAACTGTCAAAAGTTTTTGGTTTTAGTTTTGATGGAGTGGATTGTAGGCTTGTTATAACCTGACGGAGGTGGAGTGGGGTGGAAATTTCATATTTTTCTGTTTTCAGGAAAATAATCTCCATATGAAGAGGCATCTGGAGAACTTGGTGTATAATAAATCACTGTTGACACCAATTCTACTTAGTGGGAGCCCAGTGATTTTCTTGCATGTAGAGACAGGAGCAAATGGTATTGGCTTCTAAAAACAATATTGTCATGAACTTCCTCGGGGCAGAGTTAAAGGTCAGGAAGACCCAGTCTGACAGTCTGAGAAGAAAGGAGATGTTACAGTAGGGGATGGAAAACTATCTGAATTTTCCTCCTCTCTTGCTGCTGCAGTCCTCACCAAAAAAAGGTATATTTTTAGCTTATGTAACTCTCCTTATATACTTTTAAAAAGTATTATCCTTTGCAATTTGCAGTGATCCAATGATCTTAATCAAGATGCAGACTTCATGTCAATGTCACCTGGTAGTCAAATCCCCTTCTATGAGTCATCTAAATGCCTAAGCCTCTCGTCCCCGATTTGGAAAATCTGGCTCATGGAAAGGTACTAATGTGCCTTACCTCCCTCACCTCCCGGCACAGATGTGATCAGTAAACATGGATTCTTGGCTCCTGTAAAAAAAAAATCCCAAAGAAGAGGACATTTTAATACAAATAATTTTAAATAGCATAATTTCAAGGAGCAAATAATTAGAAACAGTGCTCAACAATAAACTGTTTAAAATCAAGTAGATATTGTAGATATGACCCCTGTTCTATTAACAGATTCTACCCTCTCCTTTTCACTCATCAAAGGAGTGGAAAATCAACTGAGACTACTATATCCCATATCCCATCTCTTTAATCACAATGATTGGTCCAGGATGGACACATGATGCCATCTAGGTCAAAGACCTTTCCTCATGTTTTTTCTGTTGGAAACACTTATCTTGCCCTTTCGGTGGGAGTTGTGTAATTGACACCCACATTTGCAGGTGGCTTGGCACCCATCAGGTGGAGAAGCCTGAAGGTGAATGAGCAGGGAAGAGATACGGTGACATCAAACACTGACTCCAATCAGGGCTACTTGGTTCTTGCAATTCTGTGAGCAATCCCAGTATTCTGGACCCAGTGTGAGGAGAACAATCAAGATAAAATAAATAAATGCTCCTTCCTCCTCTCTCTTCCTGCGTGCCTGCCAGCCTGCCTCTGCTTGACCTCATGCCTGCCTGCACCTTTTCAATAAAAAGAAAAAGTATAATGGCTACAGGGTAGAGTTATGGGTGATGGTTTTCCCTCTTATAATGGGGTCAAAAATGTGTCAAGCTACATTCAGTAGTGCCAAGTAAACACGGCTTATTTGTTTTCTACAACAACAAAATCTTCCTCACTGGCCTCTACCACATTCACCATTAATAGTTTCTTAGTCTCTTTGGATAGGAAAGAAGTTTTAAAGAGTTGTTCTGTTTTTGTTTTAAGATCAATGGCAATGGTGCCTTTGTGTATGGGGGTGCAGGTATGAGACCTGTGGTAAAAGGAGAGAGAGGTTAAAATTTACATACCTATGGTCAGAGTTGTGCTATGGACCGAATATTTATTTCCCTGCCCCACCCAAATCTATACACTGGAGCCCTAACCCCAGTATGATAGTATCTAGAGATGGAACTTTGGAAGGGAAGCAGGATTCAGTAAGATCCCATTAATCATGGCATTCCTGACCTTTTCAGAGGAAGACCCCTCTCTCTCTCTCTCTCTCTCTCTCTCTCTCTCTCTCTCTCTCTCTCTCTCTCCTACACATACAAATACACATTGAGGAAAAGCCACTTGAACAAACAGTAAAATAAAAAAAAATCAACTGTTTGACAGAAAGAGAGCTCTTACAAGGAATCAATTGGTCAGTACTTTGATCCTAGACATCCCAGCCACCAGAACTGTGAGAAATACATGTGTTCTTTAAGTCACCCAGACTAGGCAGCCCGAGCTGACTCAGATAGTTGTGGCTGACATTTTTCATAATGTCTTTAGGTACCTGGCTGACTTCACTGTTATGGTGACTTTTTCTGGCTCAGTCAGGGTTTGATGGTCTTCCCTGTGACTTGCTCCCAGTCCCTACATTGGTTTGGTGGTCTTGCAGGCCTCTCTGTGTCTCAGCCAAATACCTCATCTAATTGTTGGCTTCTGCTGGCCAGCCCGACTCTCATCCTTGAGGACCCCTCTGTCTTGGTCTTTTAGTGCCACTGGGTTGAGGAGCACAGGAGTACTCAGGCAGACCCTCTGATAGCCAAGCTGTGCTGTGTTTGTTGTCTGATTATCCTTTAACAGCTTCCTTTGCTTCATTAATGAGGTGGTCATTCAGTTGCACGACTGCTGATGTCATCTCTCAAGTCATGAAGGTGCGACCATCGACCCGGCGGGGCACAGGCTGAAGAACAGTCTTTGGATAAGAACGGTGCCAGGTCCATTGGGCAATGCTCATAGTCTCGTCAAAAGTGGTATTTCCATTGTGCTTAATGTTCTATTTCAGTCTCTGGATGGTTTCTTGAGGATTTTGGTGATCAGGGTCAAGGCAGAAGTTACCACCTCTATCCAGGCTGTCTGTTCTGAATGGCGTTTTACTGGTTTCCTTGATAATGTCATTGCCCCCCTTTTTTGAAGACAGACATAGGGAGCCAACACTGGGGACCAGGGCAGTCATGGTGTTGACTTCCTCAGTGGTGCACCCCGGCTTTATGACTTGGGTTGGGATTGAACATGGGAGCATGGTGCCTAACGAGCCCAGATGCAGGACTGGAAAAAGTAGCACCTTGGTTTCCTCCATGCTGATGCTGAAAGGCCCATGATGGAAACTTTATTCTCCTTCAGTGCTAGGACTGAGAAGGGCCGGTTGTGTGAGGGTCCCCCCTTACTGAATTCCAAATAAGGAGCAGGACACAGTTTCCCCGTCCTTTTGGGGTCCCTGTCCATCAATCTATCTAGCCCTGATCCGAGGTGCAAGACACACAGCACTCATTTTCCCCTCCAACCAGTCTTGTCTTCTCCTGGCGTTCTCTTGATTTAGGAAGGAAAGCAAACCTCGCCTTTTCTGTATAGCAAGGGCCTCTAACATCAAACCTCAGAGCTCCCCACTGGTGACTTAGAGCTCAGGTCCACTATTTAACTCTTTATATGTTAATGGGAGCAATAGGAATTTAGAAAGTTCTTTTCATTTTCTACAACCTCTGACTTTAAAAGACTTTCTAGAAACTTTAGTTTGAAAGTTGGAAGCTAACCTGTACTTTTCTTCTCTGCATTCCTGCCATAAAAATCCAAATCCTCCCCAAGGCAGAGAAACACCTCAAACTAATCAAGGGAAAAGTCATTTGCAGAATACAAAAGAGAAAAATATATTTAAGCTATATAATCCCTATTTCTTTTTTCCATAATGTCCTTTACCTTCTCATCTATCACCCAAACTCTGTCAACCCCTACCCAAACTACAAAATGCTATAATGGTAATATAATTACAGTTTATTAACAAAATGAAAACACAGCCATGGATCCTGACAACAGAATGGTGGTTACCAGCGAGGAAGGGGCATGGGAAAGAGGTAGAGGTGGTCAGTTAGATGGTGGTGGGTGGGAAGTAGACCTCTGGTGGTGGGTGTGGTGTAGTGTATGTATTTGTCAAGGTGTGACTATAGATGTTATTGAATGCTTAGTGTTGGACACATACTTTTAAATTTTACAAACCCTTTAGGTGTTCATATCTCCATTAAACAGATGAGAAACTGGGGCTTAGAAAATGTGACTTATACTTTTTTTTCTTTTAGGAAAGGTACAGTCAGGGAGGAAAGCGAGTAGGCAGGAAGGCAGAGAGAGGAGGAGGAAACATCTTTATTTTATTTTTATTTTGTTGTTCACACTGGTTGCTTCCCCTAGGCCTGGGACTTGAACCCAGGGGTGTGTGGCCTATGCTTCTTTGGAAGCCATTGACCTAAATTCTGCTCCAAATGAAAAGTTTAAACTTTAAACTCACCAAAAATTCATTAAATAAGTAAATGCTTAACATACGACTTAGAAATTAGTGCTCAATAAAAGTAACAATGATTATTATTTAATAAAATCATTTCCATTGATGTCTAGGAAGATAATCATATTAATATGCACAGATGAGAGTCTGCCATCGTTGAAATATTGGTAGAGTATGACAGCTGAGAAACAACAGGGGTGAAGTGCTTTAGAGAGACAGGTGATCCTGGCTGAGACAAACGCTGGGGCTGATTTCTTCAGATGGGAATCTGGGAGATCTGGGTTCTTGCTCAGCATGGTCAGTACCAAGGGGGGGCCATTTAAGTTCCTCTCTCTGGGTTCGTTTCCTTACTGTTAAAATGAGGGGGTGTGGACATCATCAGATGATTGCTGAGTTTCTCTTTATTTTGGAATCCTAGTAAGAGGGTCTCTTCTAAATGGAAAATCTAGATAGCTTTATCGAGCTGCATGTCACCCTTCCACTGTTTGTCTACCTTTTGTACTCCTCTGACCCCCAGTCCTGTGCTCACACCAATTCTGAGGAAGATGAAGGAGTATGGCGACAGTGAGAGGAAAAGGGGATGGGTAACAGGAAAAGACAGCAAAATTGCAGGTGGTGGGGACTAGGGGGAAGACACAGAATTACTCACATTTCACTTTTAGAGAAAGGACACGGGAAAATGTGGAGAGGAAGTCAAAGAAGGGACATTTACCTTCTCTCGCTCATCAGGTAAAACAACAAACAGCTAGGGGAAAACCTCTATGGCAGGCAACAGACACTAGAATACAAACAGGCCACATAAAGTCTGAGGACACTGGTTCCAGAGCCAGGGCAGGGTGAAAAACCGAAACGAACAACTAACTAAATAAAGATATTTCTTTCTCCTCTTCTTTCCTTAAATGTTTCTTCCTCTTCTTCCTCCCTCCCTCCTTTTCTTCCTTCCTCCCTCTCTTTAAAAACAAAACAAAACACTGGCTGACATTTATTAAGCCCCTCCTGGGTCTGGCACCTTTTTAGTGTGTCAGATGCATGATCTCATTTAGTCCACACTGCATCTCATTTGATAGTTAAGTGAGAAAATAAGATTTACAAAGTTCACCAATTGAAAAGCCTACATATATGCAACAAGACACGTGGAATAATGTTCATAGCAATATTATCCAACATTATCCAATATTCTCCCAACAGCTTTGTCTTAGTTCATTCAGGCTTCTGTAACAAAGCACGGAAGACTTATAAACAACAGACATTGATTTCTCACAGTTCTGGAGACTGGAAGTCTGCAATCAAGTTACCCGCAGATTCAGCGTCTGGTGAGGGCTAATTCAGTGTCTTCTAAGTTGCATGTGGGCCACTTCTCACTATGTCCTCATATGAAAGGAAAAGAGCAAGAGAGCCCTCTGGGGTCCCTTTCATACAAGCACTAATCTTGTTTATGAGGGCTCCGCCTCATGACCTAATTACCTCCCAAAGTCATCACCTAATACCATTATATTGGGGGGTGGGGGGGTGGGATGAACTTGGGGAAAACACTGCTATTCAGTCCATTTTAATCACTAGTGAATAAAAGGCAGGACTAGAAATTGAACTTCAGTATCTTTGATTCTAGATCTGTGCTCATAAACAACAGTGCACACTGCTTCCAGCCCAGCATCGACTCTGTGACCCAGAATGTTACTATTTGGATTAAGGCTGATTTATCATTTAACCTTGATCTCTTGATTGACATAGTATGAGTTCACCATTCATAGGGAAACAGTCAAACAGAGTCAGGCACCTATCTATATACCACACACCCCTCAAAGACATTCAGGAAGGCTCAGTTAAGAAAATTCAAAAGAGTGAATAATGTAAATAGAAAGTATTTTTTTTTTTTTTTTTTTTTTTTTTTAGATTCTTAATTAACACTGGCTTAGTCTAATCTTGAAATTAACTCTTGTTCCTCTGGGTGCAAGATCATTTCCTGGACAAAATCCCAGATGACCACAGATGCCTGAGTTTGTTGGTGGGCAGTATACATACAAACACCTGGTGACTACTAGCTGACCACATCAAATGTTCTTAGCATCATCCCTATCAGAAAACCAGGGTAATTCTCATTGCAGGACACATCTAGGTCATCCATACTACAGGAATTATGGCAGAAGATGACAGGTCTGTGATATGATGACGTACCACTGGGAGCCTTTCACATGATGACTAGCTCTTCAACTGACATTTCAACTATGGGATCTGTGGAAAACGTGGGAAAACTGAATCAGATCCCTACCCAATAGTCTTTGAGGTCTATCGCCTTCCCTAGAACTTTCCCTGTTTCATTTCATTATAGAGATATTAGTCTTGGGATCAAATTCCTGGTTCAAATTCCTGGTTCAAATTCTCCTTCTGCCACCTGCTTACTATGGAGCAGTGGGGCAATCTCTCACCCTGGGAACCATAGTCACTTATGTACACAGGACAAATAGACCTGGATGGGGTGAGGTTCAGGCGAGCCAGCACATACAGAGTACCAGCAGAGGGCCGAGCCCAGAGGGTGTTCTGTCACTGTGAATTCTTTCCTCCTATTGTAGTTATCTGTTACTGTTATCTCTTGATCAGGTCCTTGCTGTATAAAAAGCTACGTTGAATTTTTGTCCTCCTAACATGTATGCCCATTTGCCACAAAAGATTTAGTGAGCTCTACTTGAATAACAACCTTGTATTGCTATGGTTCTTCAATATGTGCTGGGCTCAGCTAAGTGGCTCTTCTGCTGGTCTCACCTGAAGTCACTCATGAATTTATGGTTCCATCAAGAGGCTGAATTGGGCTGAAAATCCAAGATGGTTTCCCTCTCTCCCATGTCAGCCACCTTGGTGGGAAGGTTAGAATACCTAGGAACTAGCCAGGGATCTCTCTCTGTCCATGAGATCACTCCATCAGGGTGTCCAGCAGGACCAGTTGTGCAACACATGTGAAACTATAGAGGGTCCCACACCCAGAAGGGCCCCTTCTGGTTGCTCTGTGGTCACTGCTTTGAAATTCTTAATAATCTTCAAACAAGAGACCCTACATTTTCATTTTATACTAGGCCCTACATATTAAGTAGACAGTCCTTGTAACCCTTATAGCCAGATCTCTCTCTGTGCTGGCTCGGAGTTGTAAGAAGATAGAGGAAGCTTGTAGGCTTCTTAAGACTTAGGCGAGAACTCACACAATATTGTTCTGGCCTGTGAACCAAGCAATTCCAAAGTCATCCAGATCCAAGGGGAGGAGCAGGAAAGTCTTTGCAGCCATCCACTTCACCTCCATTTTCTGCTTTCAGCATTCCCATTAACAGTCAAGTCCTGACGGAGCTAATTTGATTTTAGGAATCAGAAATCCACCTCAGCTTCCTCAGACAAAAGACAAATATAACATAATCAGAAAATTCACAGAAGTGAGAATAACATCTCAGGAGAGTGGAAATGACAGTCAGAAACTCAGGGCCTGAGGCTTTGTCTTGCCTTTCAGGGAACACATTGGCTTTCTTAGTCAGCAGTGGCCTGCAGGGAGCAGCAGGAACAGACAACTGTCCTTCCAGAGTTTATGGCAGGGCAGGCTCTCTACAAGGGGCTGTGGAGAAGGTGGTTATATAATCTGATGTAAATGCATTGCTTTAGTTATCAAGTTGTGAAGTTCCAATAATTATATACAAGACCATGTCTGGGTCTATGGGAATATGACTGTGACTCTAAAGGAGAAAGACTCTTCTTTTTTATCATGTAGTCATTTCTTGCTACCTCTGATTGAAGCGAAGGAGAAGAGGGTGTGGGAATTGGATTTTTTGTTGTTGTTCTTTGCGTCTAGTAGTTAGTCCTGGTCCTTGTGTCTGGCTTGCAGGTCCTCATGTGGCGACAAACACCTACAATGGAGGTTTAATAGAACGTATTCGTTCACTATGGTGTCAATTAACTTCATTGAACAGTTGAATGAAGAAGGACTAGAAATTGTGACTTTGTCTTACTTGACTGTGTCCTATTCCAGGGAAGTTGTTGGACTTAGGTTCTCAGGAGGAAGGATCCCCTCAAAGATAGCCCTGCTGCCTCTTGCCCTCTTCAGCACACCCGCTCTTGGCTCCCCTACCTTACCCTCTTACAATTCCTGCTTTCACACTCTCAAATAGTGTCCTTCGACCTCTCTGGGGAAACCTCATTTTCCCTCTGTGGTAGAAGACCTTTTCCCTGACCCCGGTGCAAAACTTAGTCAGCCAGGAATTTTCCACAGTGTTACAGAGGCTGTAGCTACGTCCCGTTCTATGGCGACTGCAGCTGTGTCCCGTTATCGTGACCAAGGACAAACAAGCATTGCCTCCCTACTCTGCAGCTGTGCAGAAGTGATAAGAGTTGCAAGTAGAAACCACATGTAGCCAAGGAGATGAACCATTACGTGAGAGTATAAAAGGAGCTCCCCTAAACCTTCCGTTGCTCAGCTTTTAAGTAACAATAACCCTGGACCAGCCCTGGTGCTTGCAATAAAGTGCCTTTTATTCTACCTTTGAGTGCTCGGCTGTCAGTCTTCTCACAGTCTGGAGGCTCTGCCATAACACCTCTAGTCCAAATGCCCTTCCTTGATTCTTCATGGGACCTTCTAGCAAATTTCTTTTATATTTATGGCCTCCACCAGTTCTGTGGGCTCTCCTGTGCTCAGCTATGAAATATAAGGTTCAGTCCAGAGGGTGAGGGAAGCATTGGTGGGTGATCAGATGCCAGGGCAGTTTCCTATCAGTGAGAACTGTGGCAGATTTTTTTCATTCATAACCTAAATATAAGCAACTTCAACCAACTAAGTTTTCATATTTCCAAGTGATAACACAATCTAGTGTTGTTTGAAGAAATATTTTCTCTATTAATAGAACTTTGACCAGCTTCATGAAACACATTAACCTTGTGGTCATTTAGTTGAGAGAGAACTTACATTTTCTGGTGTGTAGTTTACATAACAAGAACCAACATAGAACAGCTCTGTCCTAACTACCCAGGATGATGAGTGTCTACTGGGTTGAGAACTTTCTGCCCTTCACTCTCTTCACTGATAAGAGGAATAGCTCCTGACCTCAAGAGGACGGGACAGTTCCATACACAGAAAAATTAGGGAACGAAAGGTCATTGAGGGGTAGATGGTAAAGGGCAGCAAGTTTCAAGAAACTGAGTGGAGTGGAGGATTAGCCTGTGACTAGATTCCAAGTTGGAGCTCAGCTGTAATGGAAGGTCTGGAATCTTTCAAATTTAAAACATAGCTGCACATGTGCCCCCACTGAAACAGGGGTGTTCCCTTAGGGCAGACACTGGGTCTTATTTCTTCATAGTTGCAGGAAAGGCTATCCACTTGCCCTCTCACCTGTATGGGTTAGCCATAAGAATCAGAGCTGGGGAAGGTGAAAAACAGGCCCGGGCTCAGGTGGAGGGTCCCCTCAGGAGACCTCACTAGACCCTCTTCCTCACCCTTTCTTCTTGCCCTTCATTCCTATTACACATTTACCTGTGCCTTTTGGATTCCTCCAGTGGCAGGGGACCCAAGAAGGAGATTTTAGGACTATGTCCATTTCCCATGACACTACTTTACCTGATTTCCACTTTGACTCCATCTACAGCCTCGCAACTTAGGAAAAAAAAAGGTCTCCTCAGTGCCTCCTGGAATCCCTCTGCTGATGCTGTGCTGCATGGCCTTTCCATTTCCAGTCACTCACTGAAAGGCTGAAGCACTTTTCTGCCTCCAAAGTTAAAATAACAAAACAAACAGCCCCACCCATATGCACATTAACTCGTCAGGAAGGGGGTAGGACTTGTTGTATTTAAGCTGTATTTTCATTGCTGCTCTGGCTGGGATGCCCTTCACTCAGTCTCAGTGGATAAGGGCCACTGAGTTTTTTAATCAATTGCTGGGCTCCATGTAATGTTCATTAAAATGCATCCAAAGACGTTCACCTCCTGGCTGCAAAACTGGAGCCAATGGAGTGGAGCAGGGGAGTCTGCAGACAAACCCCAGCTTCTAAATGAGCAACATCAGCTTAATCACATATCCCTGAAGGCTGCCAAGTCCTTTCTTGCTTGCTTTTTACTATAGGGGAAACTTGCTGCTCAGTGGCTTGGTTTCAAATGGAATTCAGGGTGCTTTGATTCCCACAGGGAACACTTACAGGCTGGGGGATACAGGTTTACCTTCCAGAGGAATGCACTAGAAACGTGTTGCAGGAGAGGAGGAGGGGAATCAAATTGGGCTGGATTTCCAGGAACCACTCTGTACCTTCCTCCATCTCTCCATTCCACTGATACCCTTTCTTCCCTCTACCCAGAAGGTCTTACTGTTGGCCTTTGCCAGACAATGTAAACTAAGCACTGCAAGTTGAATAGACCAGGCATTTATTTTCTGGTCAATAAGGCCTCTGTCCTGCCTGCACCTTTGGCCTGATTTTGATTAATGTTGCCAGCAGCGGATGCAACCTGTGGGGCCCAGCTACACTTCCTGGACACTGGATGTGTCCATTGTAAACAGTGCTCCCTTACCTGTGGGGCAGCACTTCTGAGTTTCCAAAACACACTCCCATGCATTGTCTCCCACTGGATTTCCTCAGCAGTTTGGAAGAAAATGAAGCCACTCATCCCTATTCCACAGTGAAAAAACCTGAGGTTCTGAGACGTATAACAACTTGGCCAGAGTTGCAAGACTTGACTTGAAAGTAGGAAAATAAGAAACCAGGACTTCTGATCCTTAGTTGAGAGACTTCTGGCAGTCACATAAGCCTTTTATTTTTCAAGTAACCAGATAATCCTGTTGGATAAAAGAACTTTGTTCATCCATGTCAGTTACCCTGAAATGAAATGATAAGAAAGCCGACTTCTTAGCTGTATCACCTTGAAGACTACTCCCTTATCCTTGCCACTAGTGACCTGCCATTTTCAAATGTGTGGGGAAATGGTAAAGGTAAAAGTCATTTGCCAAGCTAATGCCACAAAGATCACAACCAAAGCAGGACCTGGGATGGAATCAATAGCATCAGCCCAGAGAGCACGTTGCTTCCTGCGGACGTGCAACCTCAGGACGTGAGGGCCGGGCACATGAACCACTGTGCATGTGATTTCAGCTGAAGCTCTGCTGCATTTCCCACAGTGATCTCATGACTGAAAACTTAGTGAATGTGATAGAGCTGGTTTTTCAATCAGGCTCTGGGAGGTTGGGCTTAAGCTCCATAAGAAGAAGTGTTAGGATGATTCAAGAAAAGGCAACAGGAGAGAGAAAAAGAGTCTTTTAATCTGTGCCCATGCACTGATAACAGGTGAAGACAAGAGAGGATGGAAAGCCATTCTTCCAGGAACAATGGATCCTTATTGTCCTTCTTTAGGTGTTGCTTTTAGCTCAGAACTACAAAAAAGGAAAAGTCAGGAGAAATCATCACTGACAGCCACCTTCATTCATGACTTTGGCCTTTACAAACATTCACTGGGCACCTACTATGGGCCAGGTGCTGGGGATAGAATAATGAGCACCAGACACCATTTCAACTCTTTTCACTCACATTTAATTTTATCCCGGCTCCTAGCTGCCCTGGCTCTCCTCAGAGTGCCCCTCTCTCCCTCTGCTGTAGAGTTCGGATTCCTGATCCAGCATGAACCTCTCCAATTTGAATGAACCCCAGAAATTGAGCCCAGGAATTCCCCTGGGAATTACGAGACATGAAGCCCCTCTCCTTTGTGGAGCTTCATGGCATGAGGCTGTGAGACTGAGCGCTGCCCTTGTTTTGATGGATGACCCTGGATTCTCCACAGGCCCGAGGATGGAGACAAACAAGAGCAGGCAGAGATGAAAAACAGACCTCGGAGAGGTTATGTGGAGTGTGTTTTTCTGTCCTTTACAAAAAGATTGACAATGAGTACTCAGACTACAGCTTCCCAGGGGGTGTGCTATGGTGCACCCATGGGCTGGGTGACAAGTATTACTAGAGGTTAATTGCTCCGCCTTCTGGGAGGGACTGAGGGCAGCCAAAGCTCCAGGACTCATCATCTCTAGCACCAAGTAGCTTGGTCCATTTATCCCAGTGAGACAACTAATACAAAATTTTAACATGCCCCATTAAGGTGATTTAAAAATACATTAAAAATTATTTAATTTTCCTTCATTCAAAATATAGAGACTAATTCTCCTCCCCTTGAATGTGGATTGAAATTGGTGACCTGCTTATAAAAAATAGAATATGGCAGACATGCGGGAGTAGGAGTTTGGAGGCTAGGTCAATAAAAACATTGCCACTTTTGCCTTGTTTCGCTTGAATCATTCACCTTAGGAGAAGTCAGAGGTCATGTCACGCAGTTTCAGAAGTTGTAGTACATAGAGGACTGACGCTTCCCAACTATAACCAGTTCCAATATTATAATGAGCCACCTTGAAACAGGATCCCACAGTTTCAGCTAATGACAGCTCTGACCCACATTTTGACTGTAAACTCATGCAAGACCTCAAGTCACAGGGCCCAGCTAAGCCAATCCTCAATCCTAATCTACAGGAACTGGGTAGGATATTTATTGTCTGTTGTTATTTTAAGCTAAGGAGCTTGGAATCTGTTATGAGTCAATAGATAGCATTTATACTCATGATATCAAAAAGCTTAGGAAGCTTTGCTGTTAAGTCAAAAAAAGACTACACTAGATACTGTGGACATATTCAGCATTCTGGAATATATTAGAACCTTTGGCTTTTTGGCAAAATAATAATCAATAGCAGCTTTAAGACATTTGAGATAACACATTTTGAAATACATTCAAAGCAAAACAAAGGCTTCCTGTCTTTGCAAGCATACTTATAACCACAATTACTGATAACTGTTCTAAAAGGTTTTGTTTTAAAATAAATCTACTGGCATGGAAAGAACTCTTTACTGAACAGAATTATGGAGTTAAAGCAATATGTGGCATGACAAACCCCATCAAGTCTATACTGTATAATCATGTTTCATTTTTCTGAGATTCTTAATACATACTGACAATTGCACCCTTGACCTTCCTGAAGGAGGAGAATGAAGCGAACTAGAGATTTCTTCAACAAACTTTCATAGAAGGGTTATCCAAAGTAAAATCAAGATGGTTCTATCATGGAAGATTAGGTTTCTCTAAATATCCAGACCTCAGGAAACAAAAGGCTTAATTCGTTTTACTCTCAGGAATGTTTACAATGCTTCTTCTTGGAGAAACACAAATCCGGAATGATTTCGCCTATATCTAGTGAAATACCTATATCACTTATAGCTCTACAGAGAAACAATGCAAATGAACTGACAGGATAAAATTAGAAAAAAAATCTTTGGAACTTGACAGCAGAACGAAGGTTATTGGAGGGGAGGTGGTGGAGAATAGGATTATGTGAAAAGGGAGGTTTATTTACTTTTCCTCTTTCTCAGTTTTTTTTTTTGGGGGGGTAATTGTTTTTGTTTAAAGAAATCTTTAAGTAATTATATTAAATGCTTCTCTCTTACCCCCATATTTAGAATATATAATCAGAGGACCAATGTGCATGTTGTTTATGCCCTTATTTAGATTAGAGCAGTAATACTTCCACTTTATTTACAAAGGTTAAAAAACAACTAAACAATCTGGAATTAAGAAAATAGCCATGGTTAGCTCAAGAAGTATATGAACAGACAAAACAAATACTGACAAACCACACTCCCCAACTCCGCAAGTTTCATTTCTAGGTAAGCCAACGGGGTGCTCAATCAGAACTGCCATTCTTTAGAAACTTTCCCAGTACTTTGGATATTTAATTCTCAGCTTACAGATCAGAGGGATCAAGTTATAAAAAAATGGAAGCTTCTAGAATTACACTGTCCAAGATGGTAGCCTCTAGTCACATGTGGCTACAGAGTACGTGAATTGTGGCTAGTATAAAATACATGCAAACTTTAAAGATCTAGTTTTAAAAAACAATTTAAATATCTCAACAGTAATTTCTATATTAATGATATTGAAATTATATAATGATTAAATAAAATATTAGAATTAATTCTACCTGTTTCTTTTTATGATTATTTTAATGTGCCTACTAGAGAAATTAAAGTTACTTATGTGGCTTGTACTATATTTCTCTTGGACTGTGCTGCTCTAGAAACAGGCCTACTCATCCTCATTCTTTCATTTAATCGTCCACCAAATATTTATTGAGCATCTTCTGCAGGTTGAGCACTGGGCTAGGGGACAGGAATACAGCAGTGGACAAAGATTCCACACTTGTGAAGCAAGTGGTACAAGGGAGACTAGAAAAAAAAGTGATAACAGGTATCTTAAAATCAGGTCACATGATCAGGGATATATTTTAGGTCATTAGGATCATTCGGTCTTTTAGACTTAAAAGTCAATGCTACATCATTTAGTACCTAAGTTTTAGGGTAGAACATAACAGGTGGTGATAATGATGACCATCCGGAGTCACCTAGAAAATGTTACATTCCATAGGGCTTTTTCTAGTTGATTGGGTATTATGGATACATACACACACACATATATATATGTATATATATGTGTGTGTATATATATGTATGTATGTGCGTGTGTGTGTTTGTGGTACTCTTCCTCCTAACTGAAAGACTTTGGAGAAGTAATATTTTTTGACCTTGGCCTCATCCTTTATTTCCCACACAGAAGATACTAAATAATATATGGAATCAAATTATATCATATGTACTTATTTAAGAAAGCAATTAAATTTATAATATATTTTAGAAGCAGTTCTGCTCCAGTATCTATTTTAAAGTTTGCTACTTAAACTTAAACTTCGTTAGTTAAAAAAACAAACACCTTTCTGGCACACCCTGATGACTCAGTGGTTAGATTCTGGTCTCTGGCTGGTGTAGTCCACATATGTCCCAAGGACCTGGGTTCAAAACCCTGGCCTAGAGGGAACAACCAAGATGAAAACATAAGTAAAATAAATAACATGCTTCTTCTTCCTCTCTCTACTTTCCTTAATTCCTGCCTGCACTTTTTATTTAAAAAAAAATCTTTTTCAGAATATAAATTCATGCATACTTGATGTTATAAATACAAAGTATGGGAATATCCTAATTAAATTATATCCTAATTAAATTAGTGGTAAACTATCTTACCACTAAGATTAAATATTGCATAAAATGTGTGATCCTGGATAACACTGTTTAACCAAGACCATAATAATACATCTTTCTTATTCTGTGAAGTGCTTTACTAAAAGCTGAGTTGTCAAAATAAAAAATACAAGTTACAAAGGGAAATCATTTGCTTATAAATCTTATTACATTTTTAGTACCAGTCAAATGTGTGGCCAGTGTCCTGGGTTTTAAGTACCAGTAAGTCCTCTCCAGGGTCGCAGGGCCTCAGTCTTCACCAACGAAGATAGCTTTTCTTAGCTGCCCTGTGACAACTGGGTTTCACATTTCCTGAAACTAGATCTGTGGAAGGAGTCTCTGAAATTGACTGGTACTAAAGTATCAGTCATATTAAAATATATATATATAATTTAATTCTCAATAAGTTTATCTTCTACAGTACATTGTCAGAAGAATTCAGAGTGGAATACATTCTGCAGCTGATGTACATAGGCTGATGGATAAGAATATGTTCTGAAATGAAAGGAGATGCTATCCTTTTCCAAAACAAAACTTGGTCCTGAAGAAGAGGACAAAAAGGGTGAGCAAGAGTGGGAATAAGAAAACTACAAAGCAGAGCTGGAGAGTGAGTTCCAGCCAAGCGGTGCCTCCCAGTTCTTTAACAAGTGCTTGTCAAATGAAGTTAACATGACAGTAACAACAAAGAAAAATAATATAAAAAAATTGGTTATCCCAATGGTAGCAATTTCATAAATAATTCATTGATCTCCAAATTTCCAACCATCTCTATTTTCAGACTTCTAGCAAGACCTCCCTTTACAAATTTGCAATTCACTTTGAATGCAGTGGGCAACTTCACCGTTTTCCCTCAGGCAATTTGGGTTTCTCTTTTCAATCCAAACATGGGCCAGGCATTTCTTGGGTAGACAGTGACTGCCCACTCATCAGGAGATGCTGTTTATATGCCTTGCTTTGTACAAAATTGTGAACAAACGTGCTTAATATAAGACACAGACACCGCTGTGACTGACCACCCTCCACCACCCACAACACCCAGAATGCCCAGTGTCTGCTCAGCCCCAGCATGGGTGCAATTCCAATGGGCACTTGGATCCCAAAGTTTCCAGAGCGGCTGTATGGTCAGAAAGTGTGCCCTGTGTTCTGTGTGGCCAATGTCCTAGGTTTTAAGTACCAGTGAGTCCTCTCCAGGGTCGCAGGGCCTCAGTCTTCACCAACGAAGATAGCTTTTCTTAGCTGCCCTGTGACAACTGGGTTTCACATTTCCTGAAACTAGATCTGTGGAAGGAGTCTCTGAAATTGAGAGTGAGAGAGAGAGAGGACAAAGGTAAGAAAGATCAATTAGCCTTTTCAGGGGAGAGGGACGCTACTCACTAGAAAAGGACATCAGTCATGGAGAACTCAGTGAGTAATAAGTGAAGGTGCCTAGACCCTTTCACACTGAGCTAGAAAAAACACTCCAGTAATTTGGCCCTGGGAACCATGGCAGAAGGCCAACATGCAGGGTCCCACAGAGGTCAAGGAGAAGGCGCGGAAGGATCAGGATGGAAGTTGAACAGATCACACTTGGGCAGCTTCTGATTCCAGGCCCCACTCCCAGCCCTCAGAGGCTGTGCAGCTGACAAACAGCAGCAGAGGGTACCACCCTGATTTCTGGGCCCCCAAGCACCACCCTAAGAGGAGCCCTGATCTGCCCCATTCTTACCTCTTTTGACTCTCAACTCTGAACACTGGCTTGTAGAGTTCTGGAATTTTTCGCTCCATCATTGGCCTGAGGTTCTCTTTCAGTTTGTTGTAGTTCTTTTTGAGTTCCTGCTGATATTCCCTCTGGTCTGCTGTGATGAGACGCTTGTTTTTCTCTACGGCCTCACCACATCTGAGATGCACATAGCAGGGGGTTGAGAGGGGGAGGCTTTATTTGAAGTGTTTAGAAATTTGGAGATGATGATACAGTTTACATTTCTTGAGCACCTCTAAGCGTGTCTATAAACTTCATGGCCTATCAGGATCACCTGTGGAACTTTTCAACATGTGGATTTTTTTTTTAAGGAAAGGAACAAGCAGGAATGAAGGTAAGTAGACGGGCAGGAAGGACGAGAGAGGAAGAGCATCTATTTACTTTTTATTTAATTGTTCATCTTAATTGTTCTCCCCTGACCTTGGGCACAAACCCTGATAGCTGGTATGTATGTGGACAGTGCTGATCAGAGGCCACATATTTAACCACTAAGCCACCAGGGCATGCCAATGATTTGTGACCCCACCTCTGACTTTAATGAATCAGAAACTCTAAGCGCCAGGAATCTCTGTTTTTGAAGCTGGCCAGGTTATATTGATGCTGAGACTTGTGCTCTGTGCCAGGCACTATAGAAGGTAGCTGGTTATTTTTTCCAATAAACCCAGAAAGTTGGTATTTACCTATACTTTCTCCCTGAAACTCAGAAAATATCAGGTCATTTGACCAAGATAAGGAAGTAGGAGGCAATGGATCTGAGATCCAAACTTGGGCCACTGCAGAATGAAATCTGTTATGCTTACAACAAAGCTCCCTGTGATGTATGGCAATGAGGCAGAAAGAGCAGACACTCTTCAGCCCCTTCCACTATATACACATGCACATGCTGGAAGAGCACAGATGAAAGCTGTTAAAGGAAAAAGGAAACCAGGTGCCAGAAAGGAAGAGAAAAATCAAATCAGAGTGACAGCAGGTGCCTTGGTAACTGTCACAAGGCCCACACTAGGATTTTGAGATTAAACGTCGTAGGTCCTGCAAGTTAGGTGGAAGAGGTTTCTGCTTGTATAAGATACGTGATATAGCCTTCTCAATATGCCACCTACACAGAGTTCAGAGCCTGGAAAATCCACTGCACCTAAAAAGGGTCTAGAAAAATGCTACCAACTATCCAGAGAGGGAAAATGGAAGTTTGTAATCAGTTTAGACCCATTAATAGGAAAGAAAGCCACCTAGAGAAACTGAAAAACTACAGGCTTAAGCAAATCTACATTCCTATATTGTGAATGCTCCACAGTGAGAAATTAAGTAAAAATCCAGACCAAGATTACTGAAACCCCTAGAGCTTATACAGAAACAATTGTCAAGTTTCTCTGGAGAAACACTTTCTCAAATAAGGCCCTACCCATAGAAAAAGAGACCCCTCTATAAAGATGAGCTCACAATATAAAATTTATAAAATTACAAATCATAAAAAGAAACTGACCACCATGAAGGAGAACCAGCAGATAAAACAAGCAGAATTAGCCTGAGAGCATTAGAGGTGGTAGGAGTAGGTAAAAGAGCAAAGTTGATATAGAAATGCAATTAAAGGTATGACATTCATGATTAAAACATAGAAGAGTACAATAAAGAGAAGAATTTCAGAAAAGAACCAAATAGAACTTCTAGAAATAAAAATGTGGTCACTAAAATAAAGAGAAAAACTTAATGGACAGATTAAACAATAGAAGAGAAACAGCTGGAAAACTTAAGACCTCTATAATATAGCCTATATTTAAAAACTGGTTAAGAAACCTGGAGCTATAATGGAGATGTCCCGCCACAACTAGAAGATGGTCTAAAACGAAGGAAAATGAGTAAGCGATAGCAGTTGGTTAACCTTCCAGAATTGAAAACAGACATGGTGTCTCTACTCAGCAAAAATCAGATCTATAACTAGCCTCCTCATGAAAAAAAAAAAAAAAAAAAAAAAAAAAAAAAACCAAACCCCCCCCCCCCCCCCAAACTGTAGAGCTTTAAAGATAAAGAGGAATTTGTGAACCAGAAAATTAATCATAGGTCTAAATATCATAAAAGCTTGCCTTTCGTGTTATACTGTACTGTCCAAGGGAACTTTTAAAGCCACACACCTTGAAAGGACAACATAACAGTTGAAGCTTAGCTGACATGCAATAATTAGTAATACTTCTACTATCCTTCGGAGGAACAGGGTGCTGGAGATGAATGTGGTTTAAACTCCTCCTGAATGCTGCTGACAGATGCGGGATAAATTATGAGACAGGACATTGTCACTAAGTCCTCCTCTTAGCACCACACACACAAAGGTGAAGGGGACAGCTACAACGCTTCAACAAGGAGGCGTGAACTATCACCAGGAAGGCAGAGCAAAAGAATAGAAAGAGTGAGGGTCTCTGCTCATTTTATGGGGTCATCACACAACTCTGGGATGACTATTCTGATCTTATTTTATATGACAGAAAAATAAGTTTCTATCTCACTTAAGCCACTTTTACTTCCCTCATCTGTTACTAGCAACTAAGTATAGTCCCTAGAGAATCAAAGAGCACATTGATCAAGAGGACAGACTGTGGAAAGGGAGGCCTCAACTCTGACTCCTGCTTTGCAGCTTGTTGGCTTGATGACATTAGGTAGTCACTTAGGTTTTCCATGCCTTTATTTATTCATCCATGATGTGGACAGTAGACTACTTCATATGTCATTGTAAAGATTAAAGGTGTTGGCATGCTCTGGTGGCCAGGTGCTAAATCAGTGGCTGAGCAGGGACCACATAAAGCCAAGGATTAGGTTCCAGGCCCAGGGCCTGGAGGAGCAACCAAAATAAATAAATAAACGAACACATAAAAGTGCTTCCTCCTTTCCTTCCTTTCTCCCTTCAAAGTGCTTCTTCCTCTTCTCCCTTCCTTCTCACCCTCCCTTCCTGTCTTTACAAAAAAAAAAAAAAAAAGGATTAAATGAATTAAAACACATAAGATACTAAGATTAGTCCTTGCACATTACTATAACCTAGAACACTTCATGTTATTATTGTTCTGATAAACTCAGTCTGAGTAAAGAAGCTATTTAACGTGAGAATCAGGCGCTCTAGAGGTTTTATGTTGCGGTCCCGTGTTGTCACGGTGGGTTAACACTAAGAGACAGAGATGACGCGCCGAGCGCAGTCACACACTATGGGCACAGGAGAGTCGGATGTAGGACCCTGCCACTCCCAGACCAACGTCACAATAACCCCATTGAATCTTACGGCACAAACTTTATAGTGAGACAATTCATTAAATCTCTATATCTAAATCGAACTGTTAGGTCCCTCCCTACTCAAACTGATCAGCTGTGGTCCAGCTGTGGTCCATTAACTCCTACACTTATCGATCACATAGGCTGTGCCAACCCCTAGTCCAAGTTCTGCGTATTAAGTCATCTCATCCTGACACTAACTCCAAAAGGTGTCTATTCTAAGTCCCATTTCACCACTGGGGAGACTGAAGTTAGGCAACTTGCCCAGTCACACTGCTCGTTAAGGCAGAGTGAGTATCTGCACCAGCCGGCCTGGCTCAAGAGCCCATGCGCTTAACCCCAACACTAAGTATGCTGCTTAGGGAAGACACCGACCTTTCCAGCTAGAATGCAGACATGCGGTTCTGTCTCTGAAACTATTCTTCCTGCAGCCCCAATTACAGCATCTTTAACTCTCTCAGCTTCTTCATGGTAACTCTTTAGTAAGTTTCTGCTCAGGGCGCAGTGAAAAGAAAACATAGCTACTGGAATGCAGGGGAGACTCTGATGAAGACACTGGAGAAAATGAGGACCTGTTGCTATGTTCCTATGCTCCTCCCACAACTAGAGTAACACACAGACACATAGACACACACACACACACACACACACACTCTCTAGGGCTCGAGGCCCTTTGCAGGGAAGGATTATGTGGGGGCAGGGCGTCAGAGGAATATCTGGGCCCCCAGGAAGAGCTGCAGCGAATGTGAGAATCCCGTGGGCAGAGCCAGCTCTGCAGGACACGCCCAGTGACTCTCCAATCTGCCCCTTCATTTCCTCCCTCCCAGCCAGGACTGCACCAGACCTCAGCTCCCAAGGACAGCCCGTCCCAATGGAAGATGAGTTTAATTCCTGGCTCTGCCACCTACTTGCTATGTGACCTTGAGGTAATTATGACCTCCTTAACCTCAGCCTCATTTCCTTTCTCTATAAAATGGGTTTATGGGGATGAAATGTTGTCAGGTGTGCAAGGACATAGCCGAGCGGCTGACACCAGGAAGGCTGCTGAGTCAAGGCTGCCTGACTTTCCTAGAGCAAAGTGGGGGATCACAGCCCAATGAAAGGTACCTGTCCATCCCTGTCCTGTCCGTGTGTCCCGTCACTGCAGGTGGGGCATACAGAGAATGAAAGTGCACAGGTCTGTGGGGGCAGGCAGCGCAGCCCAGGCGGACAGCAGCAGCTGCAGCTGGATCTTCCTGTGTCGCCTGCCCCTCAGCCTCTAGCTCCCCTGAAGGGGCCGCCCAGAGGGACCTGGGTAGCCACCTCCCTCGTGGGAGCTGCAGAAGTCCTTCTTCCTCTTCCTAAAGCTGGATGTGGGGGTAAAATGGCTAGATGGGCCAACAGGTTTGGGAAGATGTCCAATATCACATGTGACACCTCGAAGCAGAATCTGAGGACCTAATGAACCCACTAGAACTCAGACGGTGAATGTGTCCACAGATGAGAATGTAGGCCAGTCTTCAGTGCCTGGCTCACACTGCACTGGAGTAGGCACCTTCAGGCGTGGGCTTCCGTGCGAGCAGACACAGGATTCTAGGATGCGAATGACTGTATGTCTTATTCTTTAATTCAGTATCAGTCCCAGCAACCCTCTGGCTCGATGACCTTATCACTGAAGCAAGAGAACAGGGACAGACCCTGAGAGCCAAGAGCTTGTTCAAGAGAGCTGGAGGGGTGTAGTGAGCTATGCTAGAGGGGTGAGGTGGGCCATGCTGGAGGGGTGAGGTGTTCTATACTGGAGGGGTGAGGTGTTCTATGTTGGAGGGGTGAGGTGGGTCATGCTGGAGGGGTGAGGTATGCCATGCTGGAGGGGTGAGGTGGGCCATGCTGGAGGGGTGAGGTATGCCATGCTGGAGGGGTGAGGTGGGCCATGCTGAAGAGGTGAGGTGGGCCATGCTGGAGGGGTGAGGTGTTCTATGTTGGAGGGGTGAGGTGGGTCATGCTGGAGGGGTGAGGTGGGTCATGCTGGAGGGGTGAGGTGGGCCATGCTGAAGGGGTGTGATGGGCTAAGAGAGCAGAATTACACATAACAAACGTGGACTTTTTCTTTTTAGAATCATGGCAGCTGAGATGGAAGGAGGGTAGATCTCTCTCTTTCTGTGTGTGTGTGTGTGTGTGTGTGTGTGTGTGTGTCTGTGAGTCTGTGTGTCTGTGTGTCTGTGTGTCTAAGTCGCTCATTTGGCTCTCAGTTTTCTGCCTCGCAGGCCTGGCCTACCCAGTAATAGAGGTCTCTGTGAGTCTGGAAAAGTGAAAAAAGGTCATTCATATGTCCCCACTTTTGACCTGCTTCTGAACCACTCATAATATTTAAGACTTTTCCCACCCAATATTCAGATATCTTTCCATCTACTGCTTCTGTGTCCGCCTACAATATACACATTTGGTTTTCAATTCGCCACTTGGGTACATTCCTTTTCCTTCCTCTTCACTGACGCCAGTTAAAAACACCACCACTCAACATCCTGTACTCCGAGTCTACGACCATCCACATGCAGTGGAACCCTTTCTGGATATATATGAAAAAATTTCCCTTAAAGACAATCTGAGCTGGTGCCACTGAGTATCCACTCTCTCACATAAACAGAAAAAGGAATTTAAAAATAATTTAATCTTCACAGGAATGAGAGAGTTCATACAAGGTTCCAGGTTGAATGTCTATCCCCCCAACCTCTGTGGGCAGGGATTGAAGTGGTGGCATCTGATCGTATTTGAAGGGGGGGATATGCCATGAGGCAGGACTCACATGATAAGACTTGTGCCTCATGAAGCAGGTATGAGGGTACGCTGTCTACAAGTCAGCAAGGGGGCTCGCGCCAGGAACCGAATCTGCTACAATCATAATCTTGACTTTCCTAATGTCTAGCATGGCGAGAAATAAATGTCTGTTGTTCAAGATGCTCAGTCTATGGCATTTTGTTACATCAGCCTAAGATGATTATAACAGAAATGTAACAAGAAAAGTGAAGAACCTGGGTTTGTGTCCTGGGTTTGGGGAAACAGCAAATGTGAATGAAGGAGGGAGGAGGAAGAAAGAGGAGGGAGGAGGAGAAGGGAGGATAATGATGAGGAGCAGGAAGAGTTGGAGAAAGAGGAGAAGGAGGCAGAGGTAGGAGGCAGGGGGTGGAGGAGGACAGGAAGAGGAAGACAGAGACTGGCACAGATTACAGTATCTAAAATAGTTTGTACTTTGGGAGTTGGGAAGAACAGAGCAAGGAAAGAAAATGTTATCTCCCTCCGCCTTGGCTTTTGAAATCCTGAGGTGTTTTTTCTTATTTCAAAAAAAGGAGGAGTGGTGGAAGTCCTAACTTGGCAACCATCTGAAGAGCTGCAGGTCTGGCTGGATGCACATCAGCTGCAGCGAGTCTGACCTGCCAGGCTCTTTATCTGGTTGCGCTAGAGCTGAGTCACTAGGTCACAGCCCAGCGTGGGACCTGGCTGCAGTGCCCAGTAAATGGACATTTCCGCTGTCAGAGATCAACATTGGAAGGCTCACTAATGTTCACCTTGGAAATCTGGGCTTATGGACCTGTAGCCCTAGGCTGCTGGGAAGGGGGAGCTTAGCCAAGTGAAAACCCCCAAGCATTTTCCAAATCTGCATCACCTTAGCTGTCTGAAAGCAGAATGTGGGGTAGAAATAGACAGGAGCAAACAACTTGACAAAATACTCTATTAATTAAAAAGCTGTAACTTGCTGATTGGACTTGAGAGAAAATTAAGCAATGGGAAAGAGAAAAGTGTACTCACTTATTACTTGCACGAAGGGTATAATTTATATATCAATATATTCGGGCATGTTAAGTACGGCCTGTTGTGTTTTAGTGAATTTAAACACGTTATGCAAGATTTACCACAATTTCCCCAGCTACTTCTGATCGATATGAAATAAAGTGGAAGGAAAGTCACACTCAGTCTGGACCCAGAGATGAAATAGCAAGCAGCAATACAGCTTTGCCTACAGCCTTGTCCTATTCACATTGGGATTTCTTTGCACACGTGCCTAGCACAAAAATGTTTGGTGGATGAGTGAATTAACTAACATCTACAGCTGGTTCAAAAGTGTACCAGTTTGAACACATTTGCTTTTTTGAAGGGAGGAAGAGAAGGGAAAAGAGGTGTTAAAAGGCCTGAAATGAAGGATGATGGGCCTGGGCTATGGGAAGAACATCTGAGAGGAAGACAATCAAGCAACCTGTGGAGCTTTGCAGACTCAGTTCGGCACCACACAGCAGCAGGTGCTGCATCTGGGAGCTTGTTTGAAATGCAAAGATATGGGCCCCACACCTCACTGAACAGAATCTGCATTTTGACAAGATGGCCCAGCCATTTGTTTGCACAGTGAAGTTTGAGAGGCAGTGACAGATCTTCTTGTGGCATTTCTAGAACAATGCAGCAGTCCAACAGCAGTGGGAAGGGGGATGATAACCTGGTTTCCCATGTCAGTCACCACTGGGAGGGCTGAAGAACAATATTTAAATGCGAATTTGATTTTGAAAATCCACTATTTTTGCAGGCCATCTGGGGAGAGAGATAATAGGGCCATCAAATGTCTAATGCCTGGACTTTGTCAAAGGACCATCCTGAGGAAAATCTACTTCCTTTTGTGTATCTTGACTGGGACTAGTTTTAAATCAGCCCTGATTTTCTTTATAGTCACTTGCCTTGGGGCTGGGAGTTAATTAGAAATTCATGTTCCATCGGGATTTTATAAGTACATTTTGACTGAGAAACAAAAATCAAGTTGCTTAACGAGCTTCCCTTTACATTTGAATCCTATTCAGAGCCTCACTTACCAACACCGCTGTCTGTCCAGTCTTTCCCCCTTGTCCTAGCATGTTCACGAGAATGTATGGCTCTTACCAACTCCAAAGAAGCCAGACACATCATGGACATCTTGCCTCTGAGTCTTGTGGTCACGTTGGTCCCTTTACCAGTAATATTCCCTGAGTCTGCTACCCTTTTACTTCACCTCTAAATTCAAGACAAAATATTGTCTTCCAGCAAGTCTTTCCCAACCACTCTAGCTTGCAACCAGGTTTTCTCTTCTGAACTCTTCAGTCCTATGCTGAGTGCACGCTACATTTCTTAGTACAACATTTGTTGGTATGTAGCCAAGCAGATATGTGCCCTGACATCCAGAACTGAGAAATACCCAGCTCCTGTATTCTGACAATCATGTCATTCCTGGGTCACAGTGTGTGCTCATTTTACATTCCATAGATCCTGTCCCAGGTCCAGAGGCCCAGGCCACTGCCAAGTTTGGAGGAATCTTTCAACCATAACTAATTATAAGTGAAGATATGTGGAAAGTAAATAGATCTTTAAAGATTGCCAAAATATTTTTCCAGTCTTGTGTTTTGCACTATTTATTGAAGAAAATTTAGCTTTTGTGTAATAAAATAATTGCTATCAAACACAGAAAACAATTTAAGTACTAAATTAACATAGTCTCTCCTGTGCATGTGTGTATATGCATGCATGTGTATACACACACACACACACACACACACACACACACACACACACACACCCTAATACCAAACATTTATGATTCACTGTAGGGCAAAGTATGTCTCTCTTCTATACAGAGCAAATTTCTGTACCTCTGTCCAACGCCTGTGAAGGAGAAGATATCTCTAACTTCACCCAACACTAAAATTCTGATGAGTTTTCACAGAATTTAGTAATCTTTAACTTTTTAACCTCCTTTACCTTCATTTACCAAGTGAGGCTATTCCTATACCTTATATGCTATCATGAGGTTTCAGATGAAAAGAGATATTGGTACAAATATTTTTAAAATTCTTCCTTCTCATGTATGAAATGCCACCACATCCTTTGTAATTATTCTTTGTAGAGTCACAGGAGACCCAACATGCCAACTGTATTGCAACAGATTGCAGGACCTTGTCAAAGACCCACACCAGTTAGCTCCAGTGTGGAACTCAGGAACAGATATGAAGCTTGTCGGACACAAAGAATAGCTTTGAAAAAGCCCCATTTTTGTGTGCCCTGGTGGAGCAGAGGGTCAATTGCCTCTGAAGGGGCGCAGGTCACATACCCCTGGGTTCGAGTCCAGGATCAGGGGGTGGGATGGGGTGGGGGAAACGACTAGTGAGAACAACTCAAAAAAAAATATGAATAAAATGTTTCTTCCTCCCTCTCTCCTCCTGCCTGCCTGCTTGTTCGTCTTCATTCCTACCTGTACCTTTCCTTTAAAAAAAAAAGAGAGAAAGAAAAAAGAAAAGAAAAAGCCCCATTTTGGAATCTTTCCTTTATCTCCCAATTGGAGGTAGCATCTATTTTTAAGTTTTATGAAATGGGGAATGATGAAGATGGCCAATACTAAGAACCTCTCAGACGCTAACACATCAGCGGAACTCCAGCACACTGAAGGGGTCGTGTGGGGCTGTTTGAACTTAGAAGACCTGGGTTTGAACTCAATTCTCCTTTCACTTTTGTAAAATGAGGATGGTGATGTGCCTGCTTCACGCCGCGACAGTGGAGCATATGAGAGCCGGCAGACGCGCTTCTGGCAGCACAGGCAGTGTTATTCTGCTGCTCAGACTTGAGCTGCCCAGAGTCCCTGGAGGATGAGTTGGACACATGCTGGTGCCCTTCTGCGTTCTGATTCAGCAGATCTGACTGATACCTGAGAATCTGCCTCTTAGAAAGTACTCAGGTGAGGCTGCAGCTTTAGATCTGGGAACCGATTGCTGGGAACCCCTGTTCAACTGAATTTCCAGCCATTTTGCATCTTACCGCATTATGAATTCCTTAAAGCATAATCTCAACTTGTTGTGATGTCGGTAGAGTTTCGGGTCAGCTGGAATTTCGGCCAAGAACACTTGGGCTACTTCCAGTGGTCCCTGATGGGAAAAGTTAAAAAAACAAAAACAAAACAATGCTGAAATTAAAAAGAAAACTAAACTGCATGGGAGAAAATGGACTGGCTTTTTAGTCTAAACATTTAATTTGCAGTTTGACAAAAAACAAAAATGAAATCAATTAACTCTTGACCATTTCAAGAAACTTTGATTCCTTAGAAGTTAGGAGTTCTAGCAGATTACTCAGAGGTATAAATGAATCTTCTTAATCAAATCCTATGAACAAGTTTTCAAGTGTGTGTGTGTGTGTGTGTGTGTGTGTGTGTGTGTGTGTGTGTGTATGTAACTACACTAAAGGGTATGAGATTTGAGTTGCTTTTCAAAAATGGGGATCATCGTGACATACTCATATTCATTAGTCTATTTGTCTTAGTGGCAACCATTTTGTGTAATCGCTGGTTTGAGTAAAAATACAGTCCATTTTCATCAAAAGATTGAGACAGAAAAGCAGAAACCTATTGCTTTTTAATCTTGGTACTAAAATAGTATTTCTCCTCTCTGCTATTTACACAGACACAGGATTTCTGCAGGAGAGTCCAGATGTGCTGAATAAGGAATGAGTCATGATACTGAGTTTTTGACTGAGGAGGTATGGATGAGAGTGCATCTAGATCTGAAATTCAGAAGGCACATTGGAGAGAGTACTAAGCTAGTACCTCCCACCATCAATCTGAGACTGGTTTAGTTCCATGCTGACCTTGGGATTTCAGATTCTAAAGAGTCTGAGAAGATCAAGTCTGGTCTGAAGAAGTCTGGTCCCAGGTCCTTCCTTCCTGCTTAGCAAGTCCTTGGCAGGCTGGGCTCATCTGATGAGTGACCAGGGACCTGCATGTTCTAGATCCTTCCCCCCCCAACCCCAGACATTCTTAGATTAGTTTTAAGTTCTAAAATAACTCTGCTTAAACTGGGCTAAACTAAGCACTCTTTAACAGGGCCCCAGAGTTAGATTCTAGCCAGGTCTAGCCCCAAGTAAATTTTCTCTCTGAGAAAATAAGACTCCTTATATGTGGTCCATTCATGGCTATCTGGTTTGTTACATAAAGCAGAAGAGGCTTCTTCAAGATCTTCAAAACCTCATGTGTTCAGTCTAAGTTTGGGAGCATTACCTATAGGTTAACCAAACTCATCAACGTCTAGGAAGAAGGGAGCTAACTCATAATAAAACATACAATATAAATAAAGAGACAAAAGAGCTGCCTCGATGGTTTTGCTCACCTGATTGACAGTTGCTCCAACAGAGCCTTGCAGCACCATCTGAAGCATCTTGGCATCAGGGGGCTCCTGATTAATGGCAACAGCCAACTGCAGGGTCTTCTTCTTCATATCTTCAATGGCAACTTCGATGGGTGTCAAAACAAACTAAATGTGATAAAAAATGCAGGAAAGTCACTGTCTGATGTTATATGCCATGGACAAACCTGGAGCTATGGAGAGGTCACCTGGGTTTGAAGAAGCAGTTAAGAGACTTTCAGAGTATTTTTAAATAATCTGGACAAAAGGAAGGGTCTAACATTTCTTGAGTCCTTATTACAAAGTTCCAGGAGCTCTACATACATTTATCATTTGTTATTTTAAACAACCTCATTATTCTCTCCACTTTATAGTCAGAGGTAAGTAAGTACCACTGGAATTTGATCCCAATGATATCCATATGCAAAATTCTTAATCATTCTACACTATCAGCTTTCCTTTCCTATTAGTGAACAACTTACTTAACTTATAATTGGGAAGGCAACTGGAAATAGAATACTTAAGATTTTCTTCCCCACCACAACACAGGATTTTGGAATCATATATGTCTTCTTCAACTTACTCTGAAGTAAATTTCTAAGAAAGGGAATTCTTTTAAGGGTCAATCTGCTAGTTGCTAAATTCTGACAGTTTGTTGTAGGGTCCTTCCTGAATGTTATAAATAGAGTTATATCCCTGGCCACTGTCAAATTCATATACTGAAGTCCTATCCCTACGTACCTGAGAATGTGACCTGATTTGGGGGTGGGGTCTTCTCTATAGAACTAATCAAGTTAAAAGGAGAATGTATTCTAATTCAATATGACTCATGTCCGCATAAGAGGAAATCTGGAAGATGATATAAGACATACAGAGAAGAAGGCCATTTGCAAACCAAAGTGAAAGGCCTGGGACAAATGCTTTCTTCATAGGTCTGAGAAGGAACCAACCCTGACATGACTGCCATCTTGAATTTGGGTTTCTGGTCTCCAGAACTTTTAGATAAAAACCATTTCTGTTGTATAAGTCACACAGTCTGTGGTACTTTGTTACAGCAGCTGCAGCAAACTAATACACTGAAGTTCTCAGGGAACTACACTTGACCAAGAAAAGTTGTGAGGACTTTTATTGGGATCATCAGTTTATTTCTGTGCTATGCCTACATGTCCTCGTGTTCTAAAGTCCAAGACAATAAAAAACACAGCAGATGAATTCTAAATCAACCTCCTCCTGAATGAATCATTAGTGTAGCCTTTCTTTGTCTTCTGTGAAACCCACTTTCTGATGTGGTTGCCTCACTGAACTCTCTAGCTGGTGGGCTATTCTCCAGTAAGAGCAGAGCACCCAGCGAAGTGTATAATCACCAGAATTCATCTGTTTGTTCACCAACTTGATGATGCCTGTTATACTTGTTATTTAATGATCTAATGTAATTAAATCATGCATAAGCTTATGAACTATGGGTATGGAAAGAAAAAGAGTTGTTTCTATGAAAACCAAGCTAAATGCTTGGACAAGACAGTCTGAAAGTGAGTTGCTATAAAGATTCCTGTCACATTAGGTGTGCTTGAGACAACTATAAAAGCCTTATGGGCAAAAACCCCATAAAAATCCAGAAAGATTCTGCTCTCATATTGTTTAGCAAAGATCTTTAAGCTCTCACTCTGCTTTACAGAAACTCAAACTGGAAATTATGGAGCATGCATTATAGGTGGGGTTTGTACAAGAAAACACAATGCTGAATTATCAATAGTCAATCTGAAATCACCAGGAAGGCTTTGGTCCTTTACAAAAGGAATGCCAAATAAATGTATTTGCTTTAAAGTAAAATAAAGTGTTGACAGTATGTCTAATTTTGAGCAATTTTGTGGATTGAGATACATTCTTGACCAGTCCTCTTGCAATGGATTAGAATTCTTATACTGGTCATAGAACCAGAGAAGAGAAAGGGGGCTTTCCTATGGGGGTATGGATGAGGAAACTGAATTCAGCATAGATAAGCAGCTGGTGTAAAGTCAGAAGCAGAAACTGAGACTAGAATTCAGCGGGTTTCCTGGCCTCCCTTTCATGAGTCCATTCCTCTGCCTCACCGACTCTCTGGGACTGCTGGTTAGCTAGCTCTGTCTCTAAAACTTAATAGCACAACTATGCTTAAATCGCCTGTCAGCTTTTACATATGTAAAATAAATGTATATTTAGGACATAAAATTTTAAATTTAAGTATAAACATTTCATATCAATGTATCATAAATATCAAATATTCATAATTACTAAAGTATTACATATATCACATTATAATATACATTTATGTATTCAAGATAAATTTTGAAATATTAAATTGAAAGTCGTGCTATAAAACATGCAGCTCCCTAAATGGGATTCCCAGGCCCCCTGAGAGTGAGAGGCTAGCCACCAGACTAATATTTAAGCGTCTCCTTTCTCATGTTTTCCCTCCAGGCAGGCATGAAGGATCATGAAGAGTGTCAGTGTGTCGTCCTCAGTTACTCAGGCGCACTCACTCTGTGGAGGCCTCTGTCCAGAGCCCGTGCCTCCCGGGGGCCATTACCTCCTCCTTCTGGATGACGGTGATCCTGGTCTTGACATACGGGAAGGCGTGCATGGTGGTCAGAACAGTGTTCCGCCGGAACTGCTCCTGCAGCTCCCCACGGGGCCGCCCCTCCAGGGTGAAAGGGGTGGTGTACATGAACCTCCGCAGATTGAAATTCTTCTCGAAGTAGGTTATCCTGTCTTTCATCTCGTACTCATCAAAGTAGGGCTCTACAAAAGTGATTTGTATGTAGGCCTGAGGGGGAAAAGGTCGGGAAGGAGATGAGTTCTTCTGCAAACAGCCACCCAGGACGCCCTGCAGGGACGTGCTGGAACAGAGCACAGCAGCACACCCCTCTGAGGGAGCGGCTGCAGCCACCAGCCCTTCTTCCTCTCTACCCCTGGAGAGAAGGGACTGAGAGGAGAGGGGATGCGGCTGCATGAAGCCAGCTTGCAAGTCGCCTGCCCACAGAGCTCACTGATCCAAAGGAACTTGGTATGAACTTTCACCCTCCGTGCGGGAGAACCTTTTCAGAACAAAGGTGACAACTGTAGGCTTAATTCAATGGCCAAAGAGAAGAAATATGACAATCCCAAGTGCTGAGAGCATGGAGAGCAGTTGGATCTTCACACGCTGATGGCGGGACGGCACTCATCCAACGGGCTGGAGGTTTCCTATGCAGGGAAATCACACGACCAGAACCCAGCAGTCCCTCTCCCACATGTTCCAACACTCCAGACAAAGGCAAGGAAGACATGTTCACACTACAACCTGCACACAAATGTCGGCAGCAGCATTATCCATAACAGATACAAACTAGGACCACCCAAATGTCCCCGAAGTGGGGACTATATCAGCAAGTGGTGGCACCATGGGACGTCACTCAACAGCAACAAGGGCACAAACGACTGCAACATGAATGAATCTCAAATGCATGATGCAAAGTAAAAAAAAAAAAAAGTCAGACTCAAAAGGCTGGATGATTTTACTTACGTGACATTCTGGAAAAGGCAAAACTATAGAGACTAAATACAGATCAGAGATTGTGAACGGCTGAGAGTAGAGGGAGGAAATAACTACAAAGGCGCACGGGGAAATATTTTGGGGTGATGGAACTCTTCGATACCTTGACTGGAGTGGTGATTACAATTGTTTGTCAAATCACGGAGAAATCAAGACCCACAGAGTCAACTTTACGGAACACACCTCATTAAAAATGCACACACACTGCAAAGGAGGGCACTTATCAAGAAAAAAGTCTCTTAATAAAAGAATGACTGTAGACTGAAGCACCCACACACTGAAGTGGATGGGTGAGGTCACTGACCTCAGACCACAAATCACTCTTTACTGCGATGAAATCTGGTCATAGTTCTGGGTTCATATTCTCATTTAAAAGTCTCATCACCTATCATGGGCACTTCAAAAGAGGGCAAAAGAGCACCCGGTCATCAGGGATGTCACTGGTGATTCTACACAGCAAGTACTGTGAACAGATCACTGTGGGATCACAGCCAATCCTATCCTACAAGGAGCCAACATTTCTGTCTGAAGCTTAGCTCAGCTCTTACTGTTCCTGCTTCAAGCCTAGACTAGGGACTGGGTCTGAAGTGAGCACATCTTCTGAAATATGTAGAAAAACAAACTCAAATTTGGCCAATTCCTCGTTACTTGCCTCATCTTCATAATCTCCTGGAGCAAAGAACTGAGAAAAGAGTTTGGAGTCCTCATTTAACAGGCCTGCCTGCTGGAAACTGACCCTCTGTCCCCTAGCCCTTATGAATAAATTGAACTTGCACTCTTTCCAGCAGTTTAGAAAGCAACTTCATGAACATATTTATTTGTGAGGTGAGCTGAGCAGGCAGGTATCATACTGGATATATTGGTTTTATCCACATTTCCTGGCACAAAGGTTCAATAATATCTTGGAATTTATTGAGTGACAGGAGTGTCTCTGTTATTCTAATGAGATGAAATATGGTAGGCCCTTCGATTGCTTTAGAATGGAGCTGGTCACCAAAAAAGACTAATCATGGGATAAGAGAGTTAAAACTTTGGGCCAGCCTGACCTCCAAAGAGTGGAGAAGGCTGGAGACAGAGTTCAATAATGCAGTTGATGATTTATCAATCATGCCTACATAATGAGATTTCACTAAGACCTCTGGACAATGAGGCTCAGTGGAGTTTCCTGTTTGGTGAACACGCTGATCTGTCAGAAAGGTGACTTCCCACAAGGAGAGGACAGAGAGACTCTGGGCTTCTTTCCAGATCTTGCCTTGTGTGTACCCTTTTCATAAAACTGTAATCCTCAATATAAGACTTTCCTGAGTTGTTGGAGTCATTCTAACCCGAGGGGTTTCATGGGAACACTCACATTCATAGCTGTCTGGTCAGAAGTGCTCTCGGATCCCACTAAAAACTGGCATTTGAGGGCTGAGCCTATGACTTGTGGAATCCTTCGCTAATTCTGTGTGGTGAGGGTCAGAACTGTGTTGCAGTCCCCCAGTTGGGGGTGAGACAGAGTAGAACCTCAGATGAAAAGTGAGGAGACTACATTCCAAACCCTTTTGTGGGTTCCCCCAGCAGCACAATTACCTTGCACTTGGCTAGAAGGAATACAACAGGTTGAAGAAGACCAGTAAATGCTGTCAGTGAGAAGTTTGCATCTTTTAAACATGTTTTAAATTGAGGGTCTCACGTTTTTATAGAAAGGCAGTAAAGAGGAGTGATTAACAGTATGGACTTGGGAATGACAGGCTCCAAACTGAGTGCTGGCTTTGACACTGTGTGAACTTGAGAAGTTACCTAACTTTCTTCTACCTCAGTGTTCTCATCTGTAAAATAGGAATAACATCTACTTCCAACCTCTTTTGGAGGAGGAGATGAAGTGATATATTAAGGTCTAATGCAGCATCAGGCATATAGATAATGTCTAATAAATGGTAGCTCCTATTATGATTCCTGCCTTTGACTAGATTTCTTTAAGATCTAACCAAATAATAGTTGATCCCTAGACAAAAAGTTTGACTGCATTGCAAGGACTTAGAGAGCCTGAAGAGGTCATTTTATATTCTTGAGATAGAACAAGACAAAATGGAGCCTCGTGGTTATACTTTGCAAATTTCTTCCTACCTTGTTAGGATCCAACTTGGTTTTGTCCACAGGAGCAGAGTCTTTTATCACTTCCACAAATTCTGCACCAAAACATTGACCATAAAATCCCTAGGCAAGAGGAATCAACAGATTATAAAGGTTATTTTAACATAATGCTACTCTTGTCCTCCCAGAAGTGAGATACATTTGGAAAAAGTGTTAGAGACATTTACTCATTGATTATTGAAACTTCTGTTGAGCTAATGAGGCAAGTTCAGCATTTTCTGAGACAAAAATAAAAATGTAATGAATAACATTGTGAACTGACATATGCTTCCTTACAGTGATGCATGCTTGGTCCCTAGTTCAATCAATGTCATCCTAGTTCTTGAAGCAGCTCCAGGGAGATACTACTTACTTCTGACCTTTTATATGTCAGGAACTTGGATCTCACTAGTCTTCTTACAGTGTGATAAACCACAGTGCACATGAAAACAAAATATATGTTTCTAGTCCTAATTATGGGAAGCATATTAGGGACTTGGGTGGCCTGTGATCAATTATCAGTTTTTGTGAGCTGAAAACACTGGGCAAGTGCTCTCACTACTCTGGGTCATGGTTTCTTTCAGTCAAGTAAGGATAAAAATCTCTTATTTGGCATGGGTGGACGGTACAAGCAGCTGTTTGGCAAGACTGGTATTTTTAAGTTTTACAGCCACTGAAGGACATATATTCAGAGTCAGAGCAAGAGCAAGGAGTGAATCTCTAGTTAATTATTGTCAATGGCTCAGGGGGCTCCCGGTATTTAGCCTGAGAGAGTTTTGTTTGTTTTTTCTCAGTGCTGGTCCTTCAACGTCTGTATAATTTCTTCTCACTTTTCCTTATGCTGTTTCCTTCTTTCTCTAGCCTCTCCTCCAAGACCATGTTGCTCTCTTTGCTATATTATGGATCGAATGTCAAGAGCAGGTTGGAGTTGGGCCTGCAAGCCCCTACGATGGGAAGGTGACTCTGATTAGCCAAAGAGGATGCTCCCTGGTCAGCAGGAAGAGCTTGCTGTGCCAGAGATCACAGCGCAGCTACTGTTAGGCGCCTGCTTCAAAAGTGCGATGTATTTCCCAGGGACACCAAAATAATGGCCACAGCATTTCCTAGGGGTCATTTGATGAGACTACCTCAAAGTCAGGATGCTAGACTTCAAGCTGAGAAACTATTACTAAAATGTGCTAAGAGATAACAAAAGTCATTGGCAGAATTTTTAAGTCATTGAAAATGAATATTCATCCTATAAATTTACAGCTTTGAGACGCATGCACAGAATCTTAGGAAAAAACTATCCAAATCTAGTTTCACGATCTTACCTAATACCTGCATATTATAAATACAACGTAGAAAAATTTATATACAGATCCAGGGTGAAACCGTAACTCTTTTTTGTTTTTGTTTTCCTGTAGTGACCCACTCTAACTTGTTTTTATAAAGTATACAGTGTCAAGCACACCAACTCCATTTGCTTACCTCTAGTCTATGAGAGATCTCAGGAAGCTTGGTAATTGCAGGCTCTTTGTAAACAAATTCTTGTTCATCCAAATCCCCAAATTTGGAACCATAGAAACCAACTCGGAAGTAGGTTCCAAACATTCTCTTATGACCCTTATGAACAAAATAAGAAAACATCTCCTTAGTTATATTAAGTCGCAAGGAGTCACTGTGTTGCAAAGGGCAGGCATATTTTATTCTTGTGTTAGAAAACATTTTATTCTTATGGCTACTGTAAACAGAAATAACTGGCTTAAAAAAAATTCAGTGTTCATGGAATACATTTTCAAAATAATCACAACATAAATACTATAAACCATAAACTAGGACTTCTAAGTAAATTTAAAAGATTCTCACATTTCCTGGCTGTAAAGTAATTCAAGCTGACTTCGTTCACACTCTGAATTTGGGTTCTCTGTCTATTCCCAGTCTTTTTCCAGTTGGTAGTTAAAAGCTACAGTCATAATATGCTCAAGGAAAATCACTCCCTAGAGAAGGAGGAGGGCTGGAAAGTATTTCTAGGTCGGGGTCACCTGCTGCCAGGTAACAGGACGGCTGGCCAGGACCCCTAGCTACCTTGCTGATGATGCTATCAAAGGCCTTCTGCAGCTTGTCGTGTGTGGAAGTCAGCTTTCGGAAATCTCGATGAGCTTCCAGGATGGGGATGACCAGCTTGTAAACCTCGTTGACCGTCTCATACAATCCTCCCTTGGAAAGAGGAGATGAAAATCAAAGATTCCACCCATTGGAAACGGAAGATGAACAACCAGAGTTCATTATGTGCTGGAAAATGGATTAATTATTAAAACCACAACATTTTACAGAGCGGGAGTGATGTCTGAGCATCTTCGGGATGCTTTAGCACTCACACTGAACTAGACATGTGCTTAGTGGTCCTGATGATGATAAGTGGGGAAAGGGCTTCTCACAGAAAAGACAGGAGCTGGGCAGCAGGGAATACAAGCAATTTAGAAGGCCACTCCAGCATATTTAAATGTCACCAGGGGTCCCGGTGCAGCAGAATGTGCAGGGCAGGCCTGAAAGGATTTACTAGGATTCTAAGGAGTTCCTTTTCTTGAATTTCAGCAGGGAAAAAAGAAGAGTATAGTGGACTTAGTTCTCAAGTTCTGAAAGAGAAGGTAGTGCAATAAAAACATGAAGACGGTTAAAATAACAATTAAAATACCTAATGGTCATAGGGTAGAAACTTATAATGAAAGGTAGGAAAAAAGAAAAACAGAAGAAACATGAAATTTGCATCAGCTAAATATAGTAAAGTATTAAATATTTTTTGGCTCAAATTTTGGGGGAGGAGGGAGATTATTAAAATGAAAATTGGCAACAGGCTGCCTTTCCTGTTCTGAATCTCAGTGACTTAATCTATATATTTATTTCTCTCATTAGGAGATTTAGACCCATATTAGATCTTAGTTGTTTCCTGATCCCACCATTCTCTGAGCTGGTCTTGATAGGTGACCACCCTAAAGATAACTCTGTTGTTAAGAAGGGAAATGCTGCCTGACTAGTCCTTCTTTCGCCTCCAAATGGCTCTACACCAACATTTTTCTCTATGAGAGAAAAAATGAGGCAGTGAGCCTATGCCTCATCATTTATTGTGTAACCCTGGACAAGCCATTTCACCTCTCCGTGGCTTAGTTTCCACCCTTATTAAATGGAAATAATACTGTGAAACTGCTACCCAGCCAATGAGCATGCAGTGAAAACTGGAATGTTGCAGTGATGAAAGGCTTTCTCACCTCCCCCAGGGCAGCTGATGCAATTTGCATACATCAAAGTCTTCCAGGCCCCTCCTCTGCCCTGCATCCCCCTCCACCCCCCCTGCACACCCTGCACGTGTCCTCACGAAGTGGTGCTGGCAGTTAAGACCCGCCTTCAAGCACAGAGGTGGAGTTCAGGCCCTGGGACCTGCTGTGTGTACTGACCGTGCTAAAGAGCTCAGCGGCCTGTTCCAGGAGGCCCACCAGGCCGCTCTCGGTGAAGTACCGGCCCGAGCACACACCATCCTCATCAGGTGACAGGGTGTCATCAGAGACCGCAGACTCCTCCAGCACATTGGAAGAAATATTCTGAAAGAGATAACAGCATAAGCCCAGAGAACATAGGAATTGGACTAATAAAAGGTACCACAGGAACCCTGAATGTAGGGATGATGTTCAAAGATCCTCTGTAATTCCACCGAGAAGAAAAAGATACCCTGAGCAATCAGTCTTGAAACCCACAATTTTATTTTGTTTTTAACCATTAGTAGAGATACAAAGTTTACTTATCTCGAGGTTACCATCATGGAGTTACTTTAGTGATCTTAAGGGACATCTTAAAGACATCCACTGCGGCCATGGTTTTTACAAACCAGAGGCCAGTTAACGGTTATGAACATTTTTGATTCATCGGCTGTTGGCACCTCTAAACTCTGGGGATGTTTATCGAAAGTATGTTGCTACTACTGACTTGACTTTCAGGTGAAGAGCCATGATATTATATGACAACAGCAAATGAGGATGTTTTTTTCATGGAAAATTTTATGGCGATACAGCAGTTATTGTTTTTTTTTCACTCCTCCCCAACATTTTCTTCCTTTCTATACACTTTTCCTTTACCTAAACAATGGAGTTTAAAGCTTCTGCTAATTTCCCTAGCAGAGAATGCAATGAACAAGGCTAGGGCCAGGGTTAACTAAGCGAGAAACCTAGGGTACAAAATTTAAGGAGACATTCACTGGCAGTGCTGACCCTGAACTTAAGCTTGACTTTGACAGAGTGTTTCCTTAAATTCTGTACCCTGCGAATTTCGGGTCTCCTCACCACAGCTCCAGCCCTGGCAGGAACTCTTATACTCTTGACAGGTGAGACTCATTTTATCCACCTGTCCCACAGCTCTGGAAGAAATGTAAATATGGAATCTAAAAAGGGGAAACCTTCCTACTTCTGGGTTTGCAAAGAGGCACACAAACCATTCCTGCTCCTGCGTCATGGCTGGCAGGACTAGCCAATTACAGCACTCCTTCACCTGAAGCGTGGATAGAGTCTCAAAGTTCTTTTTAGTATCATGCTGCTGTCACTACCAGTTCACCAGAGCTGGCTTGTGAAATAAAATCTGCCTGCCTCATGGTGTGGTTAGCAAGATCAAGTGAATCAATCTTAGCAATCTCAAAGGGATAGCTATCACAGCCATACATTGTCATATTAAATACTGCAGTGTAGTTTCAGAAATAGAGGAGGCTCTCAGAATCTTTTGAGGCCTCTCTTTCTTCCAAACGTGGCTTCTCTATTATGATGTTTCTGAGTTGGAGATAACAGAAAGTCCAAGAGTTCTGTTGAAAGACTCTAATAACTTAAGAAATGAATGCCAGTAGAATTGAATGCAATTTTCCACATGTAGAGGAAGAGATTTGAAGTTCTGTAGGCTTATTAGCTGTAGTCAGAGGAAAAAGATTCTGACATAATTTCCTGGCTTCGGAATTAGGGAGGTAACAGTAACAGCAGTATCAGAGAAAATAGCCCTATCTGTATTTGTCAAATAAATATTGCATTCTGGGGAACAGAATTTCAACAATCTCAGTTCCTTGGAATTCAGTGACCTCAAAGTTATTTTCCTTGAACAGCTAACTTATCTCCAGTTTTTAATAATTCTTTGTCAAACATTCATTTTATTGAATCAGAACAAGGTCAAAAACTAAAGCAAAGAGCATTTGAAAAATCAACACTGGATATCTGTTACTAATGTTGCCCAGAATTTCTTTATCCTTTTATACAGTAAAGACTCCTGATTTTCTTCTGACAAATCATCCATAATTCCAGGTACGGACTGCAACTATGTCCCAGTCAACCAGAACACTTTATTTCTCTGGCCATTCTGATTGGTTCAGGGATGAGCATATGACTCTATAACCAATTTGATGAGACTTTCTCTGCAACTGCTAGAAATGAGGCATCTCTCTTTTCTCCTGGACTTGAACCTGGGAAGATGTAAACTTAAAGATTTCTCAATGAGTGTGGGAAGCCTGTAAAGAATGAAGTCATCCTAACTGAAAGCAGAGACGGAAGAGGTGATGACACAAGTCTTATGACTTTGATGGGTGCCTGGGCCCAGGTTGGTGGGAGCTACTCACTCTAGGCTCATCTCTTCCAGCTGATAAATTCCATTTTTACCTTAGGTCAGTGTGGGTTAGGTATTCTGTCTCTTTTAAGCATACATTTCCAAATGGGTTTAGTATGCTTCATTTGAGACAAAAGAGAATTTGCTTATAAGCATCAACATAAACTGGCTTATCTTCTGCAGCTGAGAATACCTAACTCACCTAACTCAGCATGTTCTCTGTATCATGATGGATAACAAACATTAAGTGATAAACCTAAAGATTTTGGGGAATTAAGAGTAGCACTTATGATATTTATCCCTGATAATATCAAATGACCAAAATAAATCGATGAAATAAGCAGATATATATAAAATAATTTCCCTAACTTTCTTCACTTTTCTGTAATTCAAAATCAAATATAATAGTTTTCTGAATGAAAACTTAAATTTTTGCTTTTAGACCATATATTGCTAAAGTGAGAATGAAATTTATTTGCTGAGGACGAAGTCGGAATAAGTATTTTTGGCATTAAAGATCAAAGAAAGGAAGATAATCATTGGGGTAATACCCAGTGGACAGGGGGCAGTCTTCTAGAAACTCAGAAGACCAGCCCCACCAGCAGCAGTTTTGGTGACGGACACTCAAAACCTAGGGAAGCTACCTCGACTTGTCTTCTCTTTCTGGATCGCACAGCATCACAAAATTGTTGAAGAGCGATAATGAGAACAAAGTTATGTAAAATCCACTCAGTCATGTCAATTCAAACAGTAATACGACAAACACTTGTAAATGACTTTGTGAGACAGACTTGAAAATAATTCTATTACTGGACTATTGTTCATGTTTGTTTTTAGGGATGGTCATTTCTACAGATTATATCTCTTTAAAATAAAAAGTTAATCATAAGACTTCTATCTTCTCTAAAGACTATATTAACTATTCAACAAAAACTGTTAGCCCCACCTGAGCCAATTTTCAGGCCTGGTAGAAAACGTCCCCTTATGATCCTAAGAAAGTGTTCACTCATCCTCTTTTCCTTCTTTCCAGTCAACTTGGTTCTTTCTTGATTTTTTAATTAGAGTGGGAGACTACAGAGTGTAATCAAGGAATAAGCCATGCAATCAGGAAAATCATTTCCCCAGTGTTTGGAAAATACTTTCGTAACTGTGGTCTGCTGGGCCAACTACAAGTCTGAAAGAGTTTAAGTGTCCCGAGAAAAGCTGCTCTCTCAGTTTCTCTATCTGTAAAGTGGGAGTGATGGTACCTTCCCTAACTGCTTGCTTCACTGGTTGATGGAGAAGGTCAAATGAAATCACAAATGTGAAAGTGTGTGGGGACACTTTTGACTCTAGGTTCCTTTACTGTAAACAATAATTTAAAAAACCATAATAGTAAAACAATTCGAAAAGACATAATATATAAAAACAACGCTTTTCAACCACTGATATTTGGGGCCAGATAATTCTTTGCTCTCCTACATGCATTGTAAAATGTTTAGCAACATCTCTGACTTATACCTATTAGATGCCAGGAGGTCCTCTCTCTTCTCCTGTACTCAGTTGCAACAACCAAAAATGTCTCCAGCCATTGTTAAATACCCCACAGGGCCGAGGGCAAAACAGCCCCCAGTTGAGAACCACGGCTCTAAGGAGAAAGCGAACGTGCCCCCACCTGGAAGCTGACGCTGCCCACAGGCAGGTAGCAGTGGTCCTCCAGCATGCTCAGATATTCTGCCACTAAGGCAGCTGCGTGCACCAGGCACATGGCCGCCTCTGTGTAGCACCTCTTCTTGGTGTGCTTCTCTGCCATGTTCTGGAGCCAGGTCAGTCGCAGATCTGGAGATGTCTGGTAACTTTTGGCAATTCTACAAACAGATGATGGACACTTCAAGGATGACTGGTTAAGGACAGTATTTTTCTACTCTATGTGGCCACTTTTCTCCCCAGAGTCTTTTTGCCCCCAAGTGTTTTGCCTACATGTTTAATAAATGAGTGAAAAGGAAACAACTGATCAATCCAGCAGGTTTTACTCCATGTCTGGGGAGTGCTGCACCCTGTGGAATAATACTTACTTAAAGCTTTATGGGGAAATGAAAGACCTGATAAAATATGTTAGTCTAAATGAATCTCTAGCCATTGCTTCCTTTGCTTTCCTTTCTCTCAAAATAGGAGCAAAAGACAAAAGTACAACCTTTCTTCTGATGCGCATCAAAACAATTTTGCCTTTCTTTAAGTAGCTTCTCCTGAACTAGGACTGTAAGGCAAAGTTTAAAATTACAGCATAAAATATTCTAAATGAAACATGTATGTCTGAATGTAACTGGAAAATACCATATAGGAAATAACAAAACAGTAGACAGTTCTTTTCTCGTGTTCTATGGTAGGCAGAAGACAGTATTATAAAACAAGCATGTCATTTCAAATTATGAAGATCAACCCGCCCTGGATGTTTAAATTTTTACCAATTTTTACATAGTTTTAGACGTTATTCAAAACAGTGTACCCACATTGGCTATGCTCACTACATTAGTAGAACTTCACAGTGACAAATCCTAAACCCTCAAGTGATCCCTTTTGATTTTATTAGGAAAGTTTACCTGTACATGAGATCCATAAGCATCTCGGGATCCTCCTGAAATTCCCTCATCTTCACTGTGTCATACAGGATACTATTCAGATTGCACAGGAGTTCCTCCACCTGCAAGAAAGTATACACCCCAAATGACCTTGACTTTGTAGGCTGTGGTAACCTGTTAAGAGTTCCATGAGAGGGTGGCAGGCAGTCAAGGACAGGCTTTCAGAAACTCAGAGAGAACTAGAGCACACAGGTGGGGGTGTCTAGACTGATTCTCTGTGGTCTTAACTTTAATAAGTACAGGCACTTCTGAGGCCTGGATATGCATTTGCTCTTGAGATCCATGAATTAGTCCTGAATCCATATACTATTTTCCTCTCCAACAACTTGTGGTTAAATTAGTTTGAACCAATTACATTATATAACACTATAAAATATTATATATAGTAAGTATAACATTACATACATTTTATATAATATGTATAACACATTATATAAGTATATGGAATTTATAGAACATACATGATATGTAACTGTATATTATATAATGAATATTATTATATATTAGTGTACACACACACATATATGATTTTATAACTGGCTGATCCCAAACCCCTGCATGAGACAGGCCACACTCTTCAGTCTACCTGAATGGGAAAAGGAGTGGTCTGCATGGCAGTATCCTCTTCTGCATAGGCCAGAATTGTCCTCAAGGATCTCCTCAGGTGCTTCTCATTAAAGTCTGGTGCTTTGCCCACCAAAGATGCCAGAGACATAGTTACTTGCATCTTTACTCTTGCGAAGTTCTGCATCATGAAAAAAAAAAAAAGGAGAAAACAAGATGGAGCAAGTAAGAGGCACTTAGCTAGTAAATAATTGAAGACAGAAGAGCCAGACACCGGTAACGCTCCATGTTTCTTTTACCCCAGTCTTTTTCATTTCCTTTTCTCTCTGTGGAACATGAGCTACACTTTGCACAAGAGTCATACTGTTATTGAAATGGTTTAAATGGATATTGTTCTGACATAAATCTGTCAGCTCCCTTTAAATTTTCATGGAGGATTGGGCTGCCTCCATGCTGCAAGCCGAGATGGTTTCTACCAAGTTGGGTCACAGGATGTCTCCTTTTGTGCCAAAATTCCTCTTCTTGGAACTTAGTTTAAACTGCAAGAGCAATAGGCTCTTTGCTAGAATTTCTGAGATTTTGGACTCTGGGTATGTAGCAACTTTCTCTTTCTCCTTTCTTTCTGGGGTCCTGGAAACAGGCTATGCCAAGGGCCCCTGAAGAATGTCCTAAAGGCTTTTAAATAGTTATATCTAATATAGTCCTAGGACCCTATCTTTCTGCCCTGAGTCAATTTCTCTTATAACATCACATGCACATGCTCATTAACAGGACTACACACACATTAGCATGCTCATTATTACGTACATTCAAAAAGAACATACCCAAATGTACACAAACTAAAGTAAAGGTTGACTCTTCTGCCATAAAGGCTGTTAAGCTTTGACTGAAACTAAGGTCTAGATGACACTGATCATTTAAAATGTCTTCCATGTTCATTCTCGTACCAATCAATGAGAATTTAGGAAAAGAATAAGCACTTCTGAATTCTTAACCTGCTTGTTGTGTTTTTTTTCCCCACAGATCACAAATCTTAATCTACATACACCCATTCATTTCTTATTGGAACACATTGATGGGAAGCAGGGTATCTATCAGTCCTGATACTACTTTTGGATGCAAAGTCGAACAAAAGTTCCTATCCATTGCATGTTTCTTTCACACAGGATGAAGTACATCGCAATCCTGCAAACTTTTCCTCAACCAAAGCTTTGGAATGACTTTCTCTGTTCATTGTGGGTCACTCAGCTGGTCTGGGCTCTTACACTGGCAGCTCCAAAGCTGAACCTCATGAGGAGGTAAAGGGTGGCGCAGGCTTGGCTCCGGGTGACATCCATACCGCTGCTACAGTGCTGCAGCACTCGCTGACACAGGTCCGCACACTGCTCCACCTCCTCCTCAAACAGCAAGTCACCGAACTAGGAGAGACAAAGCGGCATGAAGCATCACTTGGCACTTTTATACACTTTTTGGGATGTACTGGGATGTCTGTTGAAATATGCAAATGTCTGCTTGGACAAGTAAAAAACCCAGAAGAATGAATCCATTGCTACATAAAGATAATGAGCTACTTGAGTCAGGTGATGAATTGAAGTAATGGCATCAACTGAACATTTAATTATGGACAGAAATACAAAATCATGGTTGCATCATTAACTGAATTGTTAGCCAAGCTGCATTCACTGGTAAAGTCACAACTCTGAAGGAATTATCTTGAAGGTACTGGGCTCCCTGGAAATGACGGGTGACTAAGAAAGAAAGGCAGATCCTTCTAGAAGAGCAGACTACTTCCACTTTCTCAGGGTAACAGATCCAACATAGAAGGCACCAACTGAGGGCATTATTAAAGGGGAAGGAAGTGCTCTCTATAGATTATTTTACTGAGGAAAATCTTTACTCGAGCTATGAGAAAAGTTTTTCTAAACTTCTGGTGTTTTAGGATGTGTCTTTTTGTCAGACTTACTAATGGGAGTCCTGTATAAGACTTTGATCTCATTCAGATGCTGTGTTAGAAGAAAAAAGACAAAAAGGCATAGGTGCTCAGTAGGTTTTTGCTCTCCTGTCTCCAGTGACTGGCCATTCCAAATTTCTATTACTCAACCCACATTTCAAGTGTGAAAGCCACTGTTTTTTCTCTCTGGAGTGAGATTTTGGCAGAATCAGTACATCCGTATTATCTTTAGGAGATTTAAGACCTTCAGCTAGACTTCACTTCATCCTCCAGAACTCTGTGGGTTTTTGATACACCTGGAGAGTGAAGTCTGAAGCCCGAAGAGAATCTTCTCTCGACTAACAACAGTATGAAAACAAGAACCCCATGTTTACCTTGGCAATGAGAGCGCGGAGTGTTGCAAAGCAGTGAGTCAGGTAGGTGGTACTCTGATCACAGCTCAGAGAATTCACCAGGACCCTTAGGACACCTCCCAGCAGGCTGTCTTTACAGTCCAGAGCTGAGCTTGCCTGAGAGAACAGAAAATAACATCACTGAGTCCCTGCATTGTTCCAGTGGAAAGAAAGGTGAAGACATGAGTAGAGTAGACGCTTTTGGCAGTTAGTAAGTGATGCTGATGCTCCTTTTCGCTCTAAGATCTTAAGGGACAGGTAATCTACCACATGTCATCTATTACCATGAGAGTTGAAGACCTAGTTCCAAATTACTTTATTCCAAAACTCCCAACTGATTGATTTATGCCTAATTTGGGACTAAGTAACTGCATTACATGACAATCCCTTCCCATCTGGTGCTTCTGGAATATTCTCTTTGTTTATACAACGTGACTTTCCCTGTGGGTTTCAAAATATAATTGTGTGTTTTCCAGTGCAGTAAGGCTTGGTGGCAGACATATGTTCCTACATAGAAGTCTATTTATCAGCTCCAGCAGGCCCCACACCATCAAAGACAATGAAATACATTTCTATTGCCTTTGAAAATTTCAAATTCCCTTTGAGAACTCCAACTAGTGTTATATATAATTATGTGATATATATGTAAATATACACAATGCCAATGTAAATAGTGATTCCACATATTTATCAAAAATAATAGACACTTTTGTCTATATTTTTGTACAATAATTACTTTTTAAGACAACTTAAAGTTAGCTAACAAGCTTCCATTGTGTTTCAACAATATTTCTTCTAGCCCTAAAAAGCAAGGTAGAGCTACTCTAATAAATGATTTCTCACTGGAAACATGTAGGAATCATTTTTCAGGTTAACTAACAACCTGTCATTACCTACATTTCTTGGAAACTTTTGGAAATATTCATTTACAAGATGAAACTAATCTAGTGAATTGTATGTAGCCAACTTCATGATGACACCGCATTTCTCCACAGAAAGGACAGCAGGTTCAGGGTATAGTGGACTTTCTTTAGCACTTTCTTTAGCACTTTAGCACTTTGTGCTCAAAGCACAATATGATTAATGATGATTAATCATATTTTCCATCTTTTCTTACCTAGTCCAGTCAAAAGCTTAGCTCATATGCCAGACATCAATCCTAATTCAACTGTAGTTGACTTACCAAAAAAACCTAGTTACCATCTCTATTTTACATACTGAATATACAAGCCCACCACGCACATTATAAATGAACTTGGTACACACTCAGGCAGAAATAGCCATGAAGGTCAGCTTATTAAGCACCTAATCTTTTTCAAGTGAACAGCAAGTCAATAAAGCTAAAAGAAAGCGTAGTATTTCTGGAATTTGTAAACTTGTAAACAGCAAACTTCCCAACTTCATTTTTTATTAAAGGGCATTTTTGGAGCATGTTTATTGCTTTCATAGCTTTCTATAAAGAATTCCTTGTTCAATTCCAGTAAACATATTCATGCTGAATAGATGGTGTTTGTTGTCCTTACCTGGATAATGTTTTCCTGCATATCCAGGATGATTAAATTTGCCTCTGTAGCCAGATTACCACTGATCAAGGCTTCTTGGTCTAACTCTGCCTTTGTTCTAAAAATTAAAAAAGGGTAAAATTAAAGAGCATATCAAACCTGGCCATATTCCCATGATGGCAATCTATGCGCCGAGGCAGAAAGAGCACTTCTGAAGAGTCAATCTTGAATGAAAACAAAGCTAAAGAGTGCAGGGTGCTTTCAGTGATTAGTATCTGTTTGGAAAGATTGTCTAGGTAAAGTCTCCAGGCTGTTCTCATCCCCACTATTATAAATAATGACAACAATTATAAAAATAACAAAATGGGTAGAAAAGTAATGATTGGTTGCTACTAGCGATTAGGCTAACTAATCAGATGGCTGCCTACAGGCTCAGGGCCATTCCTGCACTTCATGCATGAGAGCCTGGAGATTCGACCAAGGGAAGCTCTGTAACCAGCTGGTGGGAGGGGTCCTGGGTATGACAGGAAATTGGCAAACAGCAACACTGACCCTGCTGGACTAGGAAAGATAATGCTTCAGAACAAGGGCAAGGAAGAGCCAGTCTCTTGACCCGCAAAGACCTTGCTGGGGTTGCTCAGGCAAGTGCAGACCTTTGTCTCCTTCCAAAGGGCAGCAAGATCACATTCCTGTGGAGCAGACGGTCCAACACCCTGTTGGATGGCAGAAGTCATTACCCACTGGGGAATGGGAAGTTGCCGGGTGCTGCTTCTCTGTTAGCTTTCATTTTAAGCACTATGTCAACCATTCTCTTCTCCTAAGACCCAGGAGACTCTGCAAAGGGATATTTTGTGTCATTTACATTGAGTTGCTAGAAAGGAAGTGTGAAGAATGGACTTTCCCAAGATGCCTCAGTGGCCAATAAGCTACCAAAGAGTTGGGGTGTCAGGATTGAGCCCCAGAGCCTCAGCGTCATCACTGAGTGTTCCTGAGTCCCCTCACCCAGAGCTCTCGACTGTTCACATACCACTGATGAATAAGTATTTCCCTGGGTTTCAAATGTTTTCATATTTAGGAAAGGCTCTTTGGTCCCAAGCTGCTCTACATTTTTTTCTAATTCTCCAAGTGAAATATGAAAGCTAAATTTTGTTAATTTACTGGTAAGTTTAGATTGATAACAATACCATCCACCAGAAACACAGTGGAGACCACAGATGTCATCTTCTATTTTGTAGTGGTCACACTTAAAAAAAAAAAAAAAGGCAAAAAAACAGGTGAAATCTAATGGAATATATTTTACTTAAACCCAATATATCCTAAAATATTGTCAACCTGTAAAAATTACTGAGATATTTTACATTGATTTATTCACAGTAAGTCTTCAAAAGCTGGCACAGTTTTCACTGATACCATGACCATGGCTACTGTGTTGGGCAGCGCTGACCTAGAGTCCTAATTTGCTTTTGTTTTTGATCCAATTTTTTGTGTGTGGCATGATACTCATAAAAATGGACTTCCCAACAGTTTTTAAGCATATAGTTCAGTGGTATGAAACATATTCATATTGCTATACAACTATTACCACCACTAATCTGGCTTTTAAAAAGCCTGCCAACGACTGCATTGTAACAGTGGCTCTCCCTCTGGCTATAAATAGAATAGGCTGGAGAACTAAAGTTCTAAAAGAAACAGAACCACAGCAGAAAGATTTGAAAGAAAAAGGTGAAAGATGCTGTCAGAATGATACAAACTTTTCCAAGCAGCTAAATTGAACAGTTATAATTTTGCTGTGGTTTCTGTCTTAAAAAAACAATAACAAAAAACCCATCAAAAACAAAAAAGAAATAATACTGACCCTTGAAGATCTGTAGCGGCGAATGATTAGTTTTAACAAAGAGAGGCCACACCAGAACTCAGGATCATGGGTCTGGCAGGCCTGGCATGGTGAGGATCAAGATTGTTGTTACAATCTGCTGCTGTTACAAATGGCAGCTAAAAGTTTCCCAAACATCAATTTCCACAGCCCAGGAAAACATGCCTTGTTAGGCTCTTCTTTTAATCTTATAGGGGACATGGCCTAACCACCAGACACTTCTGTGGCACCTAACTGCAGGCACATTTCAAACAAACAAAAAATAATTTGTTCGTTTCTTCATTACCTGGACTAGAATTCATGACTCTCAGATATTTTACGTATTAGCTCAGGGAACATAAAGCAAGAAAAAAATGGATATGATCAACAACAACTAGGTTTTCCAACTAACATCTATAATACAAATATGTTTATCTCTTTAAAGTTTTAAAATAAATTGAACTTCCCCAAGTCCCATAAGTGGGCCACATGGTTCATTCTTGTGGTAACAACAAAAACAGTCATTCATATTTATTTACTAAATAGTATTGTTATTTCAGTCTGCTACACTCCACTATCTTATGACAGATGCTTCATAGTTCATGGGAATACCCTATCTACATCTTGTCAGGTGTGTGTGTGAGCGTCTTTAGCCATACAACATTTTGTCCAATGAACCCTGGGATTCATTAGGCTACCTGCTACTAAGAATATGGTATTTCCTGGGGGCTCAGGCTTTAAGTCTGTGGCTCTGGTACCATCCACACAAAGTGGGTGGGGAGAGGGGAAAACAACCAAGATGAACAACTAAATAAATAAATGCTTCTTCCTCTTCTCCCATCCTGCCTGCCTGCCTATTTGCTTTCATTTCTGCCTGAAAAGAAAGAAAAAGAGGGAGGAAGGGAGGAAGGGAGGAAGGAGGGAGGGAGGGAAGGAGGGAGGGAAGGAGGGAGGGAAGGAGGGAGGGAGGGAGGAAGGGAGGGAGGAAGGAAGGAAGGAAGGAAGGAAGGAAGGAAGGAAGGAAGGAAAGAGACATGTGCTATTCAACAGATTTAGTTTTATGCTCTTGTGTAGCCAAATCATTACATAATCCAAACAGGATTTTTCTTCTTTCATTTCTTTATAACATTTTTCTGATAACAGTATACAAAATTGGACATCCATCATAGTAAACACCACAAAGTATAAATAATGAAACATTGATTTCTTCAACATACAAAGAAAACTATCATTAATATTTTTGGCGAATGGCCTTTCCCTTCAAAAACGTATTTATAATATATAGCTAGAGATTTCATATTCTGTTCTAAAACCAAGTATCCATCCTATTTTTGCTCACTTAACATTATATCATAAGCATTTCCCATGTCATTAAAATGATCTCAAAGCATTTTAATGTGAACCTAATATTTTGTACATATTTTCTTGGTTTGACATTTAGATTGTTTTCCTTTTTTTAATAATTTTATGCAGTGTTGACACAAATTCCCCTGAATATATATCTGTGCATCCATTTCTGGAGTGGAAATAAGAATTGAAGTTCCATGGTCTTGGGAGATACTCTGTCTTATCTTTTACCCCTCATCAGCGGTTTTTACTAAGCTATTTGAGGTTGCTAAACATTAATTTTCTTCTTCAAATGTGTATCAGTGTTTAAGAACTAAAAATCATAATTCCCAAACCCTTTGATCACCCTGGGTCCCGGGATGAACTGAATTTACACAGATAATGCCGTTTCATTTTCTTACTCCTGGAAGGGTATAGCTGTTTCAGTAATAGAAGTAGCCTGGGAAAAACAGTTTTGGACTTTAGGTAAAAGTAGCAGAAAGTTGCCGAGTGACTCACTTATCTAGCTTCTCATTAGCTTGCCGCCAATGTGTCTGCTCTTTCTTCCATCTCAAATTTTCATTTAGGACTGGAAATCGGTCATTCCCTAGGAGTTAAAAAATGCATGATAGGAATTTGATTAGCATGAAGCTCTCTAAGATAACCAGAAGTTCCACAGCAAGCTCAAGCGAGAGAATTCAGCACCTCTTTTCCAACTAATTAAAGTCAATGATGGATGCTGGTAGGAGACGGAGCCCAGGCCCAGGTCCCCACTGACCTGCTGTCTGTTAGACTAAAGCTTTCCAAGAACCCCTGCCTTGTTGGAGTGTCAGCGAGCACATTTCTCAAAAAAGCAGGCTTCCAGTGAAACTCTGGGGTTCTGAGTGTCTACTGAGGGTGTCCAACCACCACTGAAGAAGTTGAGCTCCCTCCAAGTTCCCGGCCAGGTTTCTCACTGCACAGAACAAGCTACCACTGATTTTCTCTGAGTACCGTGAGTAAGACTGAGGCTCATCAGTACTTCACTCTATTTTACAGCAATGAGCTTGGCCTTTCTGACATCAGTCCTAGTGTGATGAAGTCTCTGGAGGATTGCAACACCCTGAGACCACTGGAGAAACTGGTTCCATTTTACAGTGTACTGCATGAATTGGGGAGATGATCTTGGAACCAGCGTTATTCAGTTTTTTGTTTTTGTGCTTACCATATTCCAGAAAGACTCATCATTGGAGCAGCTTCAGCATTCAGAAACAATTAGCTTATCCTATGACCCACATTCCTGAATGTGACCTTCTACTAATAACCAGTTTTAAATAGAACCTCCTTTCTCTGAAATTACCATAAAGTCTCAAGAAAGTGATGGTGTCTACTCATGTTGGAAGAACACTCATTTCTACAAAGGGTAAAAAACTCTCTGACAGAAGGCAGGAATGGTGTTAGTAGGCCAAAAAGGACAGCCTAGTAGTACAATAGTGTAACTATTTCATGAGGTCATCCTCAAACTTGAGTCCTTGAGGACTTGGTCATTAAATAGCCATTCAAAACCTTGATCCCCTAGCTAATATAGTTCTAGACAGCAGAACAGATAAATGCCTGGGGTGGGTAGGGGTGGGGACGTGGTGTATGTTTTAGATATAGAAAATTGTTGACCAGGCTAAGTGGTTCTCAGAAGGACAGAATGGCTATAAGTGACCTTGCTTATCTTAATACGAAAATTGCCACCCAGAGGAGGAGTTTTGCCACCATTTTTGGACATGCAATGTATGCACAAGCATGACCAAGCATGAGGAAAGCTGGTACCTGAATAGTAGACTTGGAATCTTTCTCAGCAACCTATTGACCAGTCACCAACCATTTCCTCAGCTGAAGCCAATAAAGCTTCCCGAGCAGAACACCTAGGAGACAGTGCTCTAAGGCTTATTCTCTTGCTGTCTCCTTACCAGTACAAGGAATAAACCTTCCCTCGTGTAAAAAAGCCTGGCTTGTGTCTTTTGGCCAACACTCACCAAAGGGACCGTTGCATCAGGCAGCAGCGGGCCAGCCCACCTACCTGTAGCCCGGCAGCGCCGCATCATCTCCCCTCTGGCCCCTTCCCCACGGAGCAAGGCCTCTTCCAACCTGGCCTTGGCATCCCTCGACTTCTGTAGGACTTGGGTACTGACTTTATCAGAACTCTGTTTTCCCTGGATAGAACAGAGACAGAAGGACAGGCATCTAGTTTGATGAGATCTCAGGCCACAGAGGGAATCCTCAGAAAAGGACATTGGATGATGGATGATATTCGGACATGTGTTACATGGGGATCCCATTGCTGAAATCCTGCTAAGGTGGGTGGGATTCTCTCTGCAGAAGGCAGAGATTCTTTCCCTGTGGAATCTGGACTCTATAAGGCAAATGGGTTATGGATTTTAACACAGAAATAAGAAAAAGTGCTTATGTTCCCATGGCCCAAACAAAGGACGACAGTGAAAAGACAGAACTGACCTTGGGAGATAAGTGCTCGTGTAAATCTGAGCCACTCCACACTTACCTTGTACTCAAAGCATGAGACACAGATGAAAAGGAGATCTAAAATCCTGTTGAGTTGCATTGATGGCAGATCAGCAATCCACTTCCTAATGAGACTCTGATCAGCATTTTTCATGATCCAGAGAAAGCAAACCATGAGGTTTCGAGTCGTGTCAGCATTGAGCATGTTGTACTGCTTGTAGGGCTGGAAGGCAGCAGGTTGGGGAGGCACGCAGGGGAAGAAGTTGAGCAGCTGAAATGTTAAAAGCTGAAGGGATGCTAATCTCTTAGAACACTAACTGTACTTCTTTGGCTGGGAGCTGTTTAATGAAACTGACCTTCCTAGACAGAGGAAGCTGTGTTCTTTCAGCTGAGCTGCTCAGCAAAGGGGCTCGCCTAGGCAGTATTTGGGTCAGGCCTTAGTCACATAGCTGTGGGCACCCTCTGTCTCAGGAGCAGTGTGGTCTGGTCTGCCCTGGATCTTGACCATGAACCCCCAATAATACAAAAGAGTTTCCATGCTGCTAAGACCTTTAAGTATTTCTTCTTCAAGCTGGACACCGAAAGGGTTGGACTTACAGACAAGAACAACCCTGACGGGGTTTCAAAAATACCTGGAATATTTAAGATTCAGCTTCTTTGTCAAAGTCAATGTATAATGTAAGGGTTGCTTAGCAAATTAATCAAATCCATAATTTACCAGTGTCCTTGGTAATGGGACTTTAACCACAATTTATGTTTTCCTGGGGGTGGGAGGGGTGGGCCTCAGGTTATTTGCTTTAATATTTTGGCTACAAGTGTTCATTTTAGAGTGCTGAGCACGCTTGGTGTTACTCATCAAACGAACACAAAGAACAATATGTGGCTGCATCCCTGGTTGCTGCGGCATAACTAATATCTAGTGGAATGTGGCGGTGAAACTGCAAGAGGCGTTGCAGAGAATGTGAAGGCAGTGTTAGTTTTAGATGGGAATGACAGGGTTTCTAAAGTTACTTTAAGTTTAGTTTTCTTGAGTATGTTGAAAAGAAGATATGAAAACTTTAGCTATAAGGTCACATGAACTATCTTCTAATTGGTTTCACTTGGGCTTTCGAATTCCTCTCTTAGAGGCAAATAATACTGTAAAAGGTATACAACTGCCTCGAGTAACTATCTTTGGCCAGCTGGGTAGCAGAAAGGCAGAGGAGGGCATACATAATTTAAATATTGATAAATGCACCATCTTGAGCAAACTGTAGGATGAGTGATGTCAGCTCTCAAATGTCTTATCTCTTTCTTACCCCCCTTCCTCCCTGGCCTCCAACCCTTAAGGGGTTGGAGGATGTAGCACTTGTCTTGACAAAAGGATAGTCTGCACATCAGGGAACAGAGATGATCCCACTTCCAGTGAATCAGGTTATTAAAGAGGGCCCCTCTTTAAGCATCTGGAGAGTCTACACAGAAAGACAGAGCCAAACAGCTCTCTTTAGACTTCCTGGGGACCTTGAAAAGCTGAAGTCTTTTGTATAAGAAGTACTCATGCCAAGCAACCAAACCTCTTCGATCTTTTTTTGGAGGCAGACAGAGCATGAATAATAAACACTTAGAATAAACACAGTTCAGGCCTCCCGCCTTGGTTTGATCTCCTTGGCAATGATGTCAGATTTCCCAGTTTTACTTCTTTCTTGGTTTTCTGCATCTTGAACTCTGGGCACCTGAGACTGCCTGAATCTGATGTGTGTGGGAATCACACTGACTGTGTGGTGCCTTAGTTATGTCCTTTTCCTCCTCAGCCATGAGTCACACAATGATTCCTTCCAGCAACAGGTAATGAGGCAGACATCTCAGTGTCTACTCTGTACTGGGTTCTGGTAGTGAATGAGTCCATCAGAAGACAGGAAAAGACTCAAAAGGCAAAATAAACCAATGAAAGTGCAGCAGCATACCAAAGAAGAGAGTGCTATTCCACTTGTCTTCAAATGATTCCCTGCTATGGCCAGAGCCACATTCTGGTTAATTGCACTGGTCCCTTCCTGGTCTTCATCTGAGCCGTTAGTGCGATTTTTTCCACTTCGGAGATCCACAGCTGCAATGAAAATGGCACTGATCTTACCATACAAGCAATTCCATTCCTTGGTATTTAACCAAAGGAATGGAAAACTTATGTCTATATAAAAATTCCGTCCACATATTTATGGCAGCTTTATTAGTAATTTACAAAAATTGGAAACAGCCAGTAGGTAAGGGAATGGATAAAGAAACTGGTACATCTCACAATGGAATGCTATTCATTGGTCAAAAGAAAGTTAGCAAGCAAGTCTTGCTGCTAAGTGAAAGAGGCCATGCTGAAAAGGTGACATGCTGTATGTGTCCAACCATATGACATTCTGGGAAAGGAAAAACTATGGAGATATTAAGAAGTTCAGTAGCTGCCAGGGGGAAGAGGGAAGGGACAGATGAATAGGCAGAGTACAGAATTTTCAGGGCAGTGAAACTACTCTGTATGATACTATAACGGTAATACATGGCACTATACATTTGTCCAAACCCATTAAATGTACAACACTGAGAGTGAACCCTAAAGTAAACCAAGAACTTTGAGTGGTTTGAGGACTCAATGTAAGTTCATTAATTATAACAAAGGAACCACTCCGGCGGGGATGTTGATACCTCGGGGCAGGGAGTAGTACATGGCAAATCTCCATACCTTTCCCTCAATTTTGCTATAAACCTAAAACCACTCTTAAAAAAATAAAGGCTGAAAAAAATCTTTGGTGATCTCAAGTCAAAAATGATATTCCCTATATTCCCTATGCAACACCCAACATATGACTGATATTTACTAGTCACTAAAATCAGCATAGTAATCTAAAACAACACTTAGCAATATTTATCGGCACCCCATGCGGAAAAAGGCAGGCAGACTAACTAAGGAGACGAAACGTCCAGTCAAGATTAGGCTAGAAATTAATTTTCAAGTTGTGAGAATAAAAATGTTTAAATCATTCATAACATTTTCTTGTAATATAATATTTTTCAAATTAGTCATATATTTAAAATAATGACCAAGAGAAAGGAGCTTATAATGATAGCAGTGGACAAGTATCCTACGAAATAACAAGCTATTATCACAAATTCAGTAGTAGTTTTTTAACTTCACACTTTAAATTTTGGAAATAAATGCCAATTTGTTGTATCTAGGCACTATACACTTCTGCATCTATAGAGAGCTCTAGATGTATACAGCGAAATTTAAATACCATTTAACAGTTTAGCTTTTTAAGAAGACTACCAACCACATACAAAGGAAGTATTTGTTTAAGCAGCGAAGTATGTTAAAATATTTGCAACTGATTGATTTATTAAAAACTTAGTTTATTAAACTTGTCAATATTGTAAGTATTGTGACCTTTAATTTTTCAGAAAATTAGGGTGTGAACAATAGTTTCATCTGCTAAATAATAATAATAATAATAATAATAATAATTCACTGCTAAGTTTTAAGATAATTGGATTTTTAAACAAATGGTGAAATGAATAGTATCTGGTAATTATGTAAGACATGATAATATTATCAGGATTAATTTGAGAATACATTCTTACTTCCCTTAAATATTCATAGGGTCATGGTTATAAGAAAAGGAAGGAAATGAATATTTGTGACACAAAATGTCTTTTTTTTCTTTTTTAACAAAATTCTCTCATATTCATCACAACCCTATGATGTTATCACATTTTTATAGCTGGGGAAAGGGAAGGGGAGGCAATGAAAGGTTAAGGAACTTTTCAATGACTTACATAAGTGGGTTGGAATTTGAATTCTTCTGTATCTTTTTAAAAAGACTATATTCTTACTAGTTCATCAGTCTAGAGATTCCATAGATGAGATGTGCTATATTATCACAATAGAGTATTTTTTCTGTTTTCCTACTTGTCAGCTACATGATGATCAGAAAGTTCAATGCATATATAAAGAAACCCTATGTATTTAAAAGACTCAAAGACTCAAAGACCAAGTGCTTAAAAGTTCTTATTCTAATTGATGAAGTTGGAAAAATTTAAGCTTTGGAGAATGTGCTTGGTTCCCACCTTTGTCAACAAATAAATCAGTAGTCTTCTGATGAAACTTTCAGGCAATGATTCTAGAAATGGTTAGCAAGTCCCCTGCCATGCTCTGAACGAATCTTTACATTTTGAAGACACTTCTCAACCTGCCCTCCTGTCAGGCACTACCAGAGGAACCTCTGTGCTTGTCACTCTGTGTGCCAGGCTTGCTTCTGCAATTTCCTTGCCACTCTGCCTTTTTGGTTGTTTTTTTTTGTTATTGTTGTTGTTCAGTTTCTGCACTAACTAATGATCACTACAATGATTTTCAAAATGAATTAATCACACATGATACTTTGTATTTGGAGAGAATAGGAAAACCTGGATCCCCAGATTGCAGAGAGGCTTGCCTGCCAGGATGCTGGACTCAACTCAGCACTCCTCAGACCCAGGATCCTTCATGAGGTGAGAGGGTAGCAGGGTCATTTCTAAGAACTGCCCTTGAGGGAGAGGAAAGCAAGAAGCACTCTGAATAGATCAGAATCTTGTGAGTGTGTGAGGTGTGGGTGTGCGCGTGCACAGGTGTTTGAGGGAAGGGGAGGCAGCTAGTGCTGTCTTTCTCGGGTTTTAGATGAGAAGCACTTTCATTTGGGAGATGATCATTAGGTCCACATTCCCTAATTCACACTGCAATATACAAATATGCTCAGGAGATGCACAAACCCTTTTAGACAATTTATCCATTACTCTTGATGCTCAGTGGGAGACACTGACTTCCAACCTGAGATTTCACTTCTTAGTGCCAAAGATGAAACTCCTCTGCTGTGGCAGGAATTCACAATAATGGAAGCCTTAAAAATCTTATGGAACAAGTTTCTAGGATCATCTGAGTCTGCTTCTTTCCTCGAATAGTCATAAAAGAAAAGAGAAGGGGAGGTGCCCTGTGGCAGGCAGCTGAGATGACTGAGGTATGGACCACGTAAAGCCCAAGAAGCTGGGTTTGTGACCTGGGGCCAGGGATGGGGTTGGGGAACCAAAATAAAGGGGAGGGAGGGAGAGAGAGAGAGAAGAGAGAGAGAGAATTTTTTCAAGGTGCGAGCACTGATCTCCAAAAAGACTTATTCTATTATCATCTTATCCTTTGCAGTATGTGGTCTACAAATTCCATCATATAGCAGCCCACCAATAAACAAACGGATGACTTAATGAATATGTAAATCATTTCAAAATAAAACACACAAATAAGCCTATGTACCTTAACACTTATTGGAGCCTATGTCAAAACGGTCTGGAGAACACTGGCATAAGAATCACGCACACGGCATATAAAGACTAGAGCTGGTGACAAAACTTCACTCTAGCGGGGCTAATGGCAGGGGCCCAGTGATCCAAAGAAGCAAACAGAAGTCATCCTTACCTGTAAAGTCGTAGAACTGTGGCAAAGCATCCAAAATGATGCCAACCAGTGGCAGGTAGAGGGCAGCGATTTTGACCTTCACCTCTGGTTTGACACAGCGTGGGTCTAAGTCGTGAGAACTTAGCAGGCTGTGAATGGCACTGACGGCTTTTCTCTGCACTTTGCTGATCCTGCAGGCACAACACAGAAAGCCAGTCATGGTGAAGGGATTTTGACCAAAATGCTCTCGGACAATGAAGAGACAGTGTGAAAACGGAGCCATAGAGGAGAGAATTCACAGAGAAGTTCCCTGTGTTCTTCTGCTGGCTGAACTGCAGGCCTGTTTTTAAGTTCTTCAGGTTGCAGTCGCAGGACTTCATTCCTTTTTATTGTCGACTAATATTCCACTGTGTGGACAGATCACATTTCCTTGATCCATTTATCAACTGACAGACTTTTGTTTCCACTTTGGGGCTATTATGTATACTGCTGTGAATACTCAAGTACAAGTTTTTGTGTGGATACGAGTTTTATTTCTCTTGGGTATATATCTCAGAGTAGAATTACTGGATCATACGTCAGTGCTATGTTACCCTTAGAGAAAAAGATCAAACCGCTGTCAACAGTGAATGTGTCATTTATTTTTTAAGTGGTTTTATTGGAGGAATATTGCATTATAACAGTAAATAGGTTTAAGGTGTAAGTCATAGTAGATAAACATCTATATGAAATCATTTATTATATTTAAAGGTTTTCTGGTGGGTTCCTTAGGATTTTCTACAAACAAATGTCATTTGCAACTAGAAATAATTTCACATCTTTATTCCCAATATAATCGACTTTACTTTCATTTGCTTGTTTAATTGTACTGAGTAGAACTTCCTGTGAATGTTGAATAGAAGTGTCAAGAATAGACATTCTTGTCTTATTCCTGATCTTAGAAGGAAAGCATCTGGTCTTTCCCAAATAAGTATGATGGTAGTTATAGTTTTTTCATAAATGCCCTTTATTAGGTTGAGGAAATTCTCTCATACTCCTGTAGGGTTTGTTGAGCATTTTTCTCAGGAAGGGGGAAATAATTTTGTCAAATGCTTTTTATTCAGTTATTGAGCTGAGTGGGTTTTATCCTTTATTCTATTCATGTGACGTATTATATCAATTTATTTTCAGATGTTAAGCCAATCTTGCATTCTTGGGATACTAAGTCATGGTGTATAATCATTTTTATATGATGTTGGATTCAGTTTTCCAATATTTTCTTGAAAGTGTTTATATCTATATCCATATTGGTTTACAGTTTCCCTGTGATACCTTTTCTGATTTTGGTGTCAGGGTAATGCTGGCTTGAGGAGAGTTGGGAAGTGTTCTCTTCTATTTCTTAGAAATATGTGAATGATCAGAATTAATGCTTTAAACATTTGGTAGCTTAATACAACGATGCTAGACAATTTTCACATGCTTGAAAAATACTATTGATTTAATGATGTGTGGACATTTGTGGACACCCCAGATAAGGGGGATCCCCAAAGACTCATTGGAAACTGGAGCTGTGGCTCTTTCTAGGGGTCTAAGCATTGAGGTGCTTCCCACTTGTCCTAATTCCACAGATGAGCAGGTGCTGGTGAGTCTAATGATCGTCTTGGTGGCAAAAGGAAGTACTGATCAACATGAACTATTTTAAAAGTTAAGATTTTTCTGGATTTTCTGGCAAAGTCCACAACAGTATTTCTAATGATTTTTCAAGAGAGTAACTGACAATTCAGCAATGGAGGATTATTGTGTTGTCAAAGTAGTGACATTCTTAATCAGTTACCCTCTGGGAAGTAGAAAAGGAGTGTGTGTGTGTGCGTGTGTGTGTGCACGTGTGTGTGTGTGTATTTGAAGACTGCACCTACCTGAGTGAAGATAATTACATTATCACCTATGAACATACTCTTGCTAATAAAATAACAGCAACAATTTTGTAAGGTCAAAACAGATGTTAGGGCTTTTCCCTAAACATCTCCCTAAAAAAAGGAAATGGAAAATAAAACTACTACTAATGTAATCGCTAAAGAGCAATTTCAGAAGCTACGTAAAAGACAATGAATAAAAAGTGTGTATGTATGTGTGTGTGTGAAGGCAACTTTCCTTGTGCTCCAATATTCTTCTCAACATATAGGTCAGGACATTGTGTGTTGTATGGAAATCCGTTAGTCATAGAATAGAAAGTTCTATTGAGAAAACTGAGAGGAGCTTTATTAGGGTTGGGAGAATAAGATGAAACTGAAATCTTGGAAAAGGAAGCTCTCTAAGAATACACTCAAGAATTTCTGGACGGAGGCAGAATTTACAATTAAGAACATAAAATTTTCCCACAATGAACTACTAGGAGACAGAGACATACATTCAGCTAAATAATAACTGTTTGGGTAAAAGGCTTAGAATGTACTTTAATTAGTTATTCACACTCAGATATAATCCCATAATAGTTTCATTCAGGGACAGCCTAGTTCCTTCACAAAATTATAAGTACTTTGAGAAAACTTGAGAACTTTCAATTAGACAACAAACTGCAATCTACAGCAACACTGCCACTAGTCTGCATACTTTATTCCAGAAACTTCTTTAGTGGAGGAAGAAAGATTACAGGAGTGTACGATAGGTTTCCTAGGCAGGGAGATGGTGTGGTATAGAATAGTGGGCCCTGGAGAGGGACACAGGAGACCATGGATACAGATCTGGCTCTTCTATGTAATTTTGGCAAGTTCTATGTAATTTTGCCAAGGTGAACACCAAAAGGTTGACCCTAAATTATTTTCTAATCCTAACACTCTTCTGAGTCACTGAATGATGAGCTGTGGGGACAGGGAATTTTGTCTGCTTTATGTACTGATACATCTCTGATATACATCAACCCTCAACTGTATCTTCCCCATAGTGGACATTCAGTAATTATTGAATGGAAGGGATGATATTCTGGAAGGCATTCTCTCCTTCCATCCAATCAGGTGGCTTGCTGATTCTACTGGCTCGTGGAATACAGGGAAAGAAGGAAAGAAGTGGGTAGTCTACCACTCTCCCTGCCCAGACTTCAGGGCTACACACTGTCACATCCCTTTGGGTTGTGGGATTTATAAGAAAGGAAAGGAGTTAAAAAACCTGGACCTGTGGCATTTCTCTTAGCCTGGGAAGATGTCTCCATAAGAAATCTAATCTCGACACTGATCAATGACCTTCCCATCAGCCCCTACTTCGGTAGTCAGCAATGAGCCCAGGGGAATCTTGCTATTGCCTCTGCATGTACACAGACCACCAGAGGCAATGTGTTAAACTGTCTTTATTCACTGCTCCAAGCATCCCTGGGAAACCTGTTATACAGCAGAATCTGAAAACTCTTCTCAATGAGTAGGTCACTGAAAAAACTCGTTTTATGGTTTCCTTCTCTCCCCATGTCTTTCTGCACACCTATGGCACGACTTTCTCAAAACATGGACACTTTTACTCCATGGCACTGGTAAATGGTGGTTCCAGCAAGTATGGGAAATGTTTTTTTTCTTTATATTCCATTTCAATTGACAAAAACATACCCTTCCCCTTCAGCATCCAGGGCAGCGGCCAGTTCAGTAAAGAGAAGCCCAGTGAGAAAGTGCTGCTGCCGGTACTCGGGAGTCAGATCAAACATGCTGGCAATCTTCTGGTCCTGAAAACTGGAACCGGAGCTCGAGTTCTACAGAAGCACAGGGGCAGGTTTGTGAGTAAGAAGAACTAGAACTAAAATCATGACGGCTTCTATAAACTGAGCATGTGCTCTGGCCAACTGACTGGTTAAGAACGGGTACTGCTTGTCTCCCAACGTGACAGATGAGGAAACCGAGATGTAGAATGGTCACTTTGCTTTTCTACTCCCTGAATGGAGGACTGCCGATCAGCAAATATGGCCAAGCACTCAGGGTCTGACTTAAAGTGAGTGAGACTCCCATTTATGCCTCAAATCAGAAGTTGAAGATTAAGTCCTAAGGTAACATTTGGATAGGGAAATGGGAATACTACTCAATTTGTGACTGTGAGCAGACAACTCCCCTCTAACAAACTACCCCTTTATTTGGGTCCCTGTTTACTCAGTTATATTTCTCAATATGGTGGAAGCACTGTCTGACTTTTGCTGGCCTGGAACTCAAAGTGGTGTCAGGCAGGGAAGTCCTAGGCAACTTCGCTGTTCTTATTTTGGGGACTCATTTTCTATTTCACTAAGAGATTGAAAAATGTCTCTGGAAGATTTTTAGGATTTGGCGAGGCTGAGCCTGGCCATGGAGTTTGCTAACTCCTTGGGGCAAAAGAGAAATGTGGGAGGAACGTAGAAAAGCTGGCACATTTGCAACTGCTGCTCATACAGCTAGTATCTGGGTCATGTCATCTGGCATAAATAGCTAACTTTTGAGGTTTTTTTAATTAATAAAACAAGTTTAAAGAAACAGAACTTAATATTGAGAAATCTTGCCTGCTGCTCTGAGCAATTGACCTATTCTCTATAAACGCAATGTGACTGAAAAACAGCATTTTCTTAAAGTTTTTTCTAGAGGGCACTAGTCCCTTGAGAAATCTATGAAGGAAAAAATGTTTTTCATAGTCAAATCACTTTGGGAATTGCTGCTTATCATACACCACCTCCCATTTCTTCCTCCACCACTAGGGTATTTATCATTTACATTAACAAGACTCTAGAATGGCTTCCTGCAAAGAAACTTATTAGCCCAGGTTTCCAAAACATATTTGACTTTGGAATCTTGTATTTGGATAATGCCTCCTAATATCCTGTTGAATCTGGGCCCCATCAAGCCGAATTTGTGAAATATTGTTCTACAAAAAAAAAAAAAAAAAAAAAAATTGCCCACAGCAATCAAAATCTTATCTCTAAATATGAATTCAAGTGTTACTTAAACTGACTGGTTAAGAACAAGACTTGTCAAAAATAAACTCTAAAGAAAAGGCCCTATGTTTAACTTAGGGTGAGCTATTTTTAGTGCTTCAATAACTAAATTATCTAGAAAATGACACAAAATGGACTTAATTTGTGCTGAATTTCATTTGATGATAACAGTATTAGCAAAAAGGAACCTGAAAATTCATACATTTTATGGTACTGGGATTTAGGAAAAGGGAAGTGAGTGAAGAGCGATGTCAAGCTAAGGTGCAAAGATATAAATGTCAAAGGAAAATAAGTGACCTTTCTAAATGCTCATAGTGTTTATGGAGTCCTCGCTCTATTGGGCCTCAGCAGCAACCCTTGAGCCTAAAAAGAAACCAATCGTTTACCTTATCAATGATTACCTCGATGGTGCAATTTCAGCCAGCATTCTCAACTGATACGGTTTGAAGAGCGGGCTGTTCTTTTAATGAACAAGATCAACCTTCATAGAAATAAAGAACTAAATTCTTTCAGTGGCTGAGTACCTGGGAAGAAATGGAGGGACAGGGAGATACTGGAGCGGTGTCAGCATTCATAAAGAAGAGGTTCAGGTTGAGGTAATGTTCGTGGCTGCAGAGGATTCTCAGAAACTCCAGCCTCATGGAAATGAGTATTGGAAGGCTGCTGAGCTTGGTTGACAGCTGGGAAGACAACGGAAAAAAGGAAAGATGCATTTATTATAAAGTGATTGGAGCTGAGTTAACAGCTATCCCCCCAGATTAAGGCAATCAATTTAATAAAAATTGATGGCTAACTTCGTGTTATATGCAGGTGCAATAGTTGGGGGGTTTTTGTTTCCAATTTTTTTATGAGGAAAAGGAAGGAAGAAACATCTTCCTGTATTTAGTAGTTCACTTTTAGTTTTTCACTCTGGTCCTGGTCTTGAACCCAGGACATTGGGATTTAAGAGGTTCACACGGCAGCATCTCATCCCGCTAAGCCATGAGGGCATGCCCCAGGTCCAATAATTTTCATTCATTACTGCTCCCCTTTTTTGATTTTTGCCTAATCATTTAATGACTGTAGCCTAACAGTTGTCCAAAAGGAAGATTCTTGTCCTGACCCCTACTCTTGTCAAATCTATAACAAGCCCGTGTTGAAAACAGTCTGGAAACTGGCATGCCCTGGTGGCTCAGGCATTAAGTCTGCAGCTCTGGAGAAACCCACACAAGGCCCAGGGACCCTGGTCAACCAGGCGGGGGTGCAGAGATGACCAACATGAACAACGAAATAAATCAATGACTATTTCTTCCTCCTCTCTCCCTTCCTACCTGCCTACATACTTGTATTCATTTCTGCCTGTTTCCTTCCCCTAAAAACAAAAAATCAGAGAAATTCTTCAGTGTAATGTAATACAATTAATTTTACAAAAACTCCCCTGCATATGAGAAATTAAATGAAAGGAATTAACCCTGCATGAGGTAACACAAATGTAGTGGAATATGACTGGCTGATGTTAATGTCACTAGTTGCAAATTGTCCCTTGTAGTTTATTTTGTTTTTTAAAGGAAAGGTGTACACAGGAATGAAGCGAATAGGCAGGCAGGCAGGAAGAGAGAGGAGGAAGAAGCACTTTTATTTTTTATTTAGTTGTTCATCTTGGCCCCAGGGAATGAACCTGGGTGCTGAGATGAATGTGGATTGTGCTAGGCCAGAGGTGGTGGACCGAACTGCTACTCTACCAGCATTCATCTGTTCCTTGTAGTTTAAAGAATCCTTCCTTCCTTCCTTCCTCCGTCCCTCCCTCCCTCCCTCCTCTCTCTCTCTCTCTCTCTCTCTCTCTCTCTCTCTCTCTCTCTCTCTCTCTCTCTCTCTCTCGCCCTCTCTCTCTCCCTCTCTCTCTCTCTCCCTCTCTCTCTCTCTCCCTCTCTCTCTCCCTCTTTCTCCAAGAAAGGAAGGAAAAAAGGAAAGGAGATGAGGATAAGCATTTAAAGAAGGAAAATCAGAAAGAAGCACCTGTATTTATTTTAGTTGCTTATTTTTTTGGTTTTTCACCAAACTCCAGTCCTTGCGTTCCCATGGCTTGCATGCCAGTGCCTCAGCCCCTTTGGCAGCAAGAGCACACCCTGCAGTTTCTAATTAAAGGTCCCACTGGGAAGCTCTCAAACCAGTCCCCTAGATGAAGATACAAAATTACTTAGGAAAGAATGCAGTACCTGCAAAAAAAGAAAGAGCCAAGGTGTTTGCCACCAAGTGGGAGAGGAGGAACTAGAGGAGAAAGAAAGAAAATGCTGAAGTCTTCTCAGGAAAAAGAGTCATCCTTAAACAAACAATAAGATGACAGTTTGGAAATGACCTCTGGCTTCCCTCAGGTACTTTGAAAACGGAAGCACCCAGACTGTATGGACTGTGATGATGAGTCAGCTTCTTTTAAGGCAAAGTAGGGAAGGGACAGTTTTAATGGACCCTGGGCTTCCAGGTGAATCATCACAAATACCCTCCAGGACTAGTAGCTCATCCTTGCAACTGGACATGCCTCCTTTTCATGCTTTTACAAACAGTGTAATTTAAGGACACCATATTTTCAGCCATTTTAGGAGACGTCATTGTGTAGTGGGGGTATTTTGCCTATAGAATCAAGCCACAGTTATACATTTACTTAAAACAAATGTCACCAGCATGCTCTGGTGGAACAGCGTTTAGGTCAGTTGCCTCTGAAGGAGCACAGGCTACATACCCCTGCATTTGGTTTCTGGGTCTGGGAGGGAAACACCCAGGGTGAACAACTAAACAAAAATAAAATAAAATGCTTCCTCCTCCTCTCTCTTCCTGCCTGTACCTTTCCTTTAAAAACAAAAACAAAAACAAAAACAAATGAATACCATGTAAAAAATAAAACATTTGACTTCTGTATAAGAAGAGTTACCAGAATCCATACTCTTGTGACTGTGCATTGCTGGCTGACTTGGGACTGATGGGACCACTGGCAAATTGAACTAACATGCTCATCGCTAAGTCAACTAGGCTTTCAGAACTTGAAAGCTCAAGATATTTACACTTGAAAGAAAGAAGGCCACACTTTACGTATATGTCATAGATCTTGAGATTTCACTCGACGCAGAAATTTCAAAAATAATTTTAATGATGGTTAGAAATGAGGAATAAGGTGCAGTTTCTGAAACATCCTCCCTGGAGGTCAGGAACCATAGTGGTTGTTTCAGTGACCCTACCCAAGGAATGGGTGCTAATGCAGTGGCACCCTGAAAGTGACAAAGCAATTGATGAGCTAGATCTGTCTATTATTAAAGACTAACAATAACAGACAAAGAGTATATGCATTGTCACAAAGTCTATCAATAACAAATACAAGTTGTTTGAATCAAATTATATATAATCGTCAAATCAGAGATCTTCAGAAGACTAAAACTTGTGTCAGTTTTGATATTTATATTATATCTGGATAGCTGGAATCAATGAGTTAAATCACCACTAACGAGGTCAAGGATCTTTGAGGGCCTGATTGCTACTAAGTATGCTAAGTAATACCCAGGAATGTCATTGGAAAACATAGTTCATAGAGTAAGAATGTCAAAACTTGAATTAGTTGAATCTACTCTGGTTATTTTGCAGGTGAGAAAGCTACTGCCCCAAATACTGAAGCTCTTCAAATCACAGAGCTGTTTAATGGCATCACTGGAATTAGAACACAGGTCTCCAGATTCCTAATCTAAAACTCTTTGGCAGCTGAAATAGGAAGGAGGGAGCAAAAGAGGGCAAATTAGAAGTACACGCTAACTTATGAAAAAAGTTGTTCACATTCAGTGTTCCCCCTGGCCTTGGGTCTTGAACCCAAGACCCTGGGATGCATGTGGGACTGTACTAGACCACTAAGCCAACAGGGTATACCCAGAATCGAATTTTGATTGCTTTATTTGCCTTTTGTTAGTGAAAACTGTCCCTATATGAGCGGTAACAAAGATTTCCTAGACCAAACTTGAATCAGGGTCCTCTGAGCAATTTCCAAATAGACCCACCCTTCCCAGCCCAATTTTAGCAAGAATCCTGCCAAGTGAGTTTAACCAGAGTTTCCCACCCTGGATATTTAATTTACCTTAATATCTGATGAAATGCCTTATTCCTCACCATGTGGTGTCTGGGCTTGCCTTCAGCAAGAATCCCGTTAGGTAGGTTTAGCCAGATTCCTCCCTTACCCCTAATGTTTCCTCTTAGTTATTTTTCATATATTGACCACTCCCATCCTGCTCCTTGTTTATAAATTCTTGCTTTTCCTTATTGTATTCAGAGTTGACCCCAATCTCTCTCCTCCACTGCCAAACTCCATCTCAGTAGTCCCTAAACCTATTGTGAAAAAAACGATTTAAATTGTATTGTTAATTCATCTTGTGAGCTGTAGTCCTAAAAGCGAAGTAGAATGGCACACTTTGCAGCACTCCCTTCTGGTAGTCCTGGAACAGGAGATCCATGCCATCAACACGTCAGGGCACACAACTTGTTGATGCTCTGGGACTCCTGATGTCTCCTTGGGAGTCTCTTTCTATGTGTCAGTATCTTTATCAGGAGTTCCTCTAGAAAAGTCATGATCTTCGCAGGGGTGGGGGGTTGGGGGGGTGGTCAGGGGCTGGGGGAGTCCTTTTCTTTCATAAATGAGGAAACTGAGACTCATCGAGTTGAATCGCTTATTTAATATCACTAAGGGTTTAACCACAGAGAGCCAGGCCAAGGAGAACAGAGTGACTGATCCATTGTACCTTGGAGTAAGTCAGACATGGCTCGTTCCTTGCTAAATAAGTTACTTTAACTCCTCTAAACTTCAGCTAAGACCTGAAGTTTAACATCTTTTGAGCATTAAATGATCTAATTTTTATATGAGCATAACATAGTGGCAGGACAGAGGTGGTGACAGATGGTGGAGGTCGTGGGCGGTGGTAATGGTTGGTGGAGATGGGGCAGTGGCAGTTGAAGCCATCAATGGTGGCAGTGATAGTAATGGTGACTGCAGTAGGCATGCAGAAGGAACAGAAAAGCAACAGTAAAACTACTACTTATATTCCTAGTTAGGAGGCAGTTTGAGGGGAAAAGAATTCCATTTAAAAATCAGGGGGAGACTGCATATAAGATACTCTTGGATCATAAAAATTTGCTTTGTGCTCAGTGACATTCAGTCTCTATAACTGATTTCAACAGAGTTCTTGAAATCAGAATTTCACAACTGTGACTTAATTACCCTAATACATGAAAAGAGACCTCATATTTGAATTCCAGACCTGGTCAAAGACAAAATGATATAGTCATGTAATTTCTGTTAAATGTTAAACAGAAGAAAGCAGAATGTGTCACTAACACATTTCAGTTACCATAGGTCAACCTGTTGACTCTTCTGTGCTGGCTTGGTAAATGTCCCAGGAATCCTGCAAACAGTGTGTCTAAGGCACAAATGAATGACATGAGCAATGTACCACAAAGCCCAGACTGTACACGAGTCAAGCTTGTCCATTAATCTTGGCAATGAAAAGAGAGCACACCACGCAATGGGCACCACATCAGACAAGAAGGGGCCGGGAACAATGCGGCTGTATCTGTGGAACACTCACCTGGTTACAATAGTGTTTGATGAGGTTAAACACAAAGCCACGGTCCATGAGTGAGAGAAGGTCATACAAGAAGAAAGCCAGGCTGATGTTAATCTTTTCTGCCTGTTCATTTTCCTTTAAAACAAACGTACAAACACCCAAATCATTTTGTGGTTAAACCCAAGTCATGACCTCCCAGGTGTCTGGTAGGATGCTGGGGGAGGCAGGTCCTGATTTTTTCAGCCAATGTCCCTCTGAGAGACAGATCATGTAACCCCTCAAACTTAACAGAAACTATAACTTAGTCCTTCAATGATGCTATGAGTTAGGCTGAATCAAGCAAATCTTTAATATTTAGGTATGTTCCTTCCAATCTTGTGTTTTCTACATAAATATTTGAGCTCTTTATATTAAGTGTTGGGTACTGACTTTTTTCATTCAATATTATAAAAATGTCCCCACATTTTAAATATTTTAAGGGCTACCTCATATTTCTTCATAGGACTCTGCCATAATTTATTCGATTCTGGTAACTGCCGTTTTGGCAAAACTATGCACTTGCACACATGCAAAGGAGAAACATTCATTATCTTCAAGGAGGAAGATTCGTAGCTTATAAAATGTGTTGAGAACATCTAATCTGGATGAAAGAAAACGTTTTTATCTAGGACGTTTTTTTTTTCTCCTTCCATTAGGTAACATCCAGCTCAAGAGAGGCCAGACTCATGCAGCAGAGAGAACGCTCGCATGAACTAGGCTGGGGTTTTTGTTTTTATGACATCTCAGTGCTTATATTTATGAGGGATTTTACAGCACTTCAGAGCCATTGGGGATTCACTTTTTCATGTTTATGTCCTTTATTCTAAGAATAATAAATCCATTTTCTCCGACACCATTGAAAATATGATTGGAAAATATTTTGTTATAACATGCAGTTTTCAAATTCAGGCCAAGCTGTCCAGTCACAGGGATGATGGAGACTTGATAAAGAAGTCCCTGCAATATCGCTGCGGGCCAAGCCCTCAACTCTCCACTTCCTCCACCTGGATTTCTCCTGGGTAGTTTACAAGGCAGTGAGAATTCCGGGCTTGGAATCTTTAGACTCGGCTTTACTGCTAGTGGTGTGATTTTTAGAAAATGTGTTAATCTCATTATTCTTCATTTTTTCACACCTGTTAAGATGGACATTCCATTGCCTACTTTCACTAAGTTTGCCACAAGAAATAACCAAGCGGTACTACGCAAAGACGTCATAGGGATAGAGGTGTGCTAACTATTTCCTCATATTTTATAGTTGCCTTTAATTTTCTGTCTTATTTCATTTAATACATTGTTAACTGTTTAAATTGTGAAATAATTTCAAACTTATGAAAAAGGTGTAAGTACAGTAGAAAGTATACCCTTTAACCCAATTCATCAGTACCTGATATTTTGCTACATTTACTTTATCATTTGCTTTACACCCACAGACATTTTTTCTGAACCATTTGATAGTAGTTTGCAAATATTTACCCAATAATAATACTTCAGAGTATAGTTCTCAGGAACAAGAATATTATCTTTCAAATCCACATTGATAAAATAATTTCAATGACTGCAATTCCATTTTGCAATTTCTTTAACACAATGCCCCCCACCCCCACCCCAGGGTCCTATCTAGCATAAGATACTGCAATTAGTTGTCATATACACTTAGTTATATTTTATTTACAGCTTTAAGATGATGCTTGTTTTTCTGAAAATAATATATACTAAAGGTAAAAAATTTAGAAAGTAAAGAATAAAGCAGCACAGTTACCTTCTGAGCTTTTACTAAAAGGGCTGCAATCTCCGAGGTGACCACATTAACAATAGTAGTTATGTCATCTTTAAACCGGTCAGAAAAACGAGTCCTCCGAAAATTGTCCTGTTTGTCCATGTTATATACATACTGGGCCATGCTTTTCACCTACAGAGGAGATGGGGGAAATGTCAACATAGAAATTAGTGACCTGCTTGAACACTGGGAAAGACTGGAAGAAAAGCATTAACAATGGACTCCCTAAGACTTTATCTGTGCTGGTGGCTGCCCAAGCAAGCTCTGGACTAAAAAATGCTCCTGACACACATGGTTACCATGGTGGCAGGAGGTAGGAGGTGTCCTCCTCCTGACCCCAAGTCAGGGGACTCCCTTCTTGCTGCAGACAAAGCCAGAGATTTTAATTCTCAACAGAGCCATAAGACACCCCTGCTCTCAACTGACTTCGCCTAGGAAGGTAAACTGAGGCTGGATACCCACAGCCACTCTATCATGGCATGCAACACATTACATTTTGAAAAACTGCTATGGTATTATTTTTGATGTAAGCCAAAGTCACTTCTGTCACTGAAATTACAGTAAGGTGAAAAGAGGAGGAATTTTCCTTTTGAGTTTTAAGTTCAAATGGGGAATACAGTTGTTTCAGAAACAGTTCTCAATTCTATAACACACTAGTTAGAAACATAATCACTAGTGGGATATTATAAATATGTATGTATGCATATTCTGCATCTATACTTACATCTATATATCTGTGCATCTATCATCTATATTTTAAACAAAAAATTTGTGAGTCAATTGGTGATCACCTGTATTATGACTAGTACAATACTAACTAAATGTTTACCACAATTTTGAATCAAGGTTATGCTTATTTTTTTAACCTCTATCTGAGGTCAGGAGATTTATAGATCAACACAAAACCCTGTTGCTATAGCCTGAGGCTGCATCTTGTCTTTGAGGGAAGGTTCTTAGAGTTACTAAGAACAGTCTCATGGGAAAGCTTAGGTGACTATCCTGTCAGGTCATTTTCATGAGTGTATCCAGGTTCGTCAGAGAGTCACTGCAAAAAGAAATGAGTCTGAGATTTAAACTGCCCATATATGTCTGGGGATGACACCTCACATCAACCCAGGCCAGGTCAGAGCTGGAGAAGAGGGACCAAAGAAAATTATTTGGGGGAAATGACCTTTATTCCCAAGACCTATATGGGAGAATTTCTATGCATTAACAACAGATTTCTAAGGCTATAGGACTATTTTCATTAGCACTGGGACGGAGATATAAAACAACAAAACAAAATGAAAGAAAAATAAGAGAAAAACAGGCTTTATGTTTCATATTTAAGATTAAAAAAAAAAAAAAAAAAAAAAAGATTTTGCCATGGCCAGATTGAGGAAGACCTAGGAATATAAAATCAGAAACTCAGTGTAAGAACCGTGAGTTCTCTTCACTGAAGCTTCTTGACTTGGGACAAACAGATATGTCCTACCTCACAGAATCTCACACACTTGGTGGGAGGATCTGAATGAGGATTGGGAACTGAATCCCATTTTTTTCTGACAAAAGTATCTCTCTCACTGTGGTACAAGCAAAGGAACTACAAAGACAAGGCCTCTTTGTTTTGGGCTACCCCAATCCTGATTCTTGGCTGGCTAACACAACCCAGAACCAGGCTTTTAGAACTCACTGTTGTATTCAGTTCCTGCCTGATGAGTTTGGCCATTCTATGACCAAATAAATAATTCTCACATCGTACTTCCAACTAGTGGCCTCCTTCCAGGCTGTCAGCAACTTGCCAGCTACTACGTACCTTCAGATCTGTAGAGAGGAACACCCAGTAGAAATATTAGTGGATGTGTATCCCATTATTTGCAGGGTGGGGTAAGTCAGGAAAATATTTTCTGCCGCACTGGCCTTCGTGGCCCATTCAAAGCCACAGGCTTTGAAATACATTTAAAGAACCCCTTGGAGCAGAAGTGCATATTCTCAGTAAACTAGGTCACCCATTTACCTCTGGGTCCCCACAGTTTGGCTCAGCAGTTTCTAGAGGACAGGGATTTATTCATTAGCAGTGTGAAATTCACCCAAGGACTGTGTTCCACAGCTCTGATGCCAAAGTAGCTGTTCACTTGTGCTTAGACAGTAACAAAACTAAAGGGGGTTAAACTGCCCAGCTTTTTGACCCAGTCCAAGGGGGCTGTGGATTTTTTCACTTTAAAAAAAAACTGGGGTTTTAAATAACTTTAACTCCATAAGGCAAATTCATAAACAATACATAGAGGACTGTCTGAGTCTGAGATAAATTTTCTCACAGTTTCTATTTGCTTCCACCTCAGTCCCTAGATACATTTCTTGCCCTGAACCTTAGGAAGTTGATCTGTCTGGAGTACATCTCTCAGGCTTCCTTGTCGTTGGGATCCTGGTTGAAGCTGGCTGATGAGAGGCCCCACAGGGGACTGTGAGTGGGAGGTAAAAAGGTCCTGGCATTGTGTCCTGGTAGAGTCGTGGTTAGGTATGCTACCTCAAGTTCATGTATATCCTAAGAACATGGGTATGTGTCCTGGGGCTGGGAAGATGGGAAGAACAACCAAATTAAGTAACTAAATGAAAGAAAAAAAAAAAAAAAGGTTCATCCTCTTCTTTCTTCCTGCCTGCCTCTCTGTTCACCTTAATTTCTGCCTGCACATTTCCTTTTATCTAAGAAAAAAAAAAAGGTCCCGGTATTTATCACAGTTATCATCAGTTATAAGCTGCAGAGCTTGGAAAACTGGTGTCTTGGGTGATCCACTCACTGACCTTCCATATACTCAGATCAGCAAAAACTTCCTTTAAAATGACTTCATCTGTTTACCATGAGGGACTATGAGATCACCGAGGAGGCTTATCAGCTGAGCAACTGCTTTCTTTCCTGGGCCTACTGAGTCCTACTAAATAAATATGCAAGATCAAGAGCAATTTTCACTGTTTCCATGGTTCTAAGTCCCCCCGCCCCCACCTCCACTTCAAGTTAGGGGCAGTACCTGGAGACTTCTCCTGATGGCCTCTACCCTTTGTCTAACCCTCTCTATAAACTGGGGATGGCAGAAAACTCTTGCCTGGAAGTTATTTAGGGATTAAACGATATAATGCTTAATTAGCATGCTTAAAGTATTGCTTGGCATGAACCTAGCAAGATACTCAATATAGTCTACTATTTTTCCTTCTCTGGGTGCTGGCTACTACTGAGATTGCATGAGGAACAGTCATCATTACACCTTCAGAGAAAGCAAACTTGCCTGCAGAAGAGAGTTCTAAAAGGACATGAGGAATCTTTCAGGGCTAGCAATGCTGAGTTCATTTGCTTGGGAATGGAATAATAACTGCAGCACTTCATTCAAGTTGAATATAAAGGTTTTGCATGCTGTCGATATGCTAGATTAAGCAATGATTTATATGAAGTTCTAAGGAGAGACAAAATGCAGAGGAAAAGAGCCTAGACTTGAAAGATGAAGAATTGATACTCTGCTCCTCACTGGCTGAGGGGCAAACCCTGCTGGCCCTGGTGTTTTCTGTGTACTATTGCAGGTAACTCCTCAGGGTAGTTATCTCACTGGGTTTTCCTGAGGTTTCAAGGACATATTAAAGGAGCCCTGGAGTTGTCACTGAAACCCTCACATAGCAGAGGCAGAGAACCACCATCCTAGGGGCTTGGTTCTCCAGCCCAGCAATAACAGTGCTTCCATCTATTGACTAGATCTAAGAATTATTAGGTGAACTGTCTGTGTACATACATGTGCATGTGTGTGAGTGAATCTATAAAGCCTCTCTGAATTTGACACTTGCTTTCCTTAGGGACTTTCTTCCATGAGATTCTACAATATCAAATTTAGTTTTCATTCTTTTGCCTTTTTTGGTGCAATTGGATGATGAATTCAGTTTAGGATTGTTTGTATAAATTGTCTGCAGAAGGAGTATGACCCAAATGAATCTCTCTTATGGAGAGACTGATGGTAGGCAGGTTGAGGAAGCAGAAACAAGATGCACAAGGCATGGAGTGTTGGTTTGAGTACCTCTCACGCCTCAAGAGAGAGCTTTATGGAGTGTTCATTTCCTGCCAGAGCACAGAGCTTGTTCCTCACTGTTGCCCCAAGACTCGTGAGCTGCAGCCTCCTGTCATAATCAGCTTGGTGTTTAGAATGCAAAACCTCGGTGCTGGCTGGGTAAAATTCAGAAAGACCCCTAGCTCTATGGAGACTGCACAGAGCAGAGGTGGTGTGGACCAAAGGATCTTCAGTGTGCTTAGAAGTCACCTGGGGAGGCAGGTCAATGCAAACTGCTGGCTTCCATCCTCCTCAATACATTCAGCAGTTTTACTAAACCTGCTTTAGTCTAAGAAACTGCTTTATTTTTTACTAAGTACTTCCAGGTGATTTTGTTGGAGGGATTTGGGATAGCACTTTGAAAAGACACCCCTCAAAAAAAATTCTTTTCTCAAATTAGTGGCTGGAACTTGGTGAAAATCTATGAGATCTGAATCAGGATGTACTTCTGGGGCACGGGCCTGACTACTTTGTAGCCTGATTGCACATCACTGCCTATTCCCTCCCCAATAAGTGTCTTTGTTTTTGTTTCTTTTCACTCCCCAGTCTCTATAGCCTATTGTTTAGTATTGTTTCCTTTTTCTTAGACTTGAACTTACAGATACACTAGAGCTCATATGGAAATCCTACACTCTAATTTTTTTTAAAAAGTATTCACTTAAACAATGTCATGGAAAGAATCCAGAAAATATAAAACAAACTCTACCTCTAAATCTCAATCTCCCCTTATTCTCGATTGTTTTATGTGCATTTTTATATATTTGGTATCTGTGCTTTTATTTCTTTTTCATTTAACATCATACCATAAAGCATCTCCATTTATCAACATTGGCAAAATGCTTATTCTGAGTGGCTTTAATGGTAAAGTGCTTTCACTTCCAGTAAGAAACAACTAATAGGTATTGCTATTTATTATTCTCTACCTTTTAACATTAAGGTGTATGGCTGTACCTTTCACTTTCTGCTAGACAACAGATAGAAGTTATAGGGCAAAGAGATTTACAGGCTTCATTTTCCTCAACAAATATTAGTTGGTGCTTATACGCGAGCAGCCATGTTCTGGGACTAGATATAGGATAATGGGGGGAAAAAAAGACCCAAATACTAGCCATTTAATAGGCAAGACAGAAAAACAATTATAATTTGTAATAAGAGCTTAAATAGGAGGCTTAAGAGGAGAATATGGAGTGGAAGACATCACAGTAGTAAGTGGTCAAAAAAGGTCTCTTGAAGGTGGTGACATTAAAGCTGAAACCTAAGAAGAAGAACCCAAAACTGTGTGCATGGGGCTGAGGATGAAAGACAGAAAGACTGAAAACAGCTCTGCAGTTGAGAAGGCCTTGGTGCCTTCAAAGAACCAGAATGGAAATAATGTGCCGAAAAGGGACGAATATGGCATGAGATGAAATTGGGAGATGGAGATAAAGAGAGTCAGAGGACATGAGAAAAAAACTTGAGCTCTATTTCCAGTACCACTGGAAACCTCTGAAGGGTTTCAGTGGACAGTGACCACATTTGTTGAGTCACTGCTGGAGGTACACCTGAGTGAGGATGGGGGTTCGGCCAGGTGAAGAGTGGTAAGACGTGAGAATCACAAACACGAGGCAGATTTTCAAATCAGAATCAGGAAGATTCAGTAGAAGACAGAGCAGGTGTGAAGAAGCGTTAGCTTCAAAGAATGGCCCCAGGATTTCAGGAGGAGCCACTCGGTGGATAAAACGTCCATTTCTAATAGGGGAAACTCTACTGCCTTTTTGCAGTGTTTTTCATGCCCTACTGAGCAAGATACACATGTTCAGGAATCTCACCAGAAGTTCAAAGAAGAACCAGGAGTACTTGAACACCGTCTCTCTCACCATTCCAGTGCTGACCACCATCTGCAGGGCGAGTTCCTCATGGAAGTGCTGGATGGACAAAACCACAAAACACAGTCTGTAGTGTCGTGTTTGAGTCACCAACATCTCTTTTCTTTCTCACCAGTTACGATGGTGCGTTAGTTACTGAGGTAGATGCCCTATGCTATAGGTGGATGGCAAAGTCGCTGCAGAAGCAGCCTGAGACAGGAGGGTGTTTTAGGCAGGTAACGGTGTATGGTGGTATCTCAGAGGAAAGTGAGGTGTGAAGGGATGACCTGTGTGCCAATGAGGTTGCAGTCCAGGCAACCCTCAGAACTGGGACTGTTACTTTCCTCTGGATCCAGATGTAAATTCTCTGTGTGAACATGAGCGGCCGTTCCTCTCTGTACCCTCAATTGTCTCATCCACAAAGTCAGTTCGCTGGCAGCAGTTACATCTCACTCTTGAATGTGCATCAGAATCCCCTGGAGGGCTTGTTAAGACACAAATTGTTGTGCCCCGCCCCTGAGTTTCAGATGCAGCAGGTCTGGGGCAGAGCCTGAGAAATTGCTCATCTAGCAAGTTCCCAGGTGCTGCTGACGCTGCTGGTCTGGGGACCTCAATTAGGAACCACTGTCTAGATGGTATCTGAACTCCCTTCCAGAGTGGACAAATCTTGTTTTTATAATCCCACTACGGCTTTACAGGGAATATGATGGGTTGGGTTTATGGGTCGATCCTCTGCATACAAAAGCAGAGTGGTAGCAGCCTGAACTCACGCAACTTCTCAGTTCCTACATCCCAGGGTCAGAAACTTGAGAGCTCCTCAGGTCCACTTTCTGCTGACACTTTCTTCAAGTCATCTGATGGCTCAGTAACAAATGTGCCAGAACCCTTCCCATCCCCTAGTTTATCAGGTTACTTGTCAATGCTCTTGACAACAGTTTTGATGGGAAAGAAGTTGATGACCAACTCAATCTCAGTTTGCCTGAGACTTTTCTAGTCTTAAAATGCATCCCAGGAACCTCCCTCTGTTCTGGGTAAACTGGGATGGTTGGACACCCTACCTCATGGCAAAAATGATGTCTGGGCATTTTCTGTGAATTGCATTTCACACAGCCACAAAACCTGTAACAGTGAACTCATTTTTATTGTTCAATGAGTAAGAAAGTTAAAACTATTTGAACACCCTAATAGTAGATCCTAAAGTACTGCTTTATGTGGAATTGAAGTTTTAAAGTCAACACTCAAAGAAAAAATTGAATAGATCAAAGACAAACCTTTAAATTACTCATTATGTATAGCATTCATGAAACCCAATTTACCAATTCTTACGTGCATTAACATTTGAGAGTTACTCACCTACACTAAAAAGAGACAAATGGAAAATCTACATGCAAATGTCTGGATATTCTAACTATTTATATCCCAGTCAGGTAATGGTGAGGAGTGGAGACCACTTAAGGGTTTCAGCTTATCAGTTGGTTCCACTTCATTCTGCCAGGTAAGTCAAAGCTTTATATTCTTAACAACATGAATGCATTTGCTGTTGTGAGTCTTAAGCTCTCCCATCTGTTACAGGCAAGAGGCTGAGTGTTAATCTAGCAGACGGTCTGAGCATGAACTTGATGTAAACAGGATCTTCCCATTGAAGGGAAGACATACTCTACCAGCTTCAAAGGTAACCTCTGGAAAATAGGTCAGTTTGACTGCCTGTCTTAGGGCAAGAAGAGATTAGAGGGGGATAAGCTGGATTTTAAAGTAATTTATTCTGCTTACCAGGCAACATTATTAAAAGAACACCTTGCCAAGCTATTTTATAGAAAGTTGCCAAGCAGTTAAACCCTATTTGCTGAGCTAGATAAGAAAAACACTGGCTAAATTTGACTCTGAAAGGAAATGATTCTCTTCGACTACATCAAAACAAAGCAACTGCAAAAACAAACATGACTGTAGAAATCAGGTCCTACCTAAAGAAGTCAGGCTGTAGACAAACTATGGTTTTTAAGAAGGAAATGGAAATTTGGTGGTGGGTGTGGCGTGCTATTTTATATTTATGAAGAGTGATCTTGCACACCTAAACCTTCCATAGTGTCATTAAAACAGTGTTCCCTTGATAAGATAAATTAAACATGAGGTTTTTTTTTTTAAAAAAGAAAGTGATATTTTTAACTACTCACTGAAAATCTGAAAGCTAAGTTTTAGAATAAGTGAAAAATTTATTTTCAGCAGCTAACCATGTCTTCTTTCACTTCTTCTTTTATCATTAACTCCTGATACCTCTCCTGGACAAGAAGAAAACTTGGGACAGACAACTTTTTTCCCCTCTGACCTTAGACCACACAGGTCATGACTGTCGCTGGAGAATTTTATTAATATAAGGAGCTCCAGCCAGCAGCTGAACAGATTGTGAAGTTTCTGAGCTCATTGATAAGGCTGACTAGAAAGAACTATCAGGAAGCATTTCATACTGCTTTGATACAGCATTGAAATAAATGACAACTTATTACTGCCATTCCCTTTTGTGGAGAATGAATTGGCTCACCATCTTACCAACAGAGGCCAACGGAGTGGTTCTCAAAATGTGGTCTCTTCACCATCTTCAAATAAAAACTCATTAGAATTATAAATTCTTGGACCCCACACTTCAGATGTATTGAATCAGAAATTCTGGGGAAAATGAGTTTAATAGCACTCAATTTAAAAAAGCCACCTGGCTAGTTCTGATGCATGGTAAAGTGGGAGAACTGTGATTTATTACAGCAGTTAAGTGGTCAAAAATGGAGGACAGGTAACAGAGCTACGAATATTGTAGGAATGTGTATGCATTAGGAGGCAGGCAGTTTTGCTGGTATCTTGCTGGAGTCTACTTTCCATCACAGTGAGGGGGCACAAATTATCCTCACACTACCCTGCTCAGTACCTTTTTGCTGACTGGCCTTGGGGCTGCAGCCGAACTGGGAACATCATTATTGACGGAGCAATAGTAAGACATCCGGTTGCAGTTACGATCAGCAATCTGAAATACACAAACCATGATTCAACAGTCACCCCCACGGTGGTCCACTGGACAGGTGAATCAGCAGCCTGGAAATCACCACCTCAGAATTCACTTTTAATATGCTCCTTTTTTATTTCTGGTTACAAAAGTCAAACAATTGCCATGAATAAATCTAAAACAAAGAAGGCAGTTACACCTAATTGCATCTGAGAAATCATTGTCAAAATCAGGTGTATAGCAACCTATAGTTAAACATTAGTTAAGAACCACGGATGCTGAATAGTCCTCTCAATATTCTAAGTCTCTGAATTTATTGGCAGAGTAGGAAAAGACTCATGTGTGGGAACAGTGCCTCTCTGTGGGTTAGTATGGTACTGTAGCCATTCTCCCAAACACTGCATTTAATAAATGGCCCAAAAACACTTCTGAAAGGAAGGATCACATTCAGTTCTTTTAGTTGGGCAAATATTTTCCCCCGCCACAAAATAATTAGAAATTTTAACTCAGTCCACATAGAAATGTACTATTTTCCTTACTTTTATTAAAAAAGACCATAATGACCAAGTGATCATAATGATGAATATTACTTAGATGCAGGCCACTTCTTCCCCGGGGCAATCAGAAAATGCTGTTACTTAAAGGGACCCTGAAAATTAGGTTGAACCATAGTGTGCTGGCAAATGGTTAATAACCAGCTCTCAGGGTAGGGTGATTTGTAACATCTGTTGATTTCTGTGCTGTGTATACTTCCATCACAGGCAATTTTGAGTTAACATTTCACTGAACAGAGCTGGGAAGAAATGTGCAGTAGCAAAGCATTATATTTTTGCTATATAGGTGCAATAGACATAAATAACCTCAAGAACACAGGTACTAGTCAAATGTAGTAAAATAAAAAAGGATGAGGTTTGAGTATTGCCTTTTTAAAGTGGCATAATTTCAGATTTTTTTAAAGGAAAAGTGCAGGCAGGAATGAAGATGAGCAGGCAGGTAGGGAGGAAGAAAGAGGAGGAAGAAGCACTTTCTTTTAGTTAGTTGTTCATCTTGGTTGTTTCCCTAGCCCGGAGTCTTGAACTGGGGACCTTGGAATATATGTGGGCTATGCTGCAAAGGACTAAACTACTAGGGCACCAGGTTCGGCTAATTTCAGATTCAGTACAAAGCTGCAAAATTGGCACAGAGTATTCTTGTAGGCCCTTTACCCAGTTTCCCTTAAGACTGATATCCTACGTAAGTATGGTATATTTGTCAAAATGAAGAAATGAACATAACTCCACAGACTTGATTTGAAATTCATTAGTTTTCCACCAAAGTCCTGTTTCTATTTCAGGATACAATGCATGTAGTATTTAAATTTTCTTTATCTTTAATAGAACTTATTTAATAGTCCATATAATCTAATTTTAATAATGTCTGTGTTTAACAACTGGCTCCAAGTTTCCTGAAAATTTAACAATAAAAAAATGGTAGAATAGCAACTATTTGATATTGTTCAACCAATCGATCATCAGAACCCCCAGGGGTGGATCTGAGGGCTTTAACAGACCCATAGATGAAGGTCGGCCAGGGTTCAGGACCTCTGCCAACTTGAGAAAAGGGAGGCACGAGCAGGAACTGACTTGCCTGTGACCACACACACATGCATGAGACCTAGAACCGACTCTGGCCAGACCTAGAACCGACTCTGGCCTCCCTTTCTTGCAGGTACTGTCTCAAGTGGGTGGGATTTGTAAAGGAAACTGGGTTTAAATCTAGAGATTTATCTTAATCAGGAGAAATTATTACTCCAAAAGTTTAACCACTCTGAGGCTACTGGTAACTGGAACAAAAATTTAGACTAAGAGTTCAAGGTAACTTTGTAAAAAGAAAAACTCATTGAGTTATATATTCTAAAAGGATGAATTTTATGTTATGTGAATGAGAACACAATTTAAAAAAATTCAAATTAGAGACACTCTATAAAATACCTGGCCAGTACTCAAAACTGCCAAGGTCACCAAAATCTAAAATTATCACAAACAAGAGAAGCCTAAAAAGATATGATTGTAAAATATCCTGTGCCATTCTGGATGCAAGCCTGAAACAGAAAATGAACATTAGGGGAAAACTTAGAAAACCTGAGTAAATATAAACTTAATTATAATAACACACACATACATACATATATATTATATATAACTTATATATAATATATATTATAATAATAGCACATCAATATGGGTTCATTAATTGTGACAAATGTACCTTTATAATGTAACATGTTTATAATAGGGAGACTGGATATGGGGCATACAAAAGCTTTCTGTGCTATATTCACAATGATTACATAAATCTGAAAATGTTATAAAATAAAAGTTTATCAAGAAAAAGGAAAGAGGTGCACCCTGGTGGAGTAGCAGTTAGGTCTATAGCCTCCAAAGGACACAGGACATGTATTCTTGGGTTCAAGTCCTGGGTGGGTTGGGGGTGGGGGGAACAACCAATGTGAACAATATAGATATAAAAAAAATAAAATGTCTCTTCCTCCTCTCCCTTACTGACTGCCTAATTGCCTTCATTCCTGCCTGTATCATTCCTCATAAAAAAAAATTTAAAAAGCAAAAAAGTACAGAATTTATGACAAGAAAAGCAATACAGAGCAAATCACCAACTTTCATAAGATGTCAGCTTTGCTCCTTAGGATTCCTATATGGAATGGATAATTGATCTCTGTATTTAATGACTATAAAAGGCCACGATGGAAAACAATAACAAAAACAGAAACAAAAGAAGACAAAAACCTTTCTTGGCATCAAAAAAAGCTATTTTTTTCCTTGAAAATAAAATTCATTGACTCCATGTAGCTAAATCAGCAAGACTGTGAAATCTAGTGAATTAACTAATTCTGAGCAGATCCTCCAGGACCGGACTTGTCTCTACATCTTTCAGAATGGTCTCAGATCCTGTGGAAAGAAAACAACATAAATAACTCTAAAGCTGAGCACTAAAGCATGTCACCAACACTGGGCAGCAGTAGTGGCTGGATTTGTGTGGTTTCTCCAGGTGTCATCTAAAAACAAAAGAAGCCTGCTGCACCCTCCAGGGTTTGACTTATTCCCTACCTTTGAAGACATGATGCTCTTAACTTCCTCATCTGCTGTAGAGTGTGCCCCTGCAAGGTCTGGATTACTGGTGCTCATCACCCGGGCCTGCAGCAGTTTTGAACTCACAGCAGCAGCAGACGTACGTCCATATGTGTGGTAGCGGGGATCTGGGAGAGCAGTGGGGCCACCTACATCCCACCAGGTACAGACATGTCAACAGAGAGGAGATTGGAGTCATTCACGGGTCTTGAGAAGGAACTGAAGAAGTATGGGGATGAACAGTGGAGTAAAAAACCATCTAGATTAGGTTTTCGAATTAGGGTCTTATTATCAAATGTGGGCTTCTTATTTGACTTGAGCTACACGGCAGCGGGGCGGGGCGGGGCCGGACCACGCGCGGGGCAGCACCACCTGACTTGGGCGAGTCCCGGTGCGGCTCCGGCAGGCGGAAGACGTAGCGCACATAGGAGGCCAGCAGGCAGTTCCTCCCGTGCTGGTCCTTGCTCAGGTCCTTGCTGCTGTGCAGACTGCTGGTGATGGCCGCCACCGACTCGAAGGCGAACTGCGAGAAGTTGGCTGAGGAACCAAGAGACAAACGGGCAAACCAGCGTCGGTCCTTAATGAAGCCAGTGACGAGGCGCCCTGGCCACTGACCAACTGAACCGGGTTGGTCAAGATGACAATCTAGGGTTGGTGAGCTGTTTTAGAACGCTCCAGCATGCAGGCGCTGCATGCGGCAAATGACTTCACATTTTCTCCTTCATCTCTCTTCTCCTGGCAGCGCTGTGATTTTAAATGACAAGACACGAGTTTGTGCAGACCGTTTCTCTAAACCACACTGTTACTCAGTGGGGTCTGAGCTGACATTCTCACTGTGATGTTCGAAATGCACTGCTTTTACGCAGAATCCCAAGTGATTCTCATGCAGTTTGGGTTGAGCTGTCCTGGTGCACAGTGCAGACTCTTGGTGTACAGATTAATCTAAACATGCGTGAGCCTTGTGTCATTCCCCAGTCGACCAGTAACGATGACTGATTTACCATACCATCTCTTGTTCTGGAGCTCCAAGCCCTCACTGTGTGGCTTCACGCTACTTATCCAACCTTCTATACGTTTCTGCTCAAATCCAACTTCCTTTCAGATATAAGCACCATATTTTGTGCCCCTTACAGCCACTCTTTCTCAACTGGTGTCCTCGCTAGGAAGCCCTCCTTGCTCCTACCTGCAAATCATACCACTCTTTGAAGCTCAGCACAATCACATCTCTTCTGGGAAGCCCCCAATACTAAGTACAGGAACCAAATCACATAGTTCTTTGGCTGTTTCTGATGGTAAACCCTTTCTTTCTGAGCAGGCTGGAAGCCCTTCTGGGGCAAAGCACGTTTCTCACACTTTGTCTCCCACTGTCTCTTCCACAGTGTCTGACACGGACAGGTTCTGAATAATTGCTCCCACACTAAGTGCCTCCAGCCCACCCCTACACCAGATTGTCTCCACAAGAAAAGGTGGCAACATGCTATGGAGAAGAGGTTCAAACTATGAAATAGCTGGAACATACCAAGCACTCATGCCACATATGTGGGGACATAGAAAGAAATCTAGGGAGGGCAGCGGTCACAGCCCTGCAGGAATCTAGCTGGAGAGGCACCAGCTGCATGTATGAAATGCTAGCCTACACCATAGAAGCCTTAACTGTAGGACCACAAAAGATGCATCCCAGGATGAAATGCAAACCGAGGGGTTAAGAGAGATTAAGTGCCTCTATGTCTTCTATGTGTCTATAAGATCAGCAACCCCACCCACCCAATTTATTAATATTCCATGACGCTTTTTTTTTTTTTTTTTTTTACTTCTTTTTCTGACACTCACATGCTTTTTTTGTTTTCTGCTTTTTTTATGTTCATTTCATCGCTCCCATTTCTACAGCTATCCCTCCTTCAAGGCCATGTAAAGCATTGCCTTCTTGTTGGGGACCCCCTCCTGCTCACAGATGAATGTTTTCACACCAACCTCCACCATAATATTTAGCACTTTGAGGACTTCTGCCCTGTGCTGCTGCTCTTTGCTGTATTGTAAATCCTCTGAGGTCTGATAGGCTTTCACTGAATGCTGTAAAGACAACTTTTCTCATAGTATTGGGTGAATGGATGATGCCCAAAAAGATGTCTGCTACACTTACTAGTACATGATAATATACTCAGCTGAAAAGTGTTGAACAAAGACGTCCTACAGCAGCCAGACTGCAGGAATGGGGAGAGCCACTGGACTCTGGTCTCAAAGGACAGTATTTCCATCTCAAAGGACAGTATTTCCAAAGGAAGTTATACACATCGTATGTAGTGTTCATTTTTTAAAATTATTCATTTAAAATTCACCTTAAGACAGAAAATAGGTTACCAGGATCTGAGGGGGTGGGGGTGAATGAGGAGTGACTGCTAAAGGGTGTGAGGTTTCACTGATGAAAATGTTCTGGAATTACATAGTAATGATAATTGCATAATATTATGACAACCGTTGATTGTATACCTCAGTTAATTGTAAGATATGTGTATTATCTCTCAATAAAAAAGTGATCACACTAAATTTTGATTAGAGGGTCCCTTTTCTTCTGTTTAATAAAGGTTGTCCTAATTCTTTATATTTCCTTGATCAAGAAACAAAATATCTTACCATCTCGGGCAGTAAAGAAATCCATCCATTGCCATGAATGGGATTTGAAAGGATGCCGCTAAACATTCAATACATTTATCTTAAAAGTGCAATAATCTTAAACACCCTATGTTAATGTTTCTTTTCTTCATAAAAAAATCTAGGAAGTCTCAAAAAATAGTCTTGAACTTGGCCTGACCTTGGAGGCATATCATCAATAGCAAGGAAGATCTCATTCCTGCTCCAGAAATTTCTGGACAATTCTATTCATAAAATAAGGCACTGCCTGCCTCCTCCCAGGCCTGCGGCCCTCTTACCTGTCTGGCCAGCAATGACCATGGGCTGCACGGACAACTGGAAGAGCTTGTCCAGCACCAGGTGCAGGAAGAGCACCAGGGGCTCCAGACGGGAAGAGTTCAGGCAGATGATGCTGAGCTTCAGCTCGTGCTCCAGCGCCGTCTCACTGATCTTCTGATCAAGCACTCGGATGGGGAAGGTCATCTGACTCTCCAGGGAATGGCAGAGGGTGAAGAACTTCTCCAGGTGGTTGTCCTGGGAAAGCAAATGACAGGCCTCCTGAGTCTCATAATCATCACCGTTCTTTGTGGATTCATAAATACAATCAAATAGCCCTTTACTGACGGAATTACTTATGCAGGGTTTCACACTCAAAGTTCTCAGACACAGATACTTCAGACCAAGGTTATGAATTGCTTTGCAGAGTGGTCTATACAAAGCAGAACTAAAATAGAATACTAGCCTTCAGTTAATAAGAAAAATTATTTGTTAATATTTTATAATTATTAATGTTTAAGGCTTTAAATACATTGCAACATTATCATTTTATAATAAATTTTTCTTATTAAGTGGAAAAGAATTGGACTCTGACACATTCTGTAAGCAGAAACTGGCATACCAGGTAAACACGTGGTCAAGAAAGGAGTATAAGCAGTTGCAAAATGCAGTAGCAAGAAAAGAGAAAGAAAATTTTTTAAAATCTGGACAAAAGGCAGAACTACAAAGGGAAATGAGACAGCAACTGGAAAATGTTTGAAATGAAGTCTCCCTACACAGTTTCACAGGCAATAGTGCAGGTATCGTGTTCCCTCATTTAGGTGCTGAGCACTTTATAAGGTCCCTTTATTCTCAATAAAAAGAACAAATGAAGTCTGAAAAGGATTGTGAGTCCCCACGATTAACTGAAGGCTGTTTTTGTTTTATCCATACACAAAGATTTTCAATGCTCTTTCACTGGACAGTCCTTGAGGTTCTGTGTTGCGCTCCTCTGATTTGAACTTGACCTTGATGTTCCTTACCTGGGTATGAACAGAAGAAACAGCTTGTACCTCAATATTAAATACTCCCTTATGTCCTTCAGCCCACTTAATGGGAGGATTCTGTAAAGGGACTTTCTGTGTTAAAAAAAAAAAAAAAAAAAGATTAGCATTTCAATTCCCTTTCCTGATTACTAACAAGCAGTGAAGCAACTTGACCACTGATGTCAGGGTTATACAAATACACGCTCCCTGAGAACTAATACACCTGGCCTTGGAGTTAGCCGCCCTGGTTTCAAATTGAGCTCTGCACAGACCTAGTTATTTCTACTTCGACAAGGCAAACTCCCTGGTCTTTATTTTTTCATACTGAAAGGAGGGATTTGAGCTGAATGATGCCTTTAAGCTCCCATCCAACATTGATAATCCTTGATTCTAGGAATTGAAATGAACTAGTATGTCAGGGATTTCCCTATTAATCAGAAATGTCAGGACCCACTGTAGAATATCTACACAAGACATGAAATTTTAATGCTTTTGAGTGCCTGCAATTACTTTCCTTTTAACAAAGTGTTTCCAAGTAACAGCCCTTCTAAGGTTCTTGCTTTAATGATTCAAAATGACTCTTAATAGCAATAGTTTGTAATCTTTAGAGACCATTTCTTGCCTAAATTCCCATCAGAATTACCTTCCTCTAGAGACATCATACAGCAGTAAGTGAGGAAGGCCTGCTCTGGCACAGTAACTGTATTTTAATGGAAGCAAGCAAGCTCTACTTCTGAGAGTAGACTGTAAGCACATGTCAGGGACCTTTGGTGCGACCTAAGACAAAATCTATGTAGTGTGGTGCTGGAAATGTTGTTTGTTTTCCTGCACCTTAGCTGCCTGAGCTATGGAGAGTTCCCAACCCCACCAACACTCTTCTTAATCAGTCACTCTTAACCCAGGTCTCCAAGCCAAGTCTATGGTCACCTGAGTCACAGCGGGGAACAGGAAACAATTTTTAATTAGTTGCCATCATTTGAATGTCAGAAAATTTTAGATGAAAGCTTGACTTTTCAAACTTTTTTTTGAGAATCGTTTAAGATATGAAGACACTGGACTTGTGTCCCAGCATGGCACTGACCTAAGGGGCAGAGAAATGACTGTGACCTTCAATAGGCAGACAATCTCCTGCATGAACAAATTCTACCAGGACCCGGCTCTCACTCATGTTATTTGTCCTATTACTGGGGACACTGTCGCTTTCTAAATGATCTAAAACAGTGCCACCCACTAAAAATGTAATGTGTAACATAATATAGTATAATTTTCTGATAGTAACATTTAAAAAACTATAAATGTGATAATTTTAGTACTGTTTCATTTAATCCAATATAGCCTAAAGATAACTGTTTCAACATGTAATCAATGTAAGAAATTATGAATGAAATATTTTATATTTTTGCCCTAAGTCTTTGAAACCAAGCTTGTATTTTATATGGAGAGCCTGTCACGTCAACCTCTCACGCTGGAATAGGTACATTTAATGTCACACATAGCTAGTGATAACTGTATAGAATAGTCCAGGTCTAAAGAATAGATACTAAGAGAGGCTGAGGTTATATCAATAAAGACAGCTTTGGGCAAGTAGGAAAAAAGGAACTAATATTTAGCTAAGCATGGAGTTTGTTGTTTGATCTGCTTTATATCGTTCAGTGTTCACAGAAACCAGACAGGCCTGTATAGGCTGTTTCATTTTGGGGGACTCAGAGAACGAGAAGCAGAGTCTGGATTTTATGTCAAGGTGAAGTTGTTTCTTGAACTCATGATGGTTCTACCCCATAAGAAGATAATTAAACATACCCTGGTTCAGGCATTAAGCCTGTGATTCCAAAGGTGGCTCTGAGGGCTTGGTAAGGGGCTGTGTTCCCAAATCATATCGAAGAATCAGTGAATGTCAGAAATACTCTGAGCTCAAGTGGTTTTGAGGACAGCAGTTTTAGTTTAAAGTCAGGTATATGCTGGTGGCCTGGGGCAAAGGAAGCTTCTCCAGAGGAAGAAAATGGAATAGCCTGGGGATGGAGGATGAGTAGTCAGAGTAGGGAAGAAAGTTGGCCGCAAAACTTAGAAATTCAAATTCCTGGGAAATTCTTCATCCTGAAAATTTTAAGGGTAACAAAAGAGATGAAGGGGCCTATAGATTAGAAGAGTTTCCAACAACATGCCAGCCAGCAGCAATCTGCGGACCTTGTTTGGATCCTGATTCAAACAAACTACTATAAAAGAAAAAACTTGAATGAGGAAAGTGGATTTTTGAAGATAATAAGGAATTATTGTTAACTTTTAAGGTATGACAGTGGTATTGAAATGGTTTTTAAAAGCCCTTATCTTTTAAGATACCTATTAAACTATTTATAAGTGAAATGATATAATGTCTGGGATTTGCTTCTAAATAATACTTATCAGTGTAAACCTATGCCAACCAGACTGAGACAATGAGAGTTGGTGCCAATGTGGTCGGAGTAGAGGGTCCAGCGGGCTCCCTTTAAAGGGGTGTTTGCAGCAGAGTAGGTGGGTAAGAGGAGTGCAGGAAACAGCAGACTATTGGCATTGGGATCTTTAGAGAAATAAAAGCTCCAATATCCACCTGGAGACAGTGACAACTGACACAGAGGAGAAAAGGATGTAATCTGGCTGAGGAATCTTTTAGAAGGATCTGTGCTGAAAGTGGTTGTCAGCACAGGGGGAATCAGTTTGCCTCTCCCTTCACAATATACTATCCTGAGAATCCCTTTGTTTAGATATGCAAGGTGATGGTGTCTTTGGTGCAGGCTGCATTTGCCAAACTTTCTGAACCAATGACGTCTAAAGGAATAAGCTGCAAAGCTAGTCATTTCTCTCATCCTACCAGAACACTGTGCTCTCAGAAAACACAATGTACTGATGGATGACTCCTCCCAAAAGCACACTGAGCATCCTCCGTCACATTTCAGAGAATGGGAAGTAGGTCTGGGAAGGTGGTCCAAGATCGTGGCTGGACAGGAAGCAGCCGATGGACAGCTTGGTGGTTACCTCTGCAGAATGCATGGAGTAGTTGGGTGGCAGTTTTTCCAATGCAATTGGGAGACAGTAGGATCCAGTTTGAAGACGTTCATTTAGGAGAATTGGCAGCCACTGAAATAGATGATGTTAAGAATAAAGTGGTATTTATTATAGCATATAATTCTGGCAACTTATCTAGCTCACAATAATCAAGTGCAACTAAATGATGATTAGATATTGACCAGAGTTCTTTTTGACAGTAATTTCTGTCAAGTTCTTTGTATTTTAAACTCCCTGAGAGCTCCTGAGATGGTAATATCAATGATTTACTGCTTTCAAAGTCAAAGTAGTAGCATATTTCTTTATAGCCAGTGTGTGTGTGTGTGTAAATATCAATGTTTATTTTACCTTTGATTTTTTTAAGAAAAAAATTTTTTCCTCCTGGGGAAAAAAGAACTAGCTTTATATGTGAAGCACAGATATAAAATGTGAATAAAATGGGTATTGCTCTTTTTCTTTTTTAATAAATGAGTTCTCTTTCAATATCTATCGCCTACTAGCTTTCCATTCCTGAAATGTGTCATTTGCCAAGTCAAGTCACCACTGCTCTTTGTTATAATCTGGTTTGGCACATTTTGCTACTTCTGACAGGAAAAAAGGCCAGTGAACAGAATTTTGTTGTTTATCTCTACAGGGACCTTGGATGCACCAAGAACTGTAGTATGAATTGGCAAGTTGAAAACAACTCACTGAATATCCCAGAGGAATTTCTACAGAGGATCCTTGCTTCTGCTGACAGCTGATATGATAGAAGGTGAACAGGAGGTGGTGATTTACTGTGAGTTTTGCAGGGAGCTTAATTTTCACTTCTTCGTAGAAGTCAGGAGACCTGTTTCGAAAACACATTATGCACAAATAACTTTGAGCAAGAATGATGACTTCTCTGACAGTAAACTGTAGCAAAGTAGACCTTTTGCTCCCCAGACATTGCTTATTTGATGTTTTGCTTTTCAAGTTACATCTTGCTACTCTAAAGCTGGGAGTCCTTGAGACCCAGCTTATGCCACTGGATACACTTCACTTACATAAGACTGTTCACAGACTAAAGCCTTTGTCAGGTAAAAAAAAAAAAAAAAAATCCTGTACATTCTGGAAAACTCCAACTTAATTTGAAAAGGGGATGGAGTTTGGAGCCCTGCTATGACCTTTTTCTGTCTACCCCAAGAATGGGGGCTGGCACAGGGCCAGCACACATCAAAAGATTTTAGAGAAATGAATAAATGATGTAGAAAGCAAGAGGAGCCTGGTTTTACTGAATTGCAAAATCTCAGACACTTTACTTCAACGTGCATGACTTATTTAATCTTCATCCCAATGTGGGGCCTTAAATGGACCAAAGTCATCAGGCCAGACTCAAGCCCCCATCTCTCTGACCTTGTACAGACTTACCTTCCCTACATGTGACATGTGAGTAACGGTTAAGACAGAATTCTAAGGCTCAATTTAACTGCGTCATAAAGATTTCTTCTTCGGTCAACTTAAATTTTCTTACAGTGAGCAGTGGGGCAGGGATAGCATAAGGAGTTAGAGTAAGGAGAGCTACAGGTTGTTTCTGGTTCCCTCCAGTATTGATGGCAAGTTAGGAAATTCATTTCTTCATTTAACACCATAAAACTTCTGTTATCAATCTAGAATAGGAGAATCCAGAAAAGTCAATACAATATTATTTTTTGAAGATATGTTCTTCTCCCAGTCTTAATGATGAAAACTGTGTGTCTTCAACATAGAACCATGAAACTGGTATGAATTTCTTCTGCCTATTAGTTCTTCATTTATAAAAACTATTGGGAAGAGTCATCTGGATTCATAAAAGCCAGGAGATAAAGAAATGATCTTGGTATACAGTTAGAACTCTGGACTCTACTTACTTATTATGGTATGTGACTGCTGTATATACTTCCTGCAGAAATTCAGGCCCACTGGATTTTCCAAAGATGACCTGTTCACCAACACAGAAAGGACCAAATTAACAGTGACATTTGGATGTATCAAATCAACTGTCATCAGTCCAATAAGATGGTCTTGTTTCACATAGCTGTATTTTGTAAATTAAGAGAGATAGTTCTACAGCTAACCTAAGCACACTGATACAGAACTGCCCATGACAGATACATTGAGGTCCCAAGAGCCATATGTGTGTGAACTTGAAAATCAACACTCTCCCCACTCAGCCTTACCACTCAGAGGCCTGTACTGCAGGACAAAATTATGTGACATTGTCTAGGCACTTTCCCTCCAAAGTCAAGGACCTGGCCACTGAGGTGATCAGGACATTCACTGACCTGTCCACAGGTTTGTATTGTTTAGAAAAAGACAACTTCTCAACATTATTTGCATTATTTCATAAGTTACATTATTTTATAAGTAGACTCACCTTTGGGCAAAGAATGGAACAGAACCCTTTCTACTCCCTGCAGTGGCCAGTCCCAGGTGTGGCTGGGCACCTGGCTACATTCAGGGTCTGCACAGCTGTAATTAGCAGCCCTGATGGACTTGTCAGGGTCCAGAGCTGAGAGAACTAGGGCAGCCCACCTTTAGGATTTCTTTCCCACCACCATTGCAAGAGGACACCTTGCACTGGACTGGGAAGGTAGGAGGAACATTAGGAGGATGGTTAAAAAAAAAAGTAGATATGTGAAGAATAGAAACACTGAGAAAAAAATTACTTCAACAGAAAGGCATATTAACTGAATTCTATGATGCATAGAAAATAGTAATAATTAATTGTCCATCTCATTTAATGGCTAAAAATATAAATTCTGGCACACATTGGAGGAGTAGCAGTTTGGGCTGCTTCCTCTGGCAGAGCACAGTCCACATACAGTCCAAGGGTTTGTGTCCCAGGGACAAGGGGAAAAACTAAATGAACAACTAAAACAAAAATGAACTTTAAGAATGCTTCTTCCTCCTCTCCCTATCTGCCTGCTTACTCGCTGTCATTCCTACCTGAACCTTTCCTATATATACACATACACATGTACATACACACACATATATACATACATGTATAACATGTGCATATATTCCTTAATATGTATGTACACGTAAATTCTGACATTTTGTATTCCTTACCAAATACTGCATTCCATATTTATTATTTGATTTGCATTCTACCGCAGGATGAAAATCGATTCCTAAAAGATGTTGAGGCGACGTGCTTATTATTAATAAGGCAGTAGTATTTTAGATTTTAACTCCAGATGTGGTGCTACAGTGCACATCTGCCAAGTGGAGCAAACAAGGCTGTCACTTCTACTTATGCTGTTAGGATGGTGTGGAAAGATTTTATGATATTTTGCCTCTAAAATCACCTGTCTTTCCAAATTTCACAGCTCACAGTGGAAAAAGCTAGGAAAAAGACTTTGCATTTCGACAGATCCCATTTCCTGTCAGTATTCTGGAACCAACAGCAGCCTAGCCCCACAGGCCTCTGTAACTGCTGAGCAGTGTTGGCCTGAACAGAGTATGTCCCTTGGCCCATGAGCCCCAGATTCTGCCCAGGGACACTGACCAGAGGAGGTAGGCCCACCCTGTTTTGAGGCAAATGTTTACTGCCCGCTTTACCGGCATAGCGTTGCTAGCATCCTCTCCACACATAAACTGGATCTTGATTGTAATGTTTCGGGCAGATGCTAGTTTGTTAGTGAAGTTCAGTCTCTGTGGGTAGACATAGAGAAGGTTTCTGGAAAACACAAGATGAAGAACCAGTGACTAAAATTTTAGGGTTTATTTTAACCAAGTTCTTCCGTGAATGCTGGAGCCTACACTCATGAAGAAATTATTCTGGGGAATTCCCCTCAGAATTGAATTATTTGTGGAGGAGTGAGTGAGTGAGTGAGTGAGTGACTCTTGGTTCTCCTTTGGCTGCAGTCATTGGATAATAATCAACGCTGTTCTCCCTTTTGCTGCATATATATATGGATGTTTCTATGGAAGCTGAAGAAGTCTTAATATCTTGGAATGTGGAAATCTTCCTAGAGGTAGTATATGTTAGATCCAAAGATAAGAAAGCAAAAAAGTCACTTGATACAAATCCACAGTCGGAGATGATGACCTGATTTCTTCTCTTTTGTTTTTCATTTTCTAAAATTTAGTAGTAGTTTTAACTTCTAAATGGCATAGTGTTTGGTATTGGTTTAGCTTTCTTATCTAAGATTATAGTTTAAACCTTCAAGTCCAATTAGCTGTCTAAAAATGGTACAACCAAATGAAAAATATATCCATTCATTCAACAACTATAGGAGAGTAGGCTAACTAAAATTGTCTTTTTACTTTTTACTAACGTATTCCACTAAAAAGTAAGCTCCATGAGAGCAGGGATTTTTGTCTGATGTTTTTGATTCATTTATCTACAGAAGCTAGAATACTGCCTGGCACATAGTAAGTACTAAATAAATCTGATGATAATGGAATGAAAGTGTGTATTTTTGACACATCGCATTTCTGGCTTAAAGGAACAACAATGATACTAACATTTATATAGTACTAATCCCAAGTATAATATCCCATATCAAGCAATGTCTTCAATACTTCAGATTAATTTGTTTAATTCTCATAATTTTCCTCTAAGTCGGTACTATTGCCACGGCATATCCCATGTCACAAATGAGGGGAAAACTGAGGTTAAATAACTTGCCCCAATATCAGAGTTAGGAGATGGCATTTGGAAACTGAAGTCAGATGTCTGACTCCAGAGTCAGGCTCTTAAGCTATATTCCCTCCCATAAGACTCCCACCAAAATGATAATGTGGCCTTTAGCTACTATATTATTTATGACTTCTCTCAATGACAAGCTTGCCTTGATTTTCTGGGTCTTATTAACAGTTGAATGTCAACATCATACCAAAAGCTGGATTAATTGGTTAGTACTACATTCTTTGGGGAAATGACTTGTCCTCCTCACTCTTATATTTTAACTCCTATGTAATACATTCTTCCCAAAGAGACCAATTCTTTTCCCAAAGGCTTCCAAGATGACAAAGGCTTGACAAGATGACAAACCTCTGTGTGAATTAGAATCAGGAGAGCAAAGACCAAGATTGGCCAGGTGACCAATCTTCCCTCAGTCAATACAGGTTTTCATAATACTTCAAAAGATATGCATATTAATCAATACCAGGGCTTCTCCACCTCATCATCATTCACATACAGACCTGATAACTCTCTGTGTGGGGGCTGTCTTGTTCATTGAGACATTCAGCAGCATCCCTAGCCTCTAACTAACAGATACTAGTAGTATGTCCCCCTGTTCAGTTGTAACAATCGATATCTCCAGCCATTACCAAATGTCCCCTGGGAGTGAAAAATCACCCCCACTAGACAACCACTGATCCGTACATGTGTATTTGTGCGGTATAGTTCTGCATGGCTACATTTGTCAGACTTCCCATTTTTGATAGATATAAATGCCACTCACTGGGTCCATACTCAAATATAAGATAGGTTACATTGGAAAAGGATGAAATCTATACTCAATTCTCAAGACAGAAGATGAAAATATTAAATCTATTTCATTTATGCATTCTGGAGTAGACACGGACTAGAAAAGTCTAGGCTAATCTGTCTCTGTTCTCTCAATTCTAACCTCTTTGTTGTGATAACCAGACTAATTCTGTCATCGTGTGTGTATGTGTGTGAAAACGGTCTTTTTGGATTTGTTTTTGCATAAATTCACAGATTTATCCCACGGCTCTTACTAAAATAACATCAACGGTGATACACTAATAAACTTAACACTGGACAAGACCAAATGATTAGACTGAGTGGATGTGCTCATGATGGCCCATGGGGGTGGCAGGAAGTAAATCATTCAGTATAATAATAATAATAATAATAATGAGGAATGTTCAAGGGAGAGCCCATGACAGTATCTTTAAGAACTGCCAGGTATGGGCAGGTTCGTGCTTAGAATCTCCAGAGAATATGAAAAGATTTTCGAAGCTTTAGAAATGGGGGCACACCTGAGAAATAAGCAAATAACAAGATTAGAGGGGTCAGTATTAGGAATCAGAGTTTTTTAAAAATCAGATTCCAGTTGAGATTTACTTTCTGAGTGAATTGAAATTTCATTCTGCGTATGTATTTCATGCAATTTATCATTGTTTAAGGCAAACATACTTATTTTACAGAATATCACAAGCATGAGATTCATCTTAGAGGGTAATCTAATTTCTCTGGTGGCTACACCAGCGATGCCCAGACTGTTCCACAGAATCCCAGTGCTTTCCAAACATTAACGAATACGTGGAAAAGTGGAGGGGGTTAGGTGACCAAAGGCTGTTGAGAAAGACTGGGATAAACCCAGATAAACAGGCTAATGTGATTGCCAGGGGGAAAGGCTCCTTTCCCCAAATGTTTGACCTCAGAACTCACTTCATTGATTTATTCTTTTATAATATGTTTCACAAGTCTGAAATTCCGAAATCATCTGGGCAGAAACTGAGCATAAACACACTTTTCTGATGACAGAAGAACATCTCATATGAAGGAAGGAAAAGTTACAACACGAATATTCTCTACTGAAATATCTTGTGCAATAATGAAATCTGTCAGATATTCGACAAGATAAAAAATAATACTTGGAACACACAGGAGCCATTACTATGCATGTGCAAGTTCAAAGGCCGTGGAGGCAAATGAGTAACATTCTGAATTACTATGGGGTAACTCCAGTCTCTATTGGGTGACCCCAGAATGGGAGTGACACAGTGCGAGGAACAGACTTACACAGCTGTATCCTGTATTTGTGAACTCTCTAGGTCACTCTGTCTCTCGCACCACAGAATTGTTACCCTGGCTTGATAGCAACTGACACACACATCTCTGCTTAGCTGCTAGCCTTTGCTTCCAGCTCTTCTAACTACCATGCTCTCCTCTTACTGACCTCTTGTAGCACGGTCAATGGTCAACTGAATTGACTGCTTCCCACATTCAGGTGAAAAAGAAAATGTGAGTCAAGAATTTCTTAAAAAGGAAATGAATTACATTTAGATGATGGACAGACTACTAGATCAGTTTCAAATGTCAGTGAAGTGGGTATGGCCTCCCCAGAAAAGTAGATGACAGGTGATGACACAATGAAAGAATTAGCTTAGAATTTTGGGGGTGCACAAGCTGGGAGGCACCAAGCTTGAACCCAAATTCTAAAGATGAGAAAACTGAGTTGTGAGAGGCAAAGTGACAGCTCACCCTGTGAGTAGTCACAGAGTAGACTCAGAATCCATGGCAGTGTTGTTTTAAATTTACCACATGATTGTCTCCACAGCATGGCTGAACCATGTTCTGTCATGCTGAGGGAGCCCAACCTTGAGGCTGTCAGGTGTGGACAGAGATATAGGAAGGATGACAGGAGGCAGTTCATAATTGGGGTGCAAAGATGTGTGTGTAATACAGACCTCTCTGCTCCACTCACTCACCTCTGATGCCACCACTATCATTGGCAGAGCTAACCTTTCCTGCATGGCAGCCAGGGAGCAGCCAATGGTGCTGGCTATGAGGTCAGCAAGCTGGTGTTATAAAAGTTCCTTGGCTTTTCCATAGCCCAGTTGGACTAATAAATACATCTATGTTATAGGGCCGTGGTGAGCTTTATGAGTAAAGTTTTAAATTAATAAATAAAAGCTTAATAAGTAATATCTTTTATGATGATCATTTCCTTAATACAGCAAAGAAGTCAGATATACACCCCAACAGGCCCTGCTCCATCCCACCCTCATTGCTCCATTGGATCACTGACATGTTTTCTCATCTCTTGATTTCTACCCTTGCCATTTATAACCTCTTCCTTATATTGTACAGAAGGACCTTTCAAAAGTGTTCAGTTGACAATGGCAGGCCCTTACAAGAGTTTCCCAAGCTTCTTATCATGTGCCCTCCATTGGCAGGTTCTCTGACTTTTACCATTTGCCATGGTCCCATACTGGCTTTCCTCCCAGGCGGAGAATAGTTGAAGCTTATTGGGTATTTGTACTTGCTGCTGCCCTGTCTGGAAGAGCAACTGTCAGTTCTCAAAATGACTGATTCCTTCTCATCTCTCGCATTTCAGCTCACATGATAGCCTTAAGGAGATCTTTCCTACCAGACTATTTAATTGGTCTCTCACACACCTACACTTCCCTTTGTACAATCATATTATCATCACATGTACATGATTATATAAGTGGTATATCATTATGAAAATGTGTCCACTTTCAATCCTGAATACGTGAAAATTACAGAAATGCATAAAAAATAAAATAGCAATGCTCTGATTTCCCACTACACTGAGGAAAAACACTGTTAAGACAAGCATATTTCCTTCAAGTCTTTGTTCCTCTATACATTAAACGTTTTCATCATACTTATAGCCAAAGCTTTGTCTTGTTTTTGTGTCACTTAATGTTGTCCAGTTATGACCATTTTCCTAATGTGACCATTCTCAATAAACACGGTTTTAATGGCTCCATGATATCCTATATTTTGAATTTTATTTAACTTAAACACATCTCTAAAAATAAGCATTTAGGCCACTTTCCTTTATTCTATTACAAAGCTGTGATGACCACTTTAGATATCTTGCCCCCTCTGCAATTCAATATACTTTTGGAAAAATAAGTTCTGTATAGTTCATTTTCTTCATCTTTGAATTAATTGAAAAGACACCAATCAACAGTTCTTCCTGTTGTGCTTGAAGAAATAATGAGCCAGAGTTTTCAAAAATGCTTTGAAGCAGCTGGATGAAAGGGGCTGTGTAAATCAACTAGTACTGGCCCTGCCAGACTGGATAAGCAAGTTAACTTTCACCAAACTCCTCTCTACATCCCAGGAAGGAACATTGGCTTACCTGCCCCACACATTCCCTCCCCAAACTCTGGTCAACAAATTTGCATGTTGTTTCATCAGGGTTTGCTGACCCTGTGTCCTAAGATCATTACTACAGGCACTCAGCATCCTGTCCCCTACTGAATATACTTTCCTCAGACTACACAGTTGGAAGGAAAGTTCAAGAGAATATAGTCCAACACCCTTTTTTGCAGACCAGGAAGCTGACTCCCCAGTAGGTTAAATGACTTGGTCTAAAAAAGTTTAAAAAAACAATACATTTCCCAAAGATTATTCTATTCCATTGACAAGAATGCTAAGTGATTTGTTAAATCTGTATGTATTTAAAGAAATGACTATTAGAAAAATAATAATGTTTCTCTTGGGAGGAAAGATACACTTGTACAGTGACTAACCCATGAAGTCTAAACCATATCAGAGTAATTATTAGCAAAAAATTTATATGTGATATATTAAGAGGCTCATGTTAGCGAAAGAGAATCCTAAGGATTATGCTAGTTAGTGCTTTCGGAGATGACAGCCTATAACCAATATAGGACTCACTAATTATGGCAAAGTTATTTTGAAAGCTTCTTTAGCAACTACAGGTCCACTGCATGTGTAATGCATTTAGTATTATCTCACTTGCCCCCAAATTCAAACAAAAGATAACTTTCTTCAATTATATGCATCACAGCAGACAACCGGACATTTGGTATTCATCAACAATTTTCCTTCCAGAGCCACTTTAGATGGCTTCTCTTGATTATAAACCATTTTGGAATTTCCAAATTCTTTCCAATGATTCAGAACAGCCCCTCAACTTATTTTTCTTAACTGCTGTGATTGGATGGCTTGAGAAGATAGAAGTTGCATGTGGAATATGGGTATTCTTAGGTCAAATTGTAATCTCTCTCTCCCCGCCTCACCCCCACCTTAACTCTCTGGGGACTGGTCATCTTCTCTTTCCTTTGCTGAAAACAGGTTACCCCAAGAGACTCTGAAACCTTTCAAATGCAAAAGCCATCAGTTTGGCTTCTCCTCGGGTTAGCCTATTCTTTATCCCCAGCAAGGAAACAGAGAGGAAAAACCCACCCTGTTGTTATTCCCAAGATGACATTGATGTTCTCTCCCGAGGCTTTCACAGAGTGGAGTGGAGCTCAAGGGGCAAGGGAGTGACAACCTAAAGCACACAGTCACCGATTTAAACGAGGGACACTCTTACAACCTCTTTACTTGAGTTTTTAACGTTAAGTCAGAGGGCAGGAGAGAAAGAGGAACAAAGGCCATCCTGGGCGGGTGGCTGAGCTTCAGCAGAAGCTGGCTGCAGAATGAAGTGCGGGAAGAAAATCTGAAAGAAGCTAAAATTGCTGGAGTGGTAGCTGGAGCACACTGCCTTCTTCAAGGAACATGGGCTTTCTCTGACAAAGGTGATGGCGATATTGTGGTGAGTGGATGATGGCTGATCATTTGAGTTGATCATGGCTTTAACAGATTGAAAAATGGACACCAGGGTAACTTTCATGAGTTAGAGGTACTTTGCCATGAAAAAGCCTGATTAAGAAAGTGATGGTGCAGAATAACCCTCTGCTCATCTTAAGCTGCTGGTAATGGCAACCTGACCCCTGTTTTGAACGAAAAAAATGCCTGTCACTCTTCCACAGTTGCTACAGTGCATGGAGGACTCTTCGGTCGCACGCTGTAGAGCCAGAAGCCTGGCATTCTATACTCTGAGGTGATTTTACTTACAGGGACAGAGGAGTGAAAGGTTCAAGTCAAACAATTCTTGCAGTGTCTTATGCATCTCTTTGAAAGTGAGACTGAAGTGAGTTTAGTGGTCTACACTCATTGCCTAATGCTGAATGAAAATTTAGAATATAAATGCTATTGTGGGAGAGTTATAAGTCTTCAAATATTAAGTATGCATGAAAGGTAAGGGCTAAAGCAATGAAATAGATAAAGGAAAAAGTACATTGGATTTAGAAATGGAATTGTTATGAATTTTGGTGTTCTTTCTATTATTTCAGTCTGGAAACTGTCACAAGTAATATCAATACATGCTTTTCAAAAGTGTGATTTTTCGGTGTGGGTTATCTCCTGCCCTTTAAACATCAGTGCCCACATTTAAAGCTGCTTTTATACCAGGGAAGATGGGCTTGTATGAAACCTGTAATTGGTGGCCCTTACCAAATAAGATAATGGGTGAAAAGGCCCTTTATAACATTATAAAATGCTCTACAAATGTAAGGTGGACAAGCCAGTTTCCTCGACTGTAGTAAAATGGTTGGAGTTAAGTCTCACACACAAGGATACCCAAGAGGCCTTGTAAGATGTATAATACGACACAGAGATCCTATCAGGATTATGTGAAACAGTGGAGAGGACTTTTAAAAACCTTAAACTTCTCTGTAAGACTGTGAGATCTTACTATATATTGTTAAAGGAATCCATCAATATCTCTGGGTTTCTGTCTCCATCATTCAATTACTCTGGGTGTCTCTTGCTTATTCTCTCTCTCTCTCTCTCTCTCTCTCTCTCTCTCTCTCTCTCTCTCTCTCTCTCTCTCTCTGTCTCTCTCCCCCGCCCCCATATCTCTCTCTCTCTGTGTATTAAATCTTTGTATCTCTCAGTCTCTCTTCCTGTCTCTCTGATACACCTCTCCCATCTCTCTTAAACAGACTTTGAGAAAATGGTATAATGTTCTTTTTGAGGGTACGCTTCATGTTCCATCTTGTCACTGAAATCCATTTCCTTAAACGTTTGCAAGCATTTGATGAATTCCTCTTCTGAGCTGGGACTGGGTTGTGGGTATGAATGTTTTTCTCTCAGAAAGACAGGCAGAGTCTTAGATCTATGAACGTTTTAGGATTCCACAAAAATATCTGAACACCCCTCACGACCAAATGATTAGCTGTAATATAGGAATATAAAACATTAAAATCAATATTAATAAATGCTAAATTAATTGCTTACAAGTGCAACATTTTGTCAATTAGTCAATGGTAACTCTATAGAGTTTAGCCTACAGCTAAATAAAGGTCCCTATGTTGATTACCATATAATGATATATAAAGCATATATAATGGCAGGCCTTGGTGGCCTAGTGGATAAAGCCACCAGGTGTAGTTCATATGCATCCTAAGGACCCAGGTTCAAGACATGGGACCCGGGGGAGCAATCAACATGAACAACTAATTAAAATAAATATTTTCTTCCTCCTCTCTCTTCCTGCCTGCCTGTCTATTCACCTTCATTCCTGCCTGCACCTTTCTTTAAAAAAATAAAGGATATGTAATAAAAAGGAAGTGGATTATCTTATGCTGAATGACATGTGGTCAGGTGCTTCAGGCTAAGGGAGATCAGTAAAGGATCTTGGACACGGTTACGGGGGAGAGTGAGGATAAAATACCAGAGAAATCGATTTTTCTTCATTAGTTTTCTTAAAGCTTAAGACGGAAGTGTTAGTTCAATAGCAGATCGCTAGTAATATGCAGTGGATTGAAGTAAATGGGTTAGAAAATTACTATGTGAATTTCCTGATACAACATTATTGAAATAGCTTTATACATAAAGGCTCTCCAGTTTTCTAAATAAGCAATCTCAACCTCTTTTGGCAATTTCAAAGTAATTTCTTTTCTTTCCTTGTGTCTTAATATTCTCCCTCTCTAATACTTTTTGCAAAGACAGAGTCAAAGAACTGATATACTACCATATTTTGCCACCTATAATGTGCACACATTTTTGGCCCAAACTGAGGGAAAAAAAGTCTTTCATTTTAATTTTTTAATTCAAATTTGTATTTGTTTATATTTAGGTACTTTTTATATTATAAAGGAAGTTTAGCATCTATTTTTAATATATTATACTACAAATAATTACAAAACACAGGAATAGAACAAGGTACAAGAAGTTTTTTTTTTTTTTTTTTTTTTTTCCAGGAAAGGTGCAGGCAGGAATGAAGGCTAGTAGGCAAGTAGGCAGGGAGAGAGAGGAGGAAGAAGCACTTTTCTTTCCATTTTAGTGGTTCACACACTCTGGTTACTTCCCCCTGGGTCTGGGACTCCAACCCAGGGATATGTAACCTGCCTCCTTCGGAGGTGACTGACCTAACTGCTGCTCCACCAGCCCACCTCCCCCCTGCTATTGCTTCCACAATCTGATGACACTGTGAGAGGAGGTTCAAAGGGTCTCTCTGATGCCATGCTCTTTGGCATTTTTAAGGAGTGTTAGCTTAAAACTTGCAGTGTCTGTAATTTTGGTAAAAATAGCAGCTAGATTGCTTTAGGCTCCCACCTAAAATGCACAAAGGGAAATGTCTCACTGCTCACTCTCTGGTAAGAAAGTCGGCTTCACTATCTTATCAAGTCAGAGTCACTTACTCTGTGGACAATGAATGGTACATCGCTCTCTGTTTCATTTTGTTGAATCACTGGTCAAAATTCTTTTCCTTGCAAGTTTACCATAAGTTCAACAAAACCAATTATTGTTTTACATAAGGATATCATTACTGATTTCTAGAGTTATACTTTTAACTCATAAGCATAAATACAATAATTAAAAACACTTATATAGATACAGAATTAGTATTATCCATATATAATGCATATCCTTATTTTTCCCTTACAAATTTGGACCCCAAAATGCATCTAAGACACAGCAAAATATGCTCTCGATTGAAGTGGAAACATGACAAACTGACTGCATAAACCAGAAGCCCTCATTCAAAAATGACTGGAGGAGGTAGGTGGCTCTTATTCCCTTTAGTAATTTACTAGCAACAGATTTTAATTCCAGTGGAATGAAATTCAAATGCCTACTACTATTAAGAAAAATCTTGCAATTCTCCGGTGTCTTTCACTCAAGCATTCCAAGGAAACCTAGGAACATTTAGTCAGGGTACTTAAGGTACGCAGCCAAGGAGGTGGTTTTATTTATCATTCACATTTTACTGCCAGAAAATTGTATTTTAAATTAAAAAATAATAATAGGCAGTATTATTAAATTCTCACAACGTGCAGGCACTGCTTAACCACCTATTACAGTATTACTCTTAGCCTCATTTGGCAGATGAAAAAACTGAGCACAGAGAGGTCGCCTAACGTATACAAGTAACACAGCCAGCAAATGGCGCCGGGCAGTTTAAATCCAGGCGCTTGGAAGCCAGACTCCGCACCCACAACCACTGCTACATCTAAAAATATCAGTAACAGTCTCTCTTGTCAACAATAATATTCACCAGAACTTTATTATAAGGTCATCTTTTACTATATTATTTATAAGGGCTAAAATATGTTCTCCCAAACTATAAGTTGTTTTTCTTTTTTTTTTTTTTTTAAGATGTGAAATCACAGTTAACTTAGAAGATGAGAGTGCATACAGTCTTTCCATAGAGATAGAGGTTGGGGGTTTTAAATACACCAAGAACAAACTGAAGTCAGAAATTACAAAGCTTAGGTGTGCCCTGGTGGCCTAGTGGATAGGTTCACTGTGATGTAATCCATCTACATCCCAAAAACCTGAGTTCAGGACCTGAGGCCGGGGGCAGCAACCAAGATGAACAACTAAATAAAATGAAGTGTACCTTCTCTTTCTGTCTGCCTGCCTATTTGCCTTTATTCCTGCCTACTCCTTTCCCCCAGCCTCCCCCAAAAGATATTGCAAAGCTCAATATTTGATATATTTTAAAATTATTTAGAAAACCTGCAAGCCTAAGGTGGCCATGCATTTTAAGTGAGAGCATGCTCTGTAAGTACGTGCTTGTGAGTGAGCAGAGGCTACACTGCTTAAAGGATGACCAGGGAGGAACAGCATCAGCATCAGCACTATCTGGGATTCAGTTAGGAGGTACCATCGACCTAATGAATTTTAATAATAATCCAGTTGATTCAAATGCATATTCAAGACTGAGAAGCATCGATCCAGGAGAAATGGCCTGTTTTTAATTAAGGAAGATACAGGAATCTTGTGCTTCACTGTGCTTCCTTTTTTAACTTGGCTGCTAGGAAGCTCACAGTCAAATTTGCAACTCACTTCTGAAGGAACTGTCAAGGACATTAAGATAGATTGTGGCATTAACTGTATCTGGGTTTAAATTGATTTTCTTCTCCTTATTTTTCTTTCATCCAGAAATTTTTTTACCTTGTGATACTCTCTCTGGAGACTGCCTTAGATATCTTTTAGGAAACTTTTATAAATATATGCATAAAAATAAACCATTTGCCGTGTCCTGTCTAGCCATTCCACAGACTCAGGCCATTGTTTTGTGTTTATTTCTCTCTCTCCATTGCTGTAGGTTAGAGCAAAGCACAAATGTAGGAAACAGTGAAAAGTGGAAAAGAAAAGAAACCCTAATATATAGGATGAAGAGAATAGTCCATCTTCAAAAGTCAGTGTGAAAAAAATGGAGAAAAATGGAGCATGAACCCTGTTCCAGGGCCCCAGCAGGAGTCCACAGAAGGCGCCTGCCTTGGGAAAGTGCACTGGGGGTGTTATCACAAGCAGCACTTGTCCCACAGTAACCTCTGTGCTCTCTGTGCTAGACAGCACTGTTTGGTATAAATGCTGGTACTGTATTTGAACATCAGGGAACTCAAGTACTGCCCCCTCAAAAAGCAAGAAGTCAGAGACAAAATGTTACCAAATTGTTCAGAAACATTACAGAAGAGACCCAATACTTTCCCTCTTCAGTTGTGTAATGTTAAAAAAACAAAAACAAAAACCTCTAAAAACAGAGAAAAATCCAAAACTAAACAAAATAACAGCCAACTCTAATAGTTCTTATTGCACCCTTTTAAAGAGCTGAGGAGGAAAAATTCATGTTTCTTCAACTGATGAACTAAAATGTGTACATCAGATATGGTCTTTATATAGAACCATTAATTACCATTAATGTTTTTGGACATTAGCTAACCAAATTCTCACAGCGCCTATATTTGCAGAGCATTTTTCCCATTACTTCAATCTCTTCTTTTGATGAGATAGTTAAAAGTTTCTCTTAAATGAGAGATTGTACAACCAGCATTCCTCCTACTAAATAAAGCAAGACCTCAACCTGGGACAAAAAGAATGCTCTCTTTTAGAAACAGGTAAAACACCTGGGCTCTCCTTAAAATCTACTTACCTGTTGAAAAAAAATCCAACTTGTTTTCAATAGCAAAAGACACAAAGGGAAAGTTGGGATGTGTACAGTCTGTCTTATCTAGATCAGATTCTCATTGAAAAGAATCACAAATATGTACACACTGGAAACCTGCTGGGGGAAACTGCTTTAGGAAAAAAAAATACATCTTTCTCCAACCTTGCTTGGAATAATTTTTAACCCCATATTGTCAAACTAACTGAAAATTTACCAATTAAGAAATCCATATTACCAAATATTCTTTTGGAACACTGTTTAGCAGATTCAACATATTAGGTTTATATATCACTCACTCCCACTATAGTATGAATTAGTTTAATCAGTGTCTTTCCTCCTTATAAGGAAGCTGGATTTATGGACTATAGGTATGAGTGGAGAAAGGAGATAAGAAAGATGAGGTAATTATTAAGAAAAGTGGTGAAGCAAGGGGAAGTGGGAGGGTACCCAATCCCAAATTTTATTCCACAGTTCTTTCCTAAAACTTTTATAAACATGACATTGACAAAAGTAGTCTAAAGGTTCATTGGATAATTGAATTTTTCCCAAGTCCCAGCTACCACTTGGGAAGTCATGATGTGGTTTTCCGTCCTAAGTTATCTGAATATTTTTTGTAATATTTGGCTTTATGGTTCCCATATCAGGAGAGCCTAGAAATTTGCTAAATAGATTAAGCAACCATTTGGCTTATTAGAACCGGGTGTTTTATGAGTTTTTTTATTACTGGAAAATATTTAATAGTAATACATTATGAAAACACATTTTATTTTACATGGGTAGAGACTGAAAATACTTGAGTGACATACATTTTAGAGAGACTAAAACTCACCTTTCCACAGCTACATAAGCAGTGAAATAACTTACTTTTAGCTGCAAAAGTTTTGTTATGCAACAATAGATAACTGATACAAGTACATGTTTTCAAAAGTATATGTCAGCTATTCATTAAAATTAAACATGTGGCTCCTTTAAAAATGGCTTTGTCTTATAAAATCTCAGGGTCATTCTCGTGGTCTAAGAAATCCAATATAATGACTACTTGTAGGAAAATAGTCTTCATCGCAAAAAAGCCTCTTTGGAATCAATTCAATCTCTATGTATAAAAACTTTAGAATTTCTAAAAAATATAAATAAATAATTTTTCTTTGGTTTTTAGTTTTGATGCTATTAACTGAATTTATTAATGACTCTTCAAGAAGCTATGGCAGATTAAAAATAAGAATGCTGAAAGGTCCAGACCACAAGTAGCTTGCTTTCTTCCATAAAACAACAAAATTTTAATGAAAACTTTTGTCAAGTAAAAATAAAACAATTTTTCTATAGTATTTGTCTATAAAATTCAAGTTTAAAGATGCCAAATCTGCAGATTTGCCACCAAACAGAATTGTCACATGGAGGACTAACATGAACTAACCTGCATGTTCTCTTAAGGGACAGACAGAGCACATTTTTTCCAGGCTTTGTAAATAGTTTCCCCAAACAAATCTGGCAGCTGACACAGGCACATACCAGAAATTTTCCAATTTTTGTTGTTGCTGAAGCTGATTTTTATTTCTCCTTTGTTTTGGAGTGGAACCTTTAAAAATTCGTACTCTATCCATTCAAAATAACAGCCAATGAATAAATCAGTACTAATCATTAAAACGCTTGCTTTATCCTTCCTGATGTTTTTAATATTGTCAAATGCCTTGGTTGAGTTTGTGTTAGGGGAAACAGAAGGTCTACTAAGAAATAAATTGTCTAGAAGACCCAACAACCTCTAAACATATATATATATATATATATATATATATACACACACACACACACACACACACACACATATATACATACACACACACATATATACACATACACATATACATACACACACACTACTGTGGGTATTTGGTAAAATCAAAAAGCGTATCTGGATCTTGGAGGTGGGAAAATCTCCAAGGATCTCAAGGCAACTACAGCACAAAGTCGTATGCATGTCTTTCTGCAGATCAGCATGGTTGTAAGCAGTCCTGGTGTGTTTTAGGAAACGAGGGTTTGCCCCCAAGACAGCTTGTCTCTTCCAGCACCAAGCATAATGCCTGGCACAGGTATGGTTAGTGTTTGCACAGCATTACTCACAGAGCGACAAGTCTTGTTAAATGAGCAAGGTTTTCAAAGGAGAGGCATTCTGCTCCACAACAGAGTGCGAGGAAGGAGAAGAGGGCAGCAATTCTCACTCTCCCCGCACACACCAGCGTGAAATATCCACCAGGGTTGTAACCTCCCCAGATCATTTGAAAGGTTGAGTAACAGTCATGGCTGCAGACTTCACTTCTCCCTGACCTAGAAACATAAGCCGTCAGCACTTTGTTGACTGCTGGCCAGGGTACAGATTTCCATGCTAGAGATTGGGTTTGCTTCAATTCCACTCTAGGAGAAGTGAACACAGAAAGAAGTACACTCCCCTCTGGTCTCTGTGCCCTCCTCCCCCGTAGTGTCATGGTGAGGGGGTCAGGCTCAGTAGAAACAATGGTTCTGTCTTCATACAGTCACAGTTCCTGACACTGATTCATGATAAAAATCAGCAACCATAAGGGAAAAAACAGGTCCGTAGTCCTATTGCCCAGTGTCCCATACAACTTTGGAGGCAGCTGCCTGCAGAGCTGTACATCTGGAGCCACTCACCCACCTCTGTTCCAGACCTGCCGTGAGGTTTATACTTCGCAATGTCAAATATTACTCTTTCGGCTGCTGTCTCTTCTCCTTCCTTCTCTAGCCACACATCGAACATCTAACAAATAAACACATGAACCTTTGAAAGGTACTGACATGTCCACAGAGTTATTTACTGGTAAATGCTAAATTTCTTGATAAATCCTGATTCTCTCAGCATTCTTGATGTCTGTGGGGAGAGATCCACATGGGTGTTAAAAATACTGGATATAGTGCAAACATGTTGGTTTGCTACAACATTGGCTTTACTGGAGAACAGGCCAGGAAGCTATTGTCACAATATCTTCAACTAGAAAGCATCCTGTCCCAATGAGTAAACTTGTCCTGGACATAGAAAGGAGTACTTTCTACCTTCCATAATGTCCCATTCTATTCCCCTCTATCGGCCCCACTCAGTTGCTCCGGCTACTAAGCAGATCTCATAAAGTAGCAGACTCAGCTTTGTCTGCATAGGCTATACTTTATCAAAGGGAGCTCAGCCTGAAAGGGAGAGAAAATAGGCACCCATAGACTATAATGTGATTGTAAAAAAATTACATTACTTACCAATGGCAATTTCAAATGCAAATTTTTTTATGGTATTTGAGTCTTGGAGATTGGTGAGTAAGGCGTGTTGCCTACAGGGGCATTAGAGAAATATCAGGGCCTCGTTCCCAGTGACTGGTGTTGAAGGTGGTCACCAACTGTCTGACCTCCTGAACTGCATAAGACCAGGTCTAAACACTTGAAATAAGACTGTAGAAAGACTGTCATCTCCAGATCTAATTCAGTCCCCAATGATGAAATCATATCAGAATCTTCCACAAGAGTAAAGCCTTCCCCAGTTACCAAGAGTTTACTCACAGTCAGAGACAGAATAAGTAAAGCATATTGGGCAGCCACCCAGGCCCTACTAAGACCCTGCAAAGGAGAGAATCTGGTATCCCAATGCTAGGGAGATCAGGTCGGTGACTGTTGGCCCCTGGTGGCTATATGGTGAGCACCAAACCCCTAATGGAATGAAATACCAACCAACTCCCTTATAATCAACCAGGCTTATCTTCCACAAGTTAATACCAAAGACCTTTTACTAAGTAAACACCACCACGTGCAAAATGGTTTTAGGTTCCAAAGGGAGAAGCAGTATGAATATTTTCTACACTCAAGGAGTTTGCAGTCAGGTTAGGAGGACACGGTAGATTGTAATAATCAATTGCAGAGCATTTTACACTTCATAGAACACTTTCATGTGTAAAGTCTCTATTAAGTTTCCCAGTTATCAAAGAGTTATCCCATTTTACAGATGAAAATACTGAGACTCAACCTCCTGATTCTAGTCCTGTGTCCTTTCTTTGGCTACGGAGCTGCATCCTTTTGGTTTGAAGGGTACCCTTTAGCATTTCCCCTCTGTGATCACTCTAAACAGTTTCACTGGGAGGGAGGTTGGGGAGAAAAAGCACTGTGCTTAGTCACAAAGTAATAACAGACCACTAATCTGATGTTTGCTCTTTATAGAAAAACAGGCAGCCATCCAATCCATCCCTGCACCCATGGGCTGGCTGGTTATTAGAGCGAGAGGAAATCCTGCCCGAGGAAATATTAATCCTCTCTCTTCCCTTTTCTTCTTCTCAGTAAAAATAGCTCATTAATGTTACAAGAGAATTAAACTAGCATCTTTTCCTGGATGGGACATACATTGGCAGAATTCAGTTCAGTTGTGGAGTAGTAATTTTTAACCAGAAACAGTAAAGGTCAGTGACATAGAAAGGGCAGAAGAGACTCTGAGCTTGATGGGAACCAGTTCCAGGAGCTCAAGATTTCTGCAGAGTTGGGAGAGAAGAGGCTCTCATCCTGACAACAATGGAAATGAGGAGAAGAAAAGTCAACTTAGAAGATCTGTGTGCAGGGGAGAAAAAGAACAGACTAACATTGATTAAAGACCTCCAATATCTCTGCTCTGAGGCAAATTCATCCAATCCTGAGCTGGAGAAGGAGTCAGATTCTAAAGGTTTCTGAGCTTTGATCTCTTCCCCCCCACCCCCAAAATCAAACAATATATCGTATACTTGGGTATGTTCACCATTGTCCTTGAGAATATTAACAGGTATCCTGATATAAAAAATATAAATCTAGTAGTGAGATAAATAAACTGGTCTGTTTCCTTTCTGTGAAGTAATGAAGGGACTTTCAGACAATGAGGACGCAGGACCAGACTGTACCCAGACAAGAGAGAAAACTCTCCCCCTGATGACCCCAGAAAGTGGATCCACACAAAAGTACCACAGGCTCAGTTTTGTTATTTGATTGTTTGTTTGTTTTTAAGATGAGAAATGGGTCTGGAGATCTTCTTATTGCTAAATATATATTATTAGCTTGGGTGTGAAAAAGTTAAATATCAAAATGAGCCATAATAAGGTATCCTTATTAAACCATAATATTTATATTTTCGCCCTATTGTTTGGGTCTGAGATTACATTTTGAAGGTTGTCAAATCAAGAACATAAAACAAATGAGGTGGAAGATTTGGGGAAGTTTTATAACCTTCTGGTTTAGGCCAGTGGATAAATAAATTCATTTTTAATTACAAAAGAAACATGACTCATTAGCCTTGTTTGGTTAAGATTATCTCATTATATTGTCAAAACTCAGTCCTTTCCTTCTCAGAGTTCTCTTTTTCTTGGTGCTGTGAAAGAGTTTGCATTGCTCCCACCCAAACCTGTTTTTTCACTTCCAAAGACCCTGATACAACATCTGCTATTTGGTCCCAGGGCATTCTGACTTCTGGTGAGAAGGGCCAAGGGCAGCTTGTCAGTGGCCTTGAAACCACAGGACGTCCACTGACAATGAGCTCTGAAAATACCTCTGCCTTAGAGGTGGCCAAACACCTCGTGGGAAGAGTGGATAAATGCTGACCTCTAGGGTTACTGTAAAGTACCTGGGAGAGTCAGAACTAAGGATGAGAAAGTGTGAAAGCAGAATCTGCTCCCCTTAAATGGCAAAAGAAACAAGAGGAAACAATTCCCTGAAGGATATCTCATCATAAGACAAGCTACTTCAAAGAAATTTTTTAAAATAATAATTAAAAATCTAACCTAAGTACAGAAATCAAAGACACACTTTTTGAATTTTAGGAGGCTTCTTCTAATCTAGCCAACTATTCATCATCATAACCAAACACAGGCCCGGGTTTGTCTTACTTTCATCGTCATGTCTCTGTTGCTTTTGTCCCCACCAAACTTATACACCTGAGCCACATAAAAATAAAAATAAAAACAGGACCCTTCATGAACCTCCCTGCTGAATTCTATGTAAAGAAGCTATAGAAAAAATGACATTCGCCATCACAGGCAAGAACACTAAAGAAGGGTGGACTGGAAAGGACTAAGTATAAAGTAGAGAGACTAATGTGGACTTCTGACTTGTGGAACCAGCCTGATTAGTGTACAGAGAACCCCTTTAATACTATTTCCTGAACACCCACCCACATACTCTTGGTTTTGTATTTGAGGCAGGATTGGTGAATGTGCAAATTTTATAATGAACCATACACCACCTCCCATAAATACCCCACAGATTGCATTCTCTCTGTCTACAGCAGGATGCCTGTCTCCAGCCTCCTCCTCACTACATTTTCAAAAAAAAAGTGCAGAATTTCTCTAAAGTCATGAATTTCTAATAAAAGAAGTCAGGAGCTAACTTTGTTAGAACAAAACGCTTTGCACAAAATGACAGCAGCTCTCTCTTGGGACACTGGAAAACTTTTCTGTTTTTCTTGGACCTGTACTTCAAGGGCAAAATATAAAATCTGTGTTTTCCTTTAACACATCAGGACTCCATCTACTTGGTAACTGAAAAGTTATTTGAATCTAGAAAGTGAGTCAATTGTGCCCTCAAGTGGCGGAATGTTGTACTGAACCAACAGCTTTTCAAAACTCATGGTTGCTAAGTAAACTTAGGTAACTGGTTTCCTTTGGAATGTTTTTGTTCTTCTAAAAGAAGGATAAGTTTTGGAGCAGGTGTCATGAAAGTGAGGATACTGTTCCTGATTCGAGGATACTGTTCTTGATTCAGTACGGACAGCGACTTGCCAGAGCAAAGTCATGCATAGGGACTTAATTATCTAGAAAATAAAGACACAGGGAATTCACTTTTCCTTTGTCTCCAGTGCACGGCTATTTCATATGATTAGATTTTTGCCTGGGCTGCTGCTGCCATTCCTAAATAAAAAATAAGCTTTGTGTTCCACAAGCAACTGCCTGTTAAGTCTAGTAAAACCAAGGGCTGGCTTCAGAATCTTATACTTCAGGCAGAGTTCTTTAACACTCCATTAAAGGGTAAAAAACAGAAATTTATCCAATAAATATGCTAGCACATGTGTGAAAGGTGGCATTTGTAACATCAAAAAACTAGCAACATCTTAGATGATCATCAGTATATATATACATATATATATATATATATATATATATATATATGTATTCATACAGAAGGGTTCTCTCCACAATGCAGTGTTCAATGAGAAACAAGTGACAGAGAGTGAATATTATGCTATACTTGCATTAAAAAGGAAAATTTCAGGGTTCTCATGATTTGGAAAGTTTATTTCTGGAAAGACACAAAGAAATTGAGGAAAAAATGGCTTTTCCAACTGTCAAAAACAGGATTGAGCTATATAAATTTACACGATTTTCATCTGTTTTATTCATTAGTATTTCTTCAGTGTCTGAAAAGGGCCTGCCATATTGTAGGCACTCTGAAACTTTTGTGGACTAAATGCATGAGTAAAAGAAAATATGTATCTAGTTGTTTGTTTATAGAAAAACAAACAAACCTCTCTCCAAGTAGGGGAATTAAATGGCTGAAGGTCAGGTATGGGAGAGAGAATAAACACTCTGCATTTTTGTGCTTTAAAAATTGTGAACCATTAGAAATGGATACTTATCCAAAATAAATAAAATTCAATGAAAGAAACAAATAAGAATAGAGAGTTATTCTTTTGATAGTTATTTAAGTAAGGTTTTATTCTGATGGTGATTTAAATCAGGGCCAATCCCATAATAAACTACCAATCCTTAATTAGCACCAACAGTGGAATACATATAGCACCTGAAAATACTACTCTACAAAAACATTGTCCTCACATGGAGAGGTCTTCTGCTGTATTCTTCAGTCTTGACAGACAAGCACTTGCTCTATGCCAAATCCACCTCACTTGATATCTCAGCAATTGCTTGGATGGCTTCCCAAGTAGACTGAAGTTGCAAGGTGCTGTCCCATGAGTTTCCACGGCTCATGTGCTTGTGGATCTTTGCATAACTCCATTGAGTAGAACTCATTAAAAAGAACTCCGTGAAAAAAGAGAGGGAAGCTTTAATTCTGAAAGTATAGTGTCTAACACCTAGGTCCCATTCAGACCTCGTGAATAGGAGCTGTCAGCTAGGTTAGTCTCCAAGCTGGACGTGTTTTTATAAAGCGCCACAATGGACTGAGAGGACCAACTACCCTTCTTCCCCTGCCCACATCACTTAGAAGATCCACTGTAGACACAGAGAAAACTGGGCCCAGTCAAAACAAAGCGGAGTCCCTCACAAGGCAACCTTCTATTCCCCATGTCCTGACTCCTTCTTAACCACCTCATCCAGCATTATTTCTAGTTCATTCCTTCCTTTCAAAATCCTAGTCATTCAATTGTAACCCCATTCAAAATCAGTTTACACAATTACCCAATGCCATTGTTTTTGCCACTGCAGGATGCAAGTCTGGTAGAACTCCTCAAAACTCCACGGTGACATGAGAGGCACTTCCCTGTTAGACCAGATATCCGGCCAGCTTTGAGAAAGCAGACTTCTATTCTGAGAGCTGAACAGAGGCTGAATAGGAGGAGGCCTGAAAACAGCTAATTATCCATCAAAGAAATCGTGTTCTAACTGATATGCTTGTTCTCAGCAAGCACAGTCGTCTACCGCAAGTCTGATAATTACAGAAAAAGACCTCACAGGCTCTTGGAGGCAGGGATGGGAGATGAAAATGCACTTTATGTGGCTTTCTCTAATGTAATCACCAGTTAAAGGGACGTCAAGATGCTTAACAAGCTCATTACAAGCTCAGTGCCTGTGATCTCCACACACTGCCCTGTGGCAGCCACAGGGTACAAGGCCCTTAGAGGTCTCACTGGGCCTTGGCCTCAGCCCACGCTGTTTCCATCCTGCCCCCACCAGAAGGCAGCTGGCATCTCTGAGATCAGCTGCTGGGCCACACAGAAAATAAGCCAGGAGTTGGTTCAAACATGTTCCTGGGCTAACAATGACTCTTTTTCTTAATCTGGGCATAGAGAAAGCAATGCCAAACACACATAGGGATAATCCTGTTCGTCAACCTAATTTTTCCAGCTGTTCTGCTCTACTTTCAGTTCCTGCCCTGACTGTGATTGCCTGGGTCTGCTTCAGGGAAACTTCATCTAGTTCATGGCTCTAACCCACAGAGGTGGCACATACACTGCGAGGTCCAAGGTCCTTGGTTTGGAAGGCCAGCTCTAGAAGTTCAGCTCCTCCTCAGAAGGAGTGGTGGTTTACGAGTGTTCAGTCCTCCCTGGCTCTCCGGGATACTTCCAGAATCCGGTGTAGCTCTCCTATAAGTGATTTAGACTACTCCATAAAGCAATCAGGGGCAGCATCACATAGAATATAACATGAAGGGTGCCCCTTGTGGCAAACATGTGACCCCGATGGAGGGCACTTGAAGGTAGGGGGTTAGAAGGACTGAGCACAGGAAGGCAGTTTCACTTAACCCAAGACTTTCATTTGAGGCTCCTGGGAATATGCTCCTTTAAGAGAAGCAGAAGTAACCAGAGTCTACTCATACTTGTTAAGTGGAAAGAATTATCCTCAAATTTTCCTACTCTGTAAGCCTTAATTTTCATGTATTTGATGTCCTTATATGGACAAAGTTGTGACCAGGATCGAGTCAGGTAAATAGGAATGTCAACAGGGAGTTACCCTACATGCCACACACTTAGAATGATGTTGAGAATGCAACTAAGTCAAAGGGTAACTTCCCATAGACGCAGGAACTGCTTTTCCTTAGTGAGATGATAATACTCTTGGGAGAGATGGACTTTAAGCCACATCTATTAATACCACAACATAAATAAGCTTAGAGGTTGTTGCTTAAAAAGAGACTTCAATTTGTGGGAGAGGGGAGAGAAAAAGGCATGGGGTTACAAGTTTTTGAGGTACAGGGAGATGGCAAGGAACAAAAAGAAGAAAACTGATATAAATGAGAAGACTTGGTGACCCAAGGCAAACTTAGTCAGTTCACCAACTTTACCTGGGATTTAGACCTGACTGGATTCGTCCATTTTCATGTTGTGTGATGGGAATGGAGACATAGGAAAGAGGAGAATCATGCTAAGAGGGGGTTACTGTTAAGGCCAACCCAGTCAAGACTACTATAAAACATGCAGGGAAAGGAGAAAAGCAAAAATAAAACTTTCACAGCAGCATGGGAGATTTAGACAAGATGCTCACTAAATTTGTTGGCATCGCAGAGTGAGATTCTGAATCAAGTTTACTAATTACTTACCTCCCTTAAAGCTATAAAATATTGTAGCCTGTGAGCCAAGAGAAGCCCTATGACCAAACTGGAGGGAAGTGTTTTCTTCCAGAGACCTGGTATGTATGATGTACCTTGGCAATTCTGCAATGTACATACAGTACAGCGGAAGAGTATTCACTTTGCACTTGTGGGTCCCGTTTCTCATGATGACAAGTTGGGGCCAGAGTAATCCGTCCAGACTTGTCCTCCTCAGCACTCCTACATTTCTGAATCATTCCCTGCACTAATGCATTCTGAGTCCCGCTGTGATGTAATTAAAGGATAATGTTTGCTGCAAGGAGGAGAGAGAATTGTAAATGCCTCCCATGGGTGATTCAATGCTGAGGGGAAGTTGAATAACCATAGAATTCATCTGGTATAAGTTTATTCCAATGTCACCAGCATTTTTTTCCAATTATAGGATAGGGTTTCTATAAAAATACAAATATGGCATCCATAAACAAATATTTTCAAGCCTTCATCTCCCTCTACGGAATGGGGAGCTAAACTACTGCACCCAGGAATGCTTATCTAGAAGGAGGACTTGGTTGAGCCCGTACTTAGGGAATGAGATTAGAAGATCAAGAATTGCTCCAGAACAGATTAAACGACCAGTGGTAAAATACCTGTGTACATTACCAATATTGAAAGGAAGAGGTCTCTTCTTAACTGTATGGATGACTGTCGGTATTTCTCACTATAATTTTTTACCTCAATCGACCACTCACTTATCCTAGCTGGATCTCAATTCTGTGCATCTGGAAATGTGAGTGAAAGTGTGTGGGTTAGGCGAGCTCTAAAATTCTTTGCATTTCAGTCCCACATAAACATAAATGAAGATTAGAGGAATCAGAACTCTCTTTGGAAAAAAAAAAGGAAGGAAGGAAGGAAGAGAGCAGAGGAAAAAGCATTTCAAGGAAGAAGTATATTTATTAATTTTTATTTTGGCTTTTCACTCTGGCCCCAGGTAGTGTAAATAGGTCCTTAGACTTTACATGACATGCAGTCCAGCATCTCAGCTGTCTGAGCCAGAAGGACGCCCCCAAAGCAGAACTCTCTTACAGGGCTGAAAACCGGTACAATTTGGGGGAAAAGTGGCTGAGTGAGTAAAACTGAAAATATCTATTACTTGTAGCCCAGTAATTCCCTTTCCTTAGGAAAACATTCATACATATGCAGAAAGACAAAGACAAAAACTCCCACTGCACAATGTTTGTAAAGGTCCCAAATTAGAAAAAAACAAATATGTATAAATACAAAAACAGGAAAATAGATAAATAAAATACAGCCTCTACACACAAAGGACTGCTATACAGCGGTGAAAAGAATGACACTGTAAGTCAACAGCAAGATTTCTAAAATACAAATTGTTAAGCGATTCCCAGTGATTAAATTTTTGAAAATCAGAGCAACCCCCAGAAGATAATGACTGTGACTGAGATAAATTCATAAGTGCACAGAAATGCTCTAAAAAAAAAAAAAAAAAGAAAAACTCTTAGTGTTGGTTAAAAGTACAGAATAATAGAATGTGGAGCTATTTATAATCATTTTAAATGGATACAAAGACAATAGCATTCGGTGTTCATGGATACATGTGCGTATGTGTGAGTGAGTGTGACAGTGTGTGTGTGTAAAATCAGAGAAAATTGAAAAAGGACCCATATAAGTTCACAATAATGGTGATATTTGGGAGGCGATATAGATGTCTGTGAGTGGAGAACTGGGATCAAGGAGACATCAATTTAATCAGTATGATTTTATGTATGTAGATATAAAATGCAGGTGACAAAATGTCATTTCTACACAGAGAAGAAAAGGTCCTTGTTACAGCATTATTCTCTGCATTAAAAAAATCTCAAAATAAAAATAAAAATATGTGAGCAGCCTCCAATGCCTTTGGAAGATATATGTTGACAAGCTTCCTCTCAGTCCTCATGTGAAGGGTCCTCAAGAGATTGGATTAGTCCAAACTTTCAAGCTTTTCTTGTCTAGCATCATACTTTTTCAATTTTTCCACCAACCACATGGAGTCAATTGAATTTAAATTAAAGTTAATGAAAGTTAACTAAAATTAAATTTTCAGTTCCTCCCCTAGTCATATTCCAAATGCTCAACAGTCACATGCAGTTAGTGGCTATTGTCTGGCAGCATATATATCTATAGATATATATATCTATATATAGATATATATATACACACACACATATATATACATATATATACACACACATATACATACATATATATACATTTCTATCATTGTTACAAATTCTATTGGACAGAGCTGGTCTTAGCTAAAAATTTGTCTTTTGAAGACTAGAAAATTTTTGGTTACATTGTTCTTTCCCTAATACGTCCTTCTGCACACAGGAAAGCCAAGGTAATGACCAGGAAGATTGTTTCATCTCAGAAAGCAACATGTCCACTAGAATCCTAAATTCCAATTATGGGTGCACCCTGGTGGAGTAGCGGTTAGATTTACCACCTCCAGCCAAGCACAGTCCACATACATCCCAAGGGTCGGGTTCATGACCCACAGCTGGGAGGAACAACCAAGATGAACAACTAATATAAATAAAAATGTTTCTTCTTCCTCTCTCTTCCTGCCTGCCTGCCTACTCACCTTCCTTCCTGCCTGCACCTTTCTTTTAAAATAAATTCCAATATGAATGAAATAATACTTTTGTGTTAAAGAAAATTCAACAACTTTTAAGAGTGTGATCCAGATATTATCTATAGTTGTGTAAACATAATATTTTATTTTCCCCTAAAGGTAGGAAGCAGGAAGGTAGGCTCAAGAGTGATGAAAGTAAACCCGAACAAAACTCTGAATGTGGGATCAGTGGTTTCCCAAGAGCCTTCATTTCTTACCTGTACACAGTATGTGGGACATAAACTTCTTGGATTGGAAATTCCAGAATTTCTTTGTGTGGAAGTGTCCGGTTTTCAGGAAAGGGTCTCACTGGCAATAATTCAGGAGTCAGACAGCAATTGATTATCTCTGGGGCCGTAGAAATCTCCAGTCTGAGCAAACCTAAAGATAGAACATGAGACTGTTTAGTAAAGGCATTGTCATAGTGTAAGAAATTAAGCAAGACTGTTGTACTACATTTATTTTATGGAAATAAGGATAAATGGAGTGTAAGAGTTTGGAATTCCTAGCTAATTCCCTAGAGGAGTTTGAGAAAAAGCATGTCAAGGACAAGTTTTGAAATTTTGATTCTAGAAATTAAAAAGTAATAAATTGTAAAATGAGTAGGAATGAATTAGAAGATCTTTAAAATCCCTCCCCAAATGACCACAATATGTACGACTGTACTAGTTAATGTCCCGGGTTATAAGCACTAAAAATTGGTGGGTTTTGAACTGGGTTTCCTGGTACTCTAGGGTGCTACAGAAACAACTTCAGGGAATATTAAACTGAGGATAAGGAAAGGGTCCTCATCTTCTGCCAAAGCATCTCACTTTAATTGTTTTTTTTTAATATGAGTTCCATGTAATATTTTATTTGATAAGAGGCTCATCTGTTCAAATAATTATCTGATTATCTGAGAAATCAGATAAAAACATGATGCTTATATACAGCATCTCTCCTTTCATAAATATAGAAAACATTAATAGCTTCATCAAAAATGCAGACCTTCACTCCTAATGCAAAGTCCCATATTTCACCTGGCAAAAAAGATTTTATAAAAAATTATAACATTAATCATAAATGGCTTTGACTCAGCTCAAGAGAATAAGGACAAATCAACCATACCTGGAATCGACTTAACTCTTCTTTGTAAGGATGAAGATCTTTTGTAGTCAGCTAGAAACTTAAATAAGTCTTCATCACTAAGTCGATCTCCTTCCTGCCAAGAGAAAAATCATAATTAGTGCGGAGATACCACTGACTCCGGGGTTTGGAACAATTTCTGGGAAGATTTTTATCTTTTTATTTTAACATGTCTTTCACAAAACAATGGGCATGATAACCAATCTGCAATCATTTAATTCAACATTAAATTGTCAAATATTCCTTCTCTACCACCCCTGACTTACTGTTATCGCTCAGCCTCTCACATCAATCCTCTGAGTGGGGCTTCTTCATTCTAAGGAAACTACTTGCCCATTAGAAATCTATGTCCAAAGGCTTCCTTCCTACAACTTAAAACCAAGGATGTGTGGTTTACTCCCTAGAACAATATAAAATAAATTTACTTCCTTCTTCAAAGATGTGAAGATGGAGAAAGCAATTTTACATCTTTTTACTACCCTTATTTTCTTCAGTTTGTCTTGATTAAGTTGGCAATATATGAGCCTGCCATGGGTCAGGTACTCTGACAAGGGACACATGGGTGAGAGTTCTAATTCCTACAACAGCCCCCAAAGGTAGGTAAGTGGGTAGGTATATATTATAGCTTTAGATGAGTGAATCCTAAATAGAAACTCTTTGTTATATTTCTATTATGTGGCATGGTGCACAGACGCCTCAGTCTCCCTTCTGCACTTCACTTGCTAACATCACCCCTTAAAATGTCCCATTACTATTTGAGCTATGGAAAATTTTCCAAAACAAAGTGAACCAAGTCTAAGTCAACTTTTTCTTTTAATATTAAAATAGACATAAGATTTATGATCTCAACCATGGGAGCACATAGTTCAGTAGTATCAGGTATCTTTTACACTATTGTGGAACCAGTGTCCAGAACTTGAAATCTTGCAAAACTGAAGCTCTGTACCCATTAAAAAATAACTCCCTATTGCCACCTTCCCCTCATCCCTGGCAACCATCATTCGACTTTGTCTATGAATTTGCTTACTCCATCAAATTACTTTTTTAATGGTCAGTGTTTACTGAACTAACAATGAGTGTCACCTGCAAGTGCCATACCCTTTATACACAGGTAGGCAGCCCTGGAAAGCCTGGCATGGAATGGAGAGAAAAGGATAACAGCCCAGCCAGGAGATCCCGAGAATAAGGGGGAAATAGGTATTTCAGCCAGGTTATTTTCAGAGCCTACACAATGAATTAACCATCAGAGTTCAAAGAGGATCGCTTCTATTAACAGGGACAAATGCTTCTCTCAATTAAAAGAGCTAATGCTCACGGAGCACTTACATCGCAGGCACCCTGACTTGCCACATGGCATCTAACTCTGTCAAGAGCCACAGGAAGCAAGCATCATCAACCCAATGAAACTGAGGTGAGGTCACACTAACCCTCCTACCCTCTTAATGACTACATATTATTCCTAGTCCTGCTTTGGGCTCCAGCACACGAATGCCATTATGGGGACAAATCCATCCAGACACAGCACAGGGTAGAGAAATACCTGCTTGAAAAAGCTGTTAATGGTCATGGTGGCAGTCTTAAAGTTGGATCCAACTCCATTTTCCTCCAAGGAAAGCGCTCTTTCAGAAAGCCTTCGAGACTGGGACAGAGTTCTCCGCTCACCCACAGAGTTTCTCCCTTCAAGAAAAACTGCTGTTATTCTAAATACACCTTTCTGTTTGAATAGAAAGTTACGAACTTGATCATATTTAATATATTTAAAGTCATTAAAGAAGACCACTGCACATGACTTGTTTTGAAGAAAAATGTCCCTCCACTGGCCTCACTTTGGAGTCCCTAAACCTTTTTTGACCAGAGTGGGGAGGTCAGGAGAGCCAAGTCCCCTCCCATATGGAGATCTACTTAGACCAGACACCCCCAGGAGGAATACAGAGTAGTAGCTAGAACTGGATCTGCAGATAAGCTTTATTTAGTCAACAGTGTTTGCTTTCCTTTTTATTTTTACACTTGCATTCCATTGGGAGAGGCATGCACTCAAATGCCCCTGAAGGTATTTGGGATGGTGACCCAAACATTCTAGGGTCAGCCTCTATCTATTCTGAATCCCACTTTTTCCCCTTTCTTATTGGACTAGACAGCAGAATTGAATTTGCCTTAATTGAACTGCCTAATGGGGATCTAAACCCTGAATTACACCCAAACCTGGACTGGGACCCTGAGACTCTGTTGTTTCCTGTCCCCTTTTGATAGTTAGGTAGGCATCTTGCTGCTTTTTATACTGCAAAACTCAGGAGTTCTATTCTGAAAGGCCAAATTGTTTAGATTATATTGTTGACTCTTGTCTTTGCATATTCTCTTATCCTTAATTTCTGTCCTGAAGCTAAACTGGAAATTCTTGCTCCCACTGCCCATTTAAACTTGCCATACTGCTTCACTATAAGACACTGCATCTTCTAGTTGCTTCTAAAGAAAAAGCTTCTGCAATCAGGTTAATTTACCATTGAGCTGGAGGTCACCTCAGTAAGACCTAAGCTAGAATTACTTAGCTTCTGGTATCCTCTAAACTCTGTTCATAACTTCTAAAAATGAGACTACCTGGGACAACATAGAAGTTGGCATTGAAAGAAACAGTGTTTTGTGAAGGATGCACTGAAGTGAGGTGTGCTATTGACAGTTTAGAAGCTACTCAGGAGTTCTGTCTGAAAATTATGCAACTTTAACTCCAGAAGAACAACAACGATAACAAAATACCTTTTTCCTCCGTTCCCTCACTGCAGGCAACATTTCAGAAGTGGAAGCACAAGAAATGTGAAAGTGGACTTAACATTTGCTGGATACAAAGACATTTGGAGCAGCAGACACCCTGCCACAGGTCAGGTGAGTCTAACTGAAAACTTCATGACCCTCTAAAAGAAACAGTGCCTTACCCAAACTGTTTAGGTAATGAATAATTTAGATCAAGAGTGAGGTGATAAAAGAGAGAAATAGGCGAATTAAATTGGAAAACTATTCTTTTGGCACTCACTTTTCACTGCATTTGATAAAATACTCTGTAAAGAGGTGGAAATTTTGCTGAAAAATCTGAGCTGTGCTCTTCAAAGCCCTGTGGCCATGGCTTTTCTTATGTTTAGGATCCAATTGTGGTGTCTTTGCTTAACACACTATAAATGGTTATTACACTTTTTGCTATTTTCAAAAATTTTACTTCTAAGAAGAGGTTATTACTGAAAAGTAATTATTTTTGCTTTGTTTTGTTTTAAGGGAGGGAAAGAAGCATTCAGTATTTTATTTAGTTGTTCATCTTGGTTGCTCCATCTCTGGGATGTGAACCTGGGTTTTTGGTCTATATGGGGTATGTGCAGGCCAGAGGCAGCATATTTAACCACCAACCAACCATGGCAAGTTGTGAAAATTAACTTTCAAAAAAACAAGCTGCACAGAAAATTCCCACTGAAAATCTAATAAGTATATATTTAAGCTTCACAAATGTTCATGATAACTGTTTGGGGGATCCTTGTCAAATCAATCATTTCTAATTCAGTCATAATAGTGTTTCCACCCTATTTATCTCCTTCCTTCCCACTCCCCACACCTTATTACACCTCTCAAGCTCCCAATAAAAAGCAATGCATTGGGAACCCTCCCCTTCACACTGCAGTTGAAAATCTTACCAACCATGGACTCCACATCTGTTACCTCCCTCTCCAATGTAGAGACACTGAAGAAGCTTGTTAAACTTATGGGTGCCCAGGCAAAAGGCATTCGGTATTTCCCCAAACGCTGGCAGAAGGATTCAGCTTGAAGTTTTAGCTTTTCAATCTTTTCTTTACTCTAGAGGAAAATGGAAAAATACAAGCAGAAACAAATAATATGGTATTAACACCAAGTCAACTACCTATGATATGGATTTAACAATCATCTCTAAAATCCCTACTGTACTGATTAAAGAATAAATAGGCAGAAAAGTGACTCAACTCGGGTCAGAAGTATAGCTGATAAGAAAATACAAGTGAAGTCAAAAGGAGATTTTAAAAAGTCTACATTCGATTATTAAAAATCCTTCAACTAAAAAAAATACCCATGGCTTGTTATATAAACTAATCAACAAGTATACCTTTTAGGGACTAGTTACACAATTTGGATTTGTTCATTGAAAGAAATATTGGAATCAAAAAAGTTTTTTGAGTGAGCGAGCCTGCTTTTCAAGTGATCTTGGAAAACTCCAGAAAAATCTATAAAAGTTTCTAAAAGCTTTCTTATTAAGTTGACAATACTTTTAAGGTATTCTTTCTACATTCACTATGAAAGGTAAAAATACTTTGTGTTTAACAACTCTTACTTGAAATTTATGTATCTATAGTAGGATGTTGATTAAACAACTTTTAATCCAGAAAGTTCATGTTTCATAAGTGATATTGGAAATTTCTGCAAATGGATACTGAGAAACAATGTCCTTTTCATAGCCTTAATATCTATGTTATACTAACTAAACTACTATGTAGTCTCAATCAGCTTCCCAATCTCCATACCAGAAAGGTTAGAGACCCATGCTATTGAGGAAGGCCAGTAGAATTCTGGCACTATTTTGTTTCATGGGGTCTCTGTGGCTATCCCAATTAGCTGGGTCAGAGTCTCAGAACCAAGACAATAGGACATGGCTTTGCCTTATCAAATTTTATAATTTAACATATATATGTGTATATATATATGTATATATATAAATATACTTCAATTTTGTGAGTTCAATGACATTTCTTTAAAAGTTATTGCAAATGACTTATTTCTCCTCCATCTTTTGTTTAAACACAATTTATTTGTGTCATTATTTATGAGGACTTACTCTGGATTAAATCCCAGCAACTATTTTGTGGGACACTTCTGAAAAATATCTACTTATCCTAAGATGTCACCATTTAACAATATTCAAAATATCATACCTTTCCACCATCACTTTCTTTGATAACAGTGTAGGGTTCTGCACAGTCTCCAATCTCTCCCTGTTGAAGGACTTTTTCAATCTAACAATAAATATTAAATAAAACACATGATATTGAAACAAAGCACATGAATTACATCCATATAATAGAATCGATGAATTCATCAAAATATTTTGTGACAATATTTGTGACATAGGAGGATCCATAATATTTTTTTTATTTAAAAAAAATAGTATGAAAAGTACTATCGCATTTTATAAAAATATCACAAAGGCATATGAAAAGGATGATAGTAGATACACAGCAAATGTTAATAGTAATCTTTGTATGGTGGGATCATGTGCTATTTTTATTTTCTTCCTATTACTCAAGTGTATTTTCTATTTTTAAACAATAAATGTGTATTATGCCTACAATAAAAAATGCAATAAAGTTATTTTATAAAGCAAAACCCATGAGACATATGTAGGAAGTGAAAAGCTCATTTTCTCTATTATTGCTTACAATGTAAAAAAGAGATATGGTCTCTGTAAAAGTCAGTATGGGGACTAAAACCTTCCACAAAATGAATAACTGAACAGAATAAATTATCTGTAATTGTCTCCCATGCATTTCCTCTTAGGGCTGCTTCTCTGGACTTAATAGACTTGGAAAGAAACTGAAAACAATGAAATGGTATAGCTTTTTATTTTACTGACTGGCTGGAAATATATGAACAAATGCTATCACTGTCAATGCTACTACTACTTTCATTTTGCTTTAGGTAAAGGATCTAACTGACCATAAACCTGGGTGCCACGTTCAAGAGGAAGGAGAAATTTGAATTTTCCTAGTCCTTTGCACAAAGAAAATTTAACTCAGTTGTTGAAGAAAAAAACAAATGGATTTAGTTTCATTAGCCTATGTAACTAGTTGAGATAATCCCTGAAGAAGAAATGTGAGTTAATGTATTTCAATAGACACACATACTTAACAGGCATTACAGGTTTGGTGCAAAGTATGTAAATCAAAAACACACTACTGATGGGAGGTGTTTAATGGGTTTTCACAAGAGGAGACATGGGGCTGCTCAATGGATGTTTGTGTCAGGGAAGTCTCTCTTCTCACACAAGAAATTTAAAACCTCTTCCCATTGCTATAGCATACAGAGAAGGGTAATCCCCTTGTGAGACACCTGCAGTTGAGAACATAGACATTTAACACTTGAACTAAAGACTGACCAATATTCCTGTAAGTCAGCAGTCATTCACTTATTCATTCACTCAAGACACATTTTGAGTACCTTCCATGTGGCAGCTGCTGGGGAGTCAGGATAGTGAAACCCGTAACTCTGGTCCCTATTCTCCCTGAGGTCCATAGTCAGGAGCTTACAGAGTCAATTGGAAGGAAGCTATTTTTTCCATGAGGTCCCTGGATACAAATATGATCTTTAAACTGAAATCTGAACAGACATGAGAACCTTTTAATTGTAGCAGGAAGAGGAATGCCATGACCTCATGCACTAGCAGGATATAATGCAGAACCACAGAGGAGGGATCCCAGAATCTGGAGGCAGGAGAATCTAGATTCAACCAGACCACAGATACTACTTCCTTCACCAGTTTGGACAAGGGTAACTTCAGGTACTTCAGACTGCTGAGGCTCATGGTGTGACCCTTCATGACTGATGTGTGAAAAAAATCCGAGTCCTCATAACCAGGACACGAAGCCTAACAGGATCACCTGAGAATTTCTTTAAGGTAAAGAAGCTATACTCTTCCCCATTGAGGAGGGACTTATTCAATGCCTGGCATGTTTATTTCTTTTAATTTAATATTTACTGAGGCAACTTTGATTTACAAAATAATATAAACCCCTATATGCAGGTACATTATTCATCAAGTAAATTACAACATACCCTGCCCACCACCAAATTACCAAAAATCCTCTACCACTGTCCATTGGACCCCATCACCTTCTGCTCCTGCGCTACCCCTTCCCCCCGCTGGTAACCTCAAGTTTATTGTCATGCCTGAGGGTTGGTTTTTGTTTTGCCCATTCATTTGCTTTGTTTCTTTATATTCCACATATGAGTGAGATGATCAGGTATTTGTCTTTCTTCTTTCCACTTATTTCACTTAGCTTAATCCCCTCTAGTTTTATTCATGTTGTTGTAAATGACATAATTTTGTCTTTTATGGTTGTGTAACATTTCATTGTGCATATATACCACATCTTCTTTATCCATTCATATGATGGTGGACACTTAGGTAGTTTCCAATCCTTGGCTATTGTAAGTAATCTGGCACATCTACTTTCAAAATCTTAAATCATATTAACTCTCATTCTCACTTCCCATCCTTCAATCAAGAAGAAAAATCTTTCAGCCTGAAATAATCCCTTCAAGAAATAGTATATGCAATACCTAGCCTAGTTAACTCGACCTAAAGTATTGTTAAGATCCCAGTATTCATTTGGTCTGAGAATAAAAATAAGAAAGAGGCCTCTCCTTATTGAATAGCATCTGCCTGGATATGCTAAATCTTATACCACCATGCACTAAATATTTAAAAGGAAAAAGCAACAATGATGACATTACAGAAAAGAAAAACAAATTAGAAGTAAACCAGGGACTGAATAGGTTTAAATTTCTTAACTATGTCCAGGTAATTGACAGAATATTTGTTATTGCTAAATAAATGCATTTATACATCTGAAAAATTTGGAACATATTTAGCAAACAGTAATCCATAGGTAACACTAATATTTGGTAAATACTATGTATTAACCAAAATAAAGTCATTCTCTAGAAGTGGAGTTTAAAGTACATTCTGATTTTATGGAATTAGTGTTATCCTCTTTGGTTTCCTAGGATGAGAGAGAATTTTGCATTTGTTATGATGGGCTTTAGACTCCTTCCTATATATTTAGATAATATTACACTAGGTGTATCCTTGTCACTCAGAAGCTGGAGATGCCAGCATGCAGACCACGCATAGCCTAGGGATCTTGGTTCAAGAACTGGGGCCTAATATAAAAAACCAAGAATGAACAATTAAATAAAAATGTTCCTCCTCTTTCTTCCTTCCTCTCTCTCTTAAAAAAGAATATATTAAATAATATTACAAGAAAATTTAATGTCCCATATTAAAGTCGACAATAGGTGTCTTTTTAGCAATTGAATTTTAACTACATTTTCCACAAATTTAAGTAATTTCCCCTTAAACTATAGCAACCTTTCAGAATCTTTGCATAATGGTGTAAAGAAAATTAGAATGGAAAGAATTCTGTCACTTACTAAGTGACCTCTATGTCACTTGAATTCTTTGGAATATATATGCTACTCCCATAGGATCTTGGGAGGATCAATGAGATTATGGATATAAAACACTATGCTGATTAGAAAGTGCTTTAAATATAGGAGGGATGTTAGGTGTACATAAAATCAAGACACCTGGAATTTTTTTCCCATAACTTTGAGGTAGAGTCAATGAGAATAATCATTTGACTTAAGGTAGGTAAAATACTCAATATTTGTTGTTAACTTCTGATCATTTTGGTGTGCACAGAAAGTCTCTTACAGCAGTAAAGAGTACAGCCTAGAATGAAAGGTCTTACTACTTATAATTGTCCTGCAGAATTTGACTCTCATTAGATCTACTCGGTCTGCGAGATGGTGACAAAGAGGAAGTGCAAAAACTATAAACTATAGCCCACACCTCAAGTTGTGAAGTCTAGATGTGAACATTTAAACTATGGGTTTCTAGAAAAATTTGAACATCTAGAAAATTCTATCAGCGATCTGAGCTGGGTAGCCGAGGGTTCTTTCCTTGTTCAGAAGGAAGGGCACCTTATAATGTGCTAGATTTTAACCTATAATTACAATCCCATCAAGAACAGTTATCACCCCACTTTCCAGATGTGTAAACTCAGTCTCAGAAAGTTTAGGTATTTGCTCAAAGTCATACAGCTACTAAGTTTCAAAGTCAGGACTCAAAACTAGAAGTGTATGATTCTAAAACCGTCAGATATTCTACTATCCAGTACAGAACTTGCTTACAAGAGAAAAAGGGTATGTTGAGAAGTAAACAAAGCAAATCTCACACAGTCTGACATCTCTTTTGCCTAAACATATGCTGAGAACAACACAATGGGAAGACTGGGTTTGTACTCCGCTACCTTCACAACCAGGTAGATGTCTGACGATGGGTAGGTGACCGAGAACAGTGCAGATCTTGCCAGACTGGAAGGGGCAATAGAAGGAGTGTGAGCACGTAGAAATCCTTTGAACTGGTCAGAGTTCAGGTCACAATGAAAATTTTCTGAGATCTGTATATGAGCAGTAAAATGAAAAATAAGGTTACATCTGTTCTTGTCATGGTATAAACGAGGGGAAAAACATACACATTTTGCCAAGTTCTATATAGTAAAAGTAATTATAGACATAGTTTGTCACAATTTCTAGATCTTTTGAGTCATTTGAGAACTGTTTCTTGAAACATTAACATTTTTGTCAAACCATCAGTATTTCTTGATATCAGTGATGTGCTAAGCACGATATGGGAGAAAAGCAAATACGTCATTATAGGAAAAGCAAAACATAGTGACTGTGTTCATTAAAAAAAGTGCTGCGGAAATTCCAGAGGGTGAGCAATCCCATCCAATGGGGTGGTCGGGAGCTGCAATGGCAATGGCAAAAGTGACTTTGAGAAACACACATTGAAGACGGCGGCGCTTCTGCCAGTTGGGGCTCCTGAATGACTGAGTGGGCCCATCACTGCTCACTCTGTACCCCCGGCACCCTTGGATTATTAAGAATCAGAGACAAAAATTTCCTTAAGCTATCAGTTCTCAAAATGTGGTCCCCTGACGAAGAGCTTCTACCTCATCTAGGAACCTATTAGAAATGTAGCATCTCAGGCACCATTCAGTCTTAGTGAATTAAGACCCACTATCTGTATTTTAATAAGTCTTCAGGTGATTGTGATACTCTCAACACTGTGAGAACTACTGCATTAAACTGAGAATTTGAGATCTCCTTGTTTTAGCAGTTAACCTACCCTAAGCAATTTTGGTGATTATTATTTGTTCCAGAGACACAAACTTCCATAAATACAGAATGGTGATGGGTAAAGAGGGACAGAAGCATTACTCTGGTTTAGGCAATTTTTGTCCTATTCTGGAGTTACAAATGACTAAAAATGAATACACTCATGGAAAAGTCTTAGATCCTATACTTGAATTCTTTTCATTTAAAAGCATAAATAAAAACTACTAAGGTCTTCACCCTAGGCAGATTCAAACGTTTACTGAATAAGATGCCTTCCATCCATGATGAGCCCATTTCACAAAGCAAAGAAACACCTAAACTGAGGAGTCTGCAGATCCAAACTTGTTAAAAACATATTTTAAATGTTTTGTTATACAGGTAAACTTACAGGCTGCTATGTCACTTCTCTTTATCTCCCAATCAGTCCACCACCTGCAGCAGACCTTTCCCTTAAAGATTCTTCAAAGAACATAAATGACTAATGTTCTCAGATCATTCCTTCAAAATTGCAAAAGTAATAGAACTAGATGCATCAGAGGTCATTTGTTTGCATATTTGATGTGATTTTGCTGCACAGTGGTAAGATTTTAAAACACAAACCCAAGAATCATGAACATCATGTGTGCCCTCAGGAATGGGCCTTCAGGAATTTTACTTTCTTACCTTTTTCCTTTCTTTAACATCATAGAGGGCAATGCTGGCAAACAGGGGCTCAATTTCAATCTCAAACCTGTCCAAGAAAGAGAGAAAAATCTGTATGACTTTAACTTAGGTAATTTTGAATTTTCCAAAAGTACCTAGATATATAAACTGGCTATGTAAATAGTTTTCAGAAATATTTGAATAAATTCAAGCATATGAGAATCACACTGGGATATTAATGGAGAAATAGCTGAGGAAAGAACACTTGCTCTTTCCATTTTCCAGGGTTGTTGTAAGGAGAGTGTATGATAGCATGAATATACTTTAAAAACAATGTTCTCCATAATAGTCAAAAGATGGAAACAACACGAGCTTCCAAGGAAGCATGAATAGATAAGCAGAATCTGATACATGCATGCAGTGGAATACTATTGACCTTAAAAAGGAAGGATTTTTGTTTGTTTGTTTTAAGGAAGGATGGGAAAGAAGGAAGAAACATCTTTATTCATTTATTTTAGTTCTTCACCTGGTCCCAGGCCTGAGAACCAGGGTCCTTGGGCTTTACATGGTCCGTATGCCAGCATCTCAGCCATCTGAGCCACAAGAGTGCACCCAGGAAGAAACAACATGGGAGAATGTTGCTACAACATGGATGAACCCTGAGGATATAAAGTTAAGTAAAATAAACCAATCACATATACACACACACACACACACACACACACACACACACAGTAGGATTTCATTTATATACTGACAGCCATCAAATTCATCGAGACAGAAAGTAGAATTGTGATTGCCAGTGTCTAGGGGAGAGAGGAATAGGAATTACTGTTTTCAAGGGTACAAGTTTGGGAAGTTTGAAAACATCCTGGAGATAAGATGGTGGTGATGGTGTCACAACAATGTAAATATACTTAACGTTACTGAACTGTACACTTAAAAACGGCTAAGATGTAAATGTTATATTATGTATATTTTACCACAATAAAACTCCCAACAATGTCAAGAATTTCTATGATTATTTTTTCTGTTATCTGGTGAGAGCACATTCATAATGGGGGCTTTATTGTGCCTAGGCTAAGGAGCTTTTACCTAGCAAGTTCCACCTGTATTTAACTGTGTGCTCTCTGATACACAAAGGTCTGACTATTACTGTGATCTACTTAGGTAAATTTGTGGTTTATAGAAAAGAGAAGAAAAAAACTGTCAAAGACTTACAGTAGTGGTATGATAAGTGCTTTACACATGTCAATTCCTTTACAGTTCACAACAATATCTATGATGAAGATATTATCCCCTATTTGAGGTTCAGGGACATTAAGTAATTTTACAAAAGCCACAATGTTTGAAAACAGCACACTCAGATTTAGAGCCTACGCCCTTCTGTAACTTCAGTAACTTAAAAAATTCCTTAGTTGATAAAATAAATGATAGTATAAACAGAATTCTGCATATCCATGTCAATGGGGGAAATGTATGTCTTTCACATAATCATTAAGTTTTTACTGTTTATATTTTGACATTCTAACCTTACCTACAAGAATTTGCTCTCTTTTTTAAAAATCCACTTTAATCACAGTTATAGCTGAAACAATCTCTCTCCTCTTGCAGGTATATATTCATATGGATACTATTAAAGATGTGTGAGCAGACTAAGTGCACTGACCCCAAGTCTACTTAATTTCTGCTTTAGTAGTTGGTTAAAAAGATCACTAGAAACTTCATTTAACATATTCATTAAGAGAGATCCAAGTGACTCATTTTTTTTTTTAATAGCACATGTCTATCTTTCTGGCCATGTTTTCCCACCTGTGAGAACAGCTGATGTTTATTTACTGGAAAGGTCCAGAAGACTTGGTGACAAGCATCATAGGGGAGAATTCTTCCAACCCCAAATGGCACAGTCACCACATCTAAAAGTAGCCTGATGTGCATCCTGTGGGGGTGGTAGTGCCTCCGACAACAGCATGTACTTCCTGAATAATGCAGAGGGGAATAGAACAGCCACTTCCACTCAGTTCTCCTGCTGACAGGCTGCCCACTTCCAGTTTCTTGCAAGAGCTAGAATTTGCCTTTCTGTACCCCATACAGAGCTGGCCTATAGGTTCCTCCTCTCTGAGTACAAGACAGAAGACCTGGATCTCATCCTCTACCGGTAGGCTTGACTAGGGGCAGGGGTATACAATGTTGAGAGCCCCCACACTGTGATCACTCATGTTGGCTTGCCTACTGAGAAGGAAGGCTGGGAAGGCTGTACATTAAAATCAGAAGCCTCATGGCAGACAGAAATTTGGAACACATCTGGTCTACCAACTTCATTTACTAAAAATTAACTGAAAATTCCAGAGAAGTTCTGAGTTGAAACATAGTCTTGAATCCAGACTCCAGATGCCTTTATTATAATTCAGGTGCTAGTAAAGCTGTTCATGAATAGATTTCAGGAGGTCGATGACCCTCCTAATAGGGCATGAAGAAACATTATGTTTATGTAATTTTGCCTAGATAGAACATTTACAACTTAATGTTTTCAAAAGAGTCTGTGGCTGAAAGGAGTGAAAACTAATTTTCTAATGTAACAGTCTGCAAAGAGAAAAAGGGGCATGCATGCAAGCCCTTCAGAGGTTACGACAATCTGTTAGAGTGCAGGAAAAATGTACTACAATTAATTTTTATTTATGTAGTTCATCCTCTAAAATTTCTTTTTAATGTATGTTTTATAAAGCATATAATATTTTAATATGCAAGTAAAAATTAATACACATATATAGAGGTCATGTGATTCTTTAAAATTATAATAAACAATCAAAAAGTTTGTAGACAGTTGTTTTAAAGTAGATGTGGCAGATAATTGGCTCACAAGATGAATCCAGATTACAGACATGCTTTGAATTGTGTGATTGTTTAAAGAGGAAATGTGAAAATATCTAAAAAGCCAGGAAATTATGCAAAGCAATCTGAATATCCAGCTTCTTTAAAAAAAATCAGACAATTGGCCAAAACTGGCTTGTTTACTTGGCCCTAGCTAATAGAGGGTGCCCACTTAAGAGAGTTTGCTACAACTCCCACTACTCCCTATTGTCCCCTGGCACGGAGACTGAGTTTTAGTTGTATTTATCATTGTGTTTCAATAGCAGTTTAAACAAATCTCTGAAAAAAATGTTATATTTTTTGGAGCATTTTCTAATTTCTATATTGTAAATATTTCTACCACGGCCAATTTCAAAGTTACCAACATGACTTTATGTATGACTTAAAGAGTTGGAAAGAGAAATGTACAATCAGCTTTCCTGAGTTAGAGCTGAATCCAGCACACCACTGGCTTTCATCTTCTTAAAGTAAGCCATTTCACTCAGTTTCATGCATATCTAACCTCAGTGTTTGCCTTCCCTATTATAGAAGAATTACTGTCAAAGACTTGAGAGAAATAGACACAATGTGTGCCTAAAAGGAGAGATAAGCTTCTGTGCAATGTTCCCTGTGGAATGGAGTATGTTTGCAAGATACTTACTTCAGGTTCAGCAACTTGACCAATATTCTGTTGCCCAGATGTTCCTTAGGACATTCTGGTACCGGACGAATTTCCACAGCATCCTCCTGTTATTAATCACATTGCAAAGAAATCATCAGTGCATTTCTTTGAGGGGTTCTAGTTGGAGTTAACCCAGGGAAGGAAAGGCTGCTACAGTCAACTTGCATTTGCTTTATTTCTAACAATATAATAGCTCTTTGACTTTTACAAGAGTTTGTTATCCAGTCCCAAGCTTCAAAGTCAATATTTACAGCAAATATTTTCTCCTTTCAGAAAGCCAAGCATTTAAGACAAAGAGACCAAGGAAGGAAGGAAGGAAATGTGAACCTGGATATGACTTAGTAACATCCACCAGATGGCATTACAAAATCTTATACCTATTGTTGTCTTTTCTTTTTTTTTTTTTGTCTGCTATTAGTACATTTAGAATGTTTCTCCAGCCAAGGGCTTTCAAGTAAATATGACTTTCAGACTTGATTTCTGAGTTAGAATAGTTCTCTTAATAAATCATCAATACTACCATATTTTCTTGGTTCACTGTTTTCTTAAGATGATAGAGATATGGGGTTGAATTTAAAAGGTTCTATACAGACAATTATGCTAAAGTTTTAAGTATAGATAAGATTATCAATGACAAATTAAGAGATATACAGTTGATTTTACTACATAGGAACTAGAAACTTAAAGATGAGTATCAAGCCCTTTTTGTAATTTTTAACATTCAAATTCAAACCATCACAGTATTGTAATTATATACATGTATGCAAAAAGTAAACAGCACAAATCCCTGAAAACTTTAATTCGTGCTCTTGCAGTTGACTCTCCAAATATAGTGAGTGGTCTGAAGCTCACGAAGTTCCAAAGAATAGAATTATATCTAATTATGTATTCCTGAGCTATAAAGGAAAGAAGCATCTTACCAAACACCTGACAGCAATCATATATGTTTACAAGTAGCAACAAAGTCACCTTCTTGGCAAATCTGAACTTAGTTTGATAGAATTTTCGGCTAAACTTAAGCGAAAAAAACTCACCTCTACTCAAATCTCTATTCTCTGAGTCCCACTCTTGGGTTTACTAGTTAGCCTTCTTGCTTGCTGAGTTTGTTTTAGAAGAGGTACTTACTGTTCTGATGCCTAAACTGAGCTGAACATCACCTGAGCAGACTGGAATTTTTGAGATGATCAGAACAGACACATCTATCTGAAAGGGAAAATCCCTTTGGAAAAGAACCTCAACATGAAGACATGCAGGGGTTTCTGAGATACCTTTGGTCTCCATTCAAACCTTTGGAATCCTTCTTTAAAAGTTTTACATATGGAAAATTGTAAAAACATACAAAGGTATAGGCAATAGCATAATGAACTACTTTTATTCACCACTTAGCTTCAATGATTTGAACTCATAAGCAAGCTAGTTCATCCATACTCCCATTTACTACTTACCCCTACTCAGTGTTAGATATTTAGAAGCAAGTCCCCAGATTTCATACAATATCATAATGAGTAAATCAGTACATATCTCTAAAATCAAAGAGTTTTAAAAATATGTAATTAGGTATGCCCTGACGGTGTACTGGTTTGGTCTGCTGCCTCCAGCCTAGTGCAGTCCACATACATCCCAAGGACCTGAATCCGTTTTCAAGGGCTGGGAGAAACAACCAAGATGAACCACTAAATAAAAATAAATAAGATAAAAATTCCTTTCTCTTTCTGCCTGCCTGCTTACTTGCCTTCACTCCTGCCTATAGATTTCCTCTAAAAAATATTTTAATGCCATTATTACCCTAAAAATATTAACAATAATTTTTACTGTCACTAAATATTTAATCAGTTCTAAATTTCTTCTCTTTTTTCTTTTGTAGTTTGTTAAATCAGGATCCAAACAAAGTCTACATATTGATGTGTTTCCTAAGTCTCTTCTAGTATGTCTGAATTTTAAGAAATTCAAGCTTTAATTTAAGAAATTTAAGCTTTTAGGTGATCTGAAATAGCAGCTAATTCCCAGAGAGGTAGAATAGTGTCTTTTGCGGGGGAGGAGAGGGTTATGAGGGAGCATAAAAAGAAAGAATATGAGAGATGATGTTCTTCCATCAGCTGACCCAATGGATCCTGAGGTCAGTGATATATTTGCTTACCTGTAATTGCATTATGTAAGCCAATAGTTACCTAGCTTCCTTTTTTTTTTATTTGCTTAATTTTTTTTTTTTTTTAAGTTTGGTTGTATCACTTGCAACCAAGAGTTCTCTTGCAAACCTTTCTATGATTTGACATAGAGTTTCATCTTACGCATCATAAGATACCTTTCACAGAATCAGAGTAAACTTGGGAAAGAACTCACCTTGTAGAAGTTTGGTGGTTAAATTAGACATTTCCTTTTCTCATAGTCATAGTCATTTGGATATAGTAGTTCACCTCTCTTCTAACTTTTACACCAGGAAATAAAGTAACGCTAATATAAAATACTTTAATTAATATGCTCTCGAAATTTGACATCTGTATTGCTTTCATGGGAGAAATGTACCTTTTTTCCACATAACTTTTTTTGGAGAATGTACAAATGTAATTTCTGGGTGTAAATATTAAAGGGCTGGGATATAAGCCCTCAAGCATTTTAGATATACCAATGTACAAATAACTGGTACACTAATTACAAAGTTTTCCTCTTCACTCAATAAAGCACGCCCCATTAGGACTTCTGCTAGACTATAACTTTCAGTCTCAACTGGGTTTTTACATTGTTTGAAAGACCATAAAACAAAGTTCCTTCCAGACAGTCTATGCTTCATTCTTTTAGTCAATTCATACTGGATATACTTCTATTCAATCCCATGAGGTAGACCTTGATGAGCTACATTCACTATGTTCTCCACACCCTTTCATTATTGTCTCTACTCATTTTGTGTGTCTCTGTTACACATCAGTACCTCCATCATGGAATTGGAAGAAAAGGAATGCAAGCAAAGGTCAAACCAATCATTTAATATTGACAAATCTGGTAATAAGTTTTAAAGCTGTAGATAGAAAATGAAAGTTATGATATAAGATATGGTTGCTTATATCATTTTAGGAATTCAAGTATATTTGTTAATATACCAGGTAGTCGTGTGGAGATAAATAAGTAGGCAAACATAAAATTTGAAATCAATGGGTTAGAATCCTCAGTCCATAATTTAATTTGCCTGTGAAATCTTGAATTAAGTTATCTTTGAGTTAACTTATCTCTGATTATGACTTCTTAATCTGAAGAATGGAGATGATAATACTGTCCACATTATTCATATTTATTTTAATCTGCCTCACTCAGGAAAGGATTTAAGACCACTAACAAAAAAGGATTCCTGGACAAGATGAATAAAATAAATAGATAAGAAAACTAAGGTGGCTGGAAAATAAGGATACGAAAAAAAAAGAAAGCTGAAGAAATTTCAGGATACCAAAAAGAAAGCCACCAGATTTAGCAGAGGTGAACAGAAGTTTGACTCTAAATAAAGGAGAGTAGATAACAAAAATGCACACACTCTCTAAGTGTACATATTTTCTCCATTCAAGCATAATTCTTCTTTGTCCAGAGACGTGAGGGGCAATTTTTCTTTGGATCCTTGTTGAGACAGATGCTGGATGATGAATAGCTTAATGTCCTCAATAAATTTACACAGTGAACATGTTATCAGGTCTCATGACTTTGGTTTCCCTCATTAGGAAACCCTTATTCCCTCATGTCCATCATTCCTTCTTTGATGACCAGTGGTAAGCCATAAAAGATCAAGTCAGCAAGCAGGGTGCCCAGGATGAGCTTTACGAGGTGTGAAAATCTCACTCCCTGGGGGTCTTGCTTGATCCAAAGATTAAATTTCAAATATTTGGAAGCATGGACAGATGGGATAACTGTTACACAAAATTTCTCTAAGTCATATTTCTTAGAACTGAGCTTTAAATAAAATGTGGACAGCAGTGATATTCAGTAATCTGTTCTGACAAGACCCCTAAGTATAGATATTCTGACATGCAAGAAAGAAGACTGAGAATCTCATCTCACATAAAGTAGACTAGTCAACAAGCTCAAATAATGTTCATCCCTTATCACATCACCATGGGTGACCACAGGCGAAGTCCAAACCAATCAGATTGTTCTAGGTCAGTTGTAAAACATAAAGAAGTGAACAATCAAGAAGGCAACATGTTATGTACTGGGAATATGGCTATGATTATTCCGGCCTGGTCTGTTATCAAAGTAGCTCTCTCAGACTGTTCATAGAGACCATTTGAAAAAAAAAATATTAACAAAACACTAAGGAAAATCAAGATTTAAGTGATACAAGTCCTGACGAAATCATTACAAAATATACCCTTAAATAATGGAGGATCTGACAGGTAAAGTGGGATGATTGCAATGTAGACCCTTGAAATGCTTTGCTGATTAAACGAGATAATATCACAGTGCTTTTAAAAAGTGTTATGAAAATCCTAGTTGTTATTATTGGAATATCATGTGTATGAATATCAATTATTGGCTCTGTTACCACACAAGCTTGTCTTAGTGGGGAAAAAAAGAAAGCACAACATGCCCTGGCGGTCAAGCTGATAAGGCCACCTGGTACAGTTCATATACATCTCAAGGATCCACGTTCAAGGCCTGGCACCAAGGGGAGCAACCCAGATGAACAAACAAACAAAATTAATAGATGCTTCTTCCTCTTCTCTCTTCCTGCCTGCCTGCCTACTTGCCTTCATTGCTGCTGCACCTTTCCTTTAAAAAAATAAACAAAAAGGAAAAACAGCTTCCAAAATCATGTTCTGACACTGCTGTACTATAGCAAAGAATAATAATATTTCCCTGGAGACTGTCTTCACTGATATACTCCAGTACTGAGATGGCCATACCCACCTCGTCCACTGAGGGGTAAAGAGCAAAAAGCTCAGCCTGCCGATTGGTCCTCCGGGCCTCCTCATTCTGCTTCTCGAAGTCCTCAGCACTCACAAGTTGCAGGAGGTTTTCCAGACGCCGGTCAGGCGGCAGGCTGCGAAGGTCGAAGCCACAGGCAGTGAGGGGGCCCTTCCCAGACACATCACACAGCACGTTTATGTGGCGGGGGCCTACCTATAAGAACAGACATATCTTTGTGAGAGAGATGGTGGGTTTGAATGGGAACTAGAGAAACTGGAATGTCTCAGGACTGGTTCAACATTACATTATCAGGCCCTCAAGGAGTTTCTGAATAAACTAGCGTTTGATAAGATAAGAATGATTCCTTTGCTTTCTGCCCTGAGTATCCTAAAATTAAATGCCTCCTTCCCACCTGGGAGCAGGTAATTACTCATGGGATATAGATAAACCTGTCCTTAAGGAAAGGTGTGAAACAGCACCATGTCCCTATTAGTATGAGTGTGTTCTTTTCAGGAGATTAGGAGCTAAAATCTCTGAAGGGCCACGCTCATGTCTATGGCTCAAGCAGAACAGACTGAAATATTGTGTAACAAAAAGGAGACCAGGGACCAGGCTGGGGACTCAGCGGACCTTGTCCTAATCTCAAATTCATAACCTGGTTTTTGAAACTGAAAAATGAAGATTGTCTATGAAGAATTTTCCAAATTAAATTTATATAAACTCAAAAGCTGAATATTACATTTCCAAAGAGAAATATGTGAAAGTCAGAGCACTCTTACAGAACTTTGATAATAGTTATAGAAATAAGCACCAGAAAAAAATAAGCACTAGAAGAAGGTATATAATACTGTGTACAATACAATCTAATTTTAGGAAATATATATATGTACCATGGAATTTTATCACTTATCTATTCAATGATGTAAATTAGAGAATTTGGCCTCACTCAGTAAGAATGAGAGGATGAGAGAAAAGGGGAAGATATTGTTGGCTGTCTCATGGTCTGGGTATCTCTTATAATGAATATCAATATCTAATATTTTAAATCCTACAACTTTTGTATAACTTGGCTCCAAAACCCATTCAATGGCTTACTGAGAGCTCTGCTCCATACAAATACTAGGGGAATGACTGTGCCTTACGGGTGTGTTGATCATTCATCTACATCGCTCAGCTCCCAGTTTTACTCTCTGGGACTGAACAAATCACATTTCGGCTTTGTCTCCTTTTATGTTCTTTCAATGGGAGAGCAACAGGTAGAGTGGGTGGCTGGAGGACAGAGAAAGGACTGGCTCCTTCCTATTTGCTAGTGGTTCCTCTCCCCTTGGTAGTTGTAGTTGACTCTGCTTTCAGCTTCTTTTGGTACTTCCAGAACCATCCTCATTTTACTTCCCTGTAAGTATCAGCACTAGCTGAGAACGTCCCTCTACTAGGGGTCTAAAGTTCAGACTCCCAGATTCTGTGAGGTCTTTCCTGAGATAATGCAACCAGCTGGCAATAGTCCCTCCTTAGAGATTTCAGCTGTAGCTGAGCTCCTTTACTGAGCTTCTAGGTTCTGTTAATTCCAAGACCCATATTTCGCAAAAGTGGTCATGGGACCAGCAGCAGCAGCATCTCCTGGGAAATGCTAATTAGAAATACAAATGATCAGGCCTCACTCCAGACCTAGTGACTCTGAAACGCTGGGATGGAGCCAGCAATCTGTGTTACAACAAACCTTCCAGGGGATTCTGATGAAGCTAAATTTGAGAACTAGTGCTCTAGACCCCAGTCCTAGGATGGTGCGCTGTTTCCTACAGTTATTCCTGTGTGACTTTAATTTTCTCTTTGATTCTCTTAAGTCTTCCAAAACCTATTTAACTAAATTCCTCATTTTAAACTTCTTCATTGAATTCTGTTTGACTGACACAAGAAATAACCTGTAGAGTGTAAACTGTGTTTAGTCAAACTCACCAATGAAAGACCCTTAAATCTCTCATAGAGTGCAGTATATACACATTTGATGCCTCAGTGAGCCTGCCATATCCAGCACTGGAATTGGTGGCTGAATCCTCTGCAGAGCTCAGAAGATTGGCTCAAAGGAGTTGACTTGACAAGAAAGACTATGTTGTTTGAAAAAGAAAAGTGTTTGTTTTTTTTTTTAACTCTCTAGTCATATTCAGTATGGTGAGACGAAACGTGAGTGTTGAGAGCACCTGAAAGCTGAAAACTGATTTAGACAAATTTCTTCCTCTCTGCTTTATGTTACTCATTTATAAAATGGGGATGCTAGACTAGAGCACTGGCTTTTAATTTTTGAAGTTGCAGTAAAGCAAAGAACATAAAAGTTACCGTCGGTGGACATATCGGCGTGTGGCTCAGTAGTGTTCCATATATTCACTTTATTGTGCAATTTCCAGATGTCTTTTAATCTTGCAACACTGAAACGCTACATCCATTAAACACTACCTCTCTAGTCCTCCCTCACTCAGGCCCTGGAAGCCATCATTCCACCTTCTGTCTCTATAAAGTTGACTATTCTAGGTCTCATGGAAGTAGATTTATACAGCAGTTACTCTTTTCGTCCAGTTTATTTCACTTAGCATAATGTCCTTAAGGATATGTCCTATGTCAGACTTTCCTTTTTAAGACTAAATAATAGTTTTTTGTATGTATAAACCATCTTCTGTTTATTCCTTCATCTGTCTGTAATGCTTGGTGGTTTCCATCTTTTGACTATTGTGATTAATGCTGCATTGAACACAGGAACATAGGGCACTGACTTTTAAACTGTAATTACTCTGTAGTAATAAAAACAGTACCTGACATTTTCCTGAAGGTTTTACACATCTTAACACATTTAATGCTTAAACAACCTCACGAGTTAGTTACAATCATCCTTGTTTTCCAGGGAGGAAACTGAAGCCCAGAGAGTTTCATTATCCAGTCTGGGGTTAAAGAGTTCATATGTGATAGAATCACAAAAAGAACTCAGTCTGTCCGTCTCAGTGTGGAGCTTTTTAATCACTCCGCAACCTGCCTTAGGGGCACTGCTGGATCTTCGCAGGAATTGTCACAGGGACTGGCTCAGTGGGGCTCCCAACCTTGAAATTAGCCCCTCCACTTTTATCTATTTTCATTACTTTTTAAAGCTTCTCCGACTTTTCCTTTTTGCGCCTTTATTTTGATTAATGAAAACAGACGGATCTATTTTAATGATTGAGTCTTTAGGAGCTTTATTTGAACACAGATTTCTGTAACGATAAATGCATTAAGTGAAAAAAATCCCTGATTCAGACAGTAAATTTCCTCCTACTCTAATATTCTATGAGTCTCGCCTTTTTTTCTAGTTAAAAAATAAATCAACAGCAAGCCTTGGGCAGAACAGCTCTGTAACCTGGAAACCATGTTTGTTGGTAGGAAATACCTGAGCACTGGGTTCACTGCACTCCAAGGTTTCTGACTCAAAGGTCTGTTTCTGAAGCGTCTTGTGAAAATCTTTTCGGGATCCAGTCTTTTTAAAGCTGCAAATCTCTGAACTTCCTTGGTTTCTTTTATGGTTGTTATATAATTTGTTGAGAGAGAGGGAGAAAGAAAGGCAAAATCATTAGATTAAAAATAAAAGTACTGCTTAAAGCATAGACATAGTGTTGAAAGATCTTGCATTGCAAAGAGAGGACCAATTGTAATTCTTCACATCTAATTATGCACCAGACCTAATACAAGGCTCTGTTGTAATGAGATACAAATTTGCCTCCTGGCTGGCTCATTATTAAAGGCAGGAATGGCCTGGGAAAATGCCACTTCAGAGGTGTGGTCATTTCAGCTGCAGGGCACTTGGCTCCCAGCTGAAGCTAAACTATGACCCGAGTGTCAGAGCCTGGAATAAATCTAGCTATGTGCACAAGAAGCAAATAAAGATCACTTGAAGATAAAAATAGAGGAAAAGATTTCATCTCCACATCAATGTTCTTAATAAAGAATGAAAAAGGCCGGATATAGTTAAGAAAAATAGGAATAATTTTTACCCAGAAAATCTTTGCTAGCGTTCTCCATCTCCACTCCATGCACCCCACTAAAATTGTACTTAAGAAATGTGTCTTCATGGAAGAGGTTTAAAATACATGTCTGGTTTTGTCATTGGAGAAAGAAATTAGACCATCATCAAAAAGCCAACATACATAACTTGTCAAATAAAATCGATAGAAATCAACACGTGGATTCCCCATTTGTATGACTCAAAGCCTTTCTGGAAAAATGCTGCAAAGTGAACCTCAGAACCACACAGTGATTTTGCTTGAATCCCCACACTATTAGCATAACCATGGAGTAAATGGGTAAAGGACTTGAAGTGAAGATTTATTTATTAGGCAGATCAAATGGCAGACAGATAAAGCAGAAGACATACGAGAGTTAGTAGCAATCAAAATACAAAGCTTCTAAATCTTTGGGAAGGGTAAAGTGTTGGGTTATGCACGGCGGCACGCAGAAAGAGCCAGCATTCAATAAATTTTAGATAAAATTAAAGAAAGAAACAAGATGTTCAAGTGTTCTCTACCAGGAGAAGGACTCCCCCACCACTAGATTTCACTGTGCTCTGAAGATGAGTAATTTGCCTTGAGAAAAAGGAGACAGCTTCAAAGACAGACAAGATGAGTGTAGTGACTAACGCAAGTCAAGGTTTACTGTACATGGTCACCTTTGATATCTTTGACCACTGTAACTGCTCCAACCCAAACCTGTATTGATGGGTAGGTAAACAGTAGGCCAAATTAGAGAACTGAAAAAATAAATAAGACTAAATACATAAAATAAAAGATTTCAAGAGAAATATCCAGAATAATTTTAAAATTCCTAAACACCAGTAAAAGAAACACAATCTAAAATACAAATTATATTGTCCAAAAACATCAATTAACAAAAGATATTTGGGGGACCCTTTCAAACAGTTCCTCAGAAGTAATACCTATTTAAAATATTTAAGAAAAATGGCTTTGCTCTAGTTGCGCTAAGTATACAAGTGGTAGTATAAAAAATGATGTATGTGTGAGCAAAATTAATTTTATATTACATTTATTTTCAATTTCTTTGAGAGTTCATAAAGCATGGTTATTTCATAAAACTACTAGCTTCTTAAAAGTGATGCTCACTAATATAAACTTAGACTGCCATGCGTATGTGTGCACTGGACAAGTATGCTTTCTTACCGTCTTTTGGTAGAACCTTTTTTAGACTCACCCTAAGGGTTCAAGAAAAAGCTACCTGTGCTCTAATATCCTGGGGAAAAAACACCCAACTAAGAGAAATGGTAAATATTAAGTTGTATCATAAGATTACATTTTGCTAAATGATAACAAACTGAATCTGTGATTACTTTTCCCAAATAATCCAATTTTAAGGGGAGAAATTCCCAAAAGAATTAACATTCGTTCATTCTAAGACTGAAAGTAGTGAATTAAAATGAAAACTTCCCACTTTGCTATGTGCCCTTTGCTTTTCTTGGGACTTGTATACTTCAAAGGGTATTGATGTCAAAGGTTTAATGTCATGTGCCTTTTTGGGTCACAGAAACAAAAACCAGGAAGCAGGCTAGTTTAAGCGTCTTATGTATGGTAGCCATGGTGACCAAAAATATATTTGCTTTAAATGTATGTCTTGCTTCATAAAATACACCTGTTTCCAAGAGTGTGTACTTACAAGTGAACAGCATATACAGACAGGCACACGCACTTGCATGCACATGTACAGACACAAGAACAGACGGCACCAGACTCCATCATTCTCAAGTCATTTATCTCTGTGCCTCTATTTAGTCATAGGGCGGGGCACAGGCATGAGGTGATTTCTAGGATACTTCCCTAAGTTTTAAGATTTTGTGATAAAAATTTCATGTACTAGATCTGAAAAAAAATCTCAAAAATTCTTAAATCTAGGAGAAATAAAGTTTACATTTAGCTACTGCTCTTTTGCTATTTTATGTAAATGGATGTTTTATTAATTTTTGTCCTCTATTTTGTTGGAAAGTTTTCTAGTGCTTTTTACATGGACACCAAAAACATCTATAAATGGGCCTTAGAGGATAGTGTAAAAGTTCATTTCACAATATGCGTGCTCTAATCCCCTATGTAACGGCAGCCCTCAGAGTTCTGGTATGGAAAGCATTACGACTAATGTATTCCATGACTGCATGTCTGAAACCAGAGCAAACGCTTCTCCCCTTCCTCATTCTGGATTTAGCAATTACTTCCCACTTTAAAATCTCAGCAGGTTGTAAAGCTCTCACTTGCGGCAGCAAGGGCAAAGTGGGCTGAGGGGGCAAGGATAAGAGTTGGCAGTATCTAAAGATGACTCATTTCAGAACTGCCAGCCACAGTAGGCAGAAACCACCACTTGGTAGGTAGTGAGAATTCTAGCTGAGGGCCACTGACTACCAGAGGCCCAGTCTTATTATTCCACCCGGCAACTGAATCCAATCAAGCCAGTCCCATGGAGCCTATTTGTAGATAAGACAGGGATGGGGAGGGACGTAGCCAAGTGGTAGAAAAACTATTCTTAATACATTAACACACTACTGCTTCTCTATAGAACTGTGCTCCTATGCTTTAAACACTACTGCTAACACATCTGTGGGCAATCCAAAGAACAAACATGCTTTGAGAGTATTCCGTTTATAGAGTCAGTGTGTTGGCATTGACAGAAACTGGGCTCGAGAGTCTGAGGAACCTGAATTCACATGCTGGCTCCTTCCATTTGGGCCCTGAGACTCTGGGCAAGTGACTTACTTTGTGAGCCACAGTTTCCTCCAGTGTTAAAGGGAGGAACACATTGCTCATTTAAAGGCCTATTATGAGGATTATAAAATAATGTATGTTCCTCTTCTTCTTTTTTTCCTTCCTCTATCCCTTTCTTTTCTTTCCCTTCCCTTCCTACACAATTTGGTATGAAAACCATCAGAACAAGGTGGTCATTCCTACCTCTGGTTAGGGAGCAGTTGAGGAGACCCAAAATGGGAAGTAGAAACTCAAATGGGGTAAGGACATCATCTATTTAAAGGGCTCCTTGGCATGGCAAACAGAAACTCACAGCTTTCTTGGGGTCCAAGTGAGGGGCAGACTGTCAGTCATAACAGAGGATGAGAAGCATGAGGAGGACATATAACTGCAGAAGCCTTTCATGAGGTTAACAGCACTCAGCCAAGACGACAAGGTTGTCTCATTAGAGGGGAGGCTTGTCACTAAGTGTCAGTGCAGGCTGAAGAAAGCATCCATTGGGAGAGGTAAGCCCAGCGCAGGGTGTCAGAGCCAGAATATGAGAACAGCCATTTGCGGGTGTGGGGAAGGGAGGGGCAGTGGCAATGGTTAAACATAGGAGTGCTAGTCAATTAAGTAAACATATCAAGAATAATGGAAGATTTTTCAGTATCTGAGAGGAGAGTTAAAAATGTGAGGAGAAAGTACAACTAGATTGAGTAGAGGTGTCAGACTAGAACTGCATATACCAACAGGAACTCATGGCATTCAGCTTGTTCTTGCTCTCTCTCCAGCTCTGTTGACTAAGAAGACATAGGAGGAACCACAGCTTACAACCACAAGCACACTTGGAACCTAATTCATGGATTCTAAGTATCATTTTCTACTAACAGGAATTAGTGATTCTTGGAAAAACAACTGATTTCAGGAGTGAGGAATGAAAACTATAAGATCAGTCTGGAATATGTGTCAGAAAGAAGGATATAATCAAAGACTGCTTGGGACATGTCAAAAAGACACAAGAGCCAGTTGAAAGAATTCACTCTTGTCAAATTGAGGGCAACTGGAGCATCAAGATAAATGATAGAAATGGATTAGAACACAGAATAAAATAGTAAACAATAACTTTAAATGATACAAATAAGTAAGCAAACAGAAAACTTTATAAGGAATGGGGTATTTATAAAAATAAAACCCAAATGAAGGGTTTCTCTAAAAGATGTTGACCTGTAACCTCAGAGTCATGAAAGTCAAAGAAACACTGAGGAAAACTTCCAGAGTAAATCAGATTGAAGACATATGACATCTAAATGCAACACATGACTTTCAACTACATCCTTTTGCTATAAAGGGTATTCTTGGATATTTTGTGAAAGCTAATGGGGTATGAGAATGAGATACTAATAAAATATCAGTGTTTATTTCCTCAAGGTGATAGTTATATAGTAATTATGATGTAGAAAGCCCTTGTCTATAGGAAGTATACAACAAAGCATTCTGGAGTGATGAGAATTAGGTCAGCAACTTACTCTCAAATGGTTTGAGGAAGGAGGTGGAAAGGTCTTTGTACTATACTTGCAAATTTGCTGTAAACATAAGATTGTTTCAAAATAAAAGGAAAACAATGAACGTTAGGTATCTGGCATTGTTATAATGACAGTCAGTGCCCTACCCACGTTCCCTTTACCAGCCCACACATCCATTCTTCAGCTGCTGTGAGTGTGGGAGCTGCCATGCCCAGACACATCTGAGCCATTTACTCCACCTCCCCAACCCCCAACCTTTCATTTTAGACCCGGGATTGCCTGACAAGTACAGGGATACAGTAATCCCACCCCTTGCCTCAAAGCAGGATGGTGGTAAAACTTTTCACTGTGATCCCTCCAAAATGCCCTTTGGTTCAGACCAAGAATTCAGCTGCGTCCCCCTACTTAAGCGATTTCTTCTGTTTCCCTATCTTGCTTCCCTCATCCCTTTTCCTAAAGCATGTACTCTTGAATATCATGTGCACTTGAATCTCCATCTCAGACTATTCTGAGGGAATCTCAGCTAAGACAGTCACACAGCTGCTCAATAAATGATTGTTATTACTATTAGCATCAATGACAATACAATTAAATACAATACCAATGCATATATTATAGCTCGACACCCGTGTTTTATGAATATGTTGAAAAGGTCGCCTACTATTCTTATTTTGAACTATCTTATTTTTATATAGGGAACTGACTTCTTATTCAAAAAATAGCCGAACTCTGAAAAGTGCTTATTTCAAGGTTCAACTTGAAGAATTCCCAAAAGGGTTATTTATGCACTGAATTTTCCAGGAAAACTACCCTGTAAATATAGTGGAAATTAAACTTTATGCTGGTTAGAGCTCTACAAAGAACTTTCCTCCATTTTGGAAAATCACACGACTAACAGCGGTGCTGCCTGTGGCTCCTGAGTTACCTCTACAACAAACTTGTTGCAATCTACTTTCGTAGGTGGCACATCACAGAGATTCTTCCTACAGATGCAAATTGCTATTTCATGGTGCTTTCTGATGTAATTGTGACTAAGTGTCTACATATTTACATTACATGCTATTTTATATAGTATGTTTCTTTTATTTATCCTTTCTATAAAAGCTGGGTTATTTTGACTTCCAAAAATGAGAAAGTCTGTGGTTTATAAAGGTGCTATTATATTTGTTATACAGTGAGACAGTGTTGGGTCTGATAGATTTGAGAATGTTTGTCTTAGAGGAATAGGATCTGAATTTTTTTTATTCAAGTTTCATTCATCCTTCTACTCAACAAATATTTGTTTATGAAGCCTCCTCTGGGAATAAGGCACCAAAGCGTATGTAAAGAGGAATACAAAAGAATCCTTGCTCTATAGGCATCCCTGTCCTCTGTGAAGTCATAGTTCAGGAAGAAAGAGCACATATTGAGTAGGGGAGAGAAAATATTAGATAATCAGCATATAATGCAGAATATGACAAAAATCTTCTAATAAAAATATACCAACACATATGAAATTTCAGAAAGGAAGCAGTGACTTCTGGCCAGTCAGGGAGTGCTGTGTGAAAGTTCCGGCCTTTGCATCGGGCTTTAGTGGATGTTCATTTGTGAGCTGGAGGTCTACCTATAACAGGTCAGCAGAGGCTCAGTGATCTCCACAGCTGGACTGCTCTTTGTAACTGCATAAGCTGATGAGTCTGGCTTGCCTTCCACACTTTTAGAAAGCAAACAGCTAAGCACCTTGACTGGCAGCACAACAAATGCATGTCATAATAAGCAATTATTGATCAGGGAGACATTTTTATGGTGTTTTGGGAGTAACTGAATTATATGCACTGATGTGTTTGAATTTTAATTGTTTACCAGCTCACTGGGAGTAAAATATAGAGTAATAAAACAGATGATACCCCATTCCTTGATATCTCCGCTCTCCTTGAGCATGACCTTCCTACAGAATTACCTTAATCACCCAGGATGAAAGACAAAGTCTAAGGGCTTTTATGATACTGCTCATAACACTCATGAAATGTTTCACTGTCACTGCAGATAATACCCCAAGAATAAATAGCATGTAAGCAAGTTTAATTACTTACGAGTTTGACTCACCACCAAGACATCAATTACTTTTTAGATCATTTAGAGGAAATAACAAAGGAAATATGCTTTTAATATTTAATATCACCCAAAGGGTGTCAGCAAACATCAATTTATATAAAATTGTCAAATTATACGGAAGGAAGATGAGATAAACAAGCTACCATGGCAACATCATAGTCATTCAATCAACAGTCATTTTCAGAAATCACAGGGAGCAGAGACCCCAAAGTCTGTGCTGTGGACAGGAAAGACGAAATGGAACTTGGTCAAGACGCCTTCCAATCTAAGTAGCACAAATATTCAAATTAGCAAAATGTATTTCCCCCAAAAGGAGATCATGTGTTTTGTGTCACTGTGTAGTTTAATTTTTCCCTATAAATTAAAAATAAAATCTAAAACTTTCCTGGGAAGCATCATTTGTGTGATTTAAAAGTCTCAATTACAGAACTTGAGTGGCAAATGCCCTATAGAATTATAAAAGTGGGAGGGACACGAATGGCCATTACTTCACTCCCCTGCCCCTTAAGTGGGATTCAAAGCCATTATCACAGATAGCCAGGACATAAAAGACTATCCCTAGATATTATGGAGAAATGTAATATCAGCAAGGAGATAATTGAGGAATAAAAGAGCTAACTAAATCTGTGCTTGTGTGGTTATGAATGACAAAGACATATATAGGATAGAGTTTTTGCTTCATTCCTTTGACATGCAGTATTTTTGTAAGTTTTCAGAAGATCTTAGCTTACCTAAAAGGAATATTTTGAATAGACTGAATTGAAGCTAGATATACCCTAAAGTATAAGTCTTAATTTTTTTTAGATATTTTTATTCCATGAATATATAAATTACGGTTCCTACGATGTGAAGTCTACCGTAGATCCTTTAAAAAAAACTTCAACAATACTGAGTTGCTCCTTGTTTAGCTCCTTTGCTTATAATATCCCACTGATTATTCTAATATAACTGATTTGTAAATTGGGCATGGACAGTTGAGACATATTCTGTGATGCTATTTAGTAAGTGCTATAAATTAGCAGCTGATATTTACTGAAGCACCACCATACACCAGGAAAATGTTAAGGACTTTACAGATGCTATTTATTGCATATGACAATAATTCTGAAGCAGGTATTAATTTAAAATTTTAATTTTCTTGGTGAAGAAATTAAAGCATAAGGAAATAAAGTAATTTGGTTTAGGTCACATGGTGGTGGAACCAGGATTGAATCTATTTAATCCCATTTCAGAGAAATCACCATTCTATAAAATAATATAATAAATCATAGCAAAGTGACAGACTTCAAAGTTAACGAATAATTACCTAATGCCAGGCACTAACCTAGATTTCTATCTATTGACTTTGAGGTACAATTACAATTCATCCTTTATGGATTACAGTTTTGATAAATGATATGGTTGTGTCACCATCATTATAATGAAGATATGGAACAATTCTAGAAACCCCTCCCCCCCAAAAAATTCTGCCATTCTGCCATTACCCCCTCTTTTGCTCCCCGCCCCCAGGCCCTGACAACCACTGATCTCTTCTGTCCTTATTGTTTTGCTTTTCCAGAATGTCACATAAGTAGAATGCAGTTATCCTTTTTGTCTGTCTTCTTTCATTTAGCATAATGCATCTGTGATGCATCCTTGTTGCTACACAATGAGTGATTTGTTCCATTATGTTGCTGAGTAGTATCATTATGGGTATACCAGAGTTCATCCATTATCTTATTGAGTAAAATCTGGGTTGTTTCTTGTTTTTGGCAATAACAAATGAAATTGCTATACATATTTGCATTCATATTTTGCATGAACATAGGTTTTCATTTAACTCCTAAATACCTAGGGGTGGAACTTCAGGATGTACAGTAAGTGAATATTTAACTGGGATTTTAGAATAGAAAAGGGAAGAAAATAGTGATAGTCAACAATATTTTTATACCTAGAAATTACATAAAATCGCTTCCAGCTTAAATGATAACTAAAAAAATATTGGAGAGATTTATATTTTATTTTACTCAGTAATATCCAGCATTAGCAAGGATATGGAGAGAAGAGGGCAATTTTAAACCCAGTTGGTAATGTGAGTAAGTTAGCACAACTTTTTTTTAAGGAGTATTTGACAGTACTTATCAGAATGTATCATCTGCTCTGGTTCTACTTCAAAAATGTTCATACATATATAGATGGGCAAATGTGCAGTAGATGTTCATTGTGGTATTATTTATAGTCATGAAAAAGGAAGATAACTGCCATGCCCATCAATAGAGAGTCAATAACTTATGATATATTCTTTCACTCCTGAAAAATTCTGAAAGGCAGAATTCTTTTTAAAGGATGGGGTAGATTTCTGATGGGAAGATTCTTGAAAAAAATATTTTATGCATATTTTGTATATATAGATATATATATGCAGACAGATGGGTAAGTAGGTACATATTTGTGTATGTTCATTTCTATTTCTATGTAAAATTAGAATATTATATTTATAATATAGGTCATATATAGAGAACATATATGGTATTTATCATATTAGAATATATACTGGTGATGGCATGAAAAGAAAAACTGGATGCCTACACAGTGATCTACGAGTTAAGAGTGGAGGGAGGGCAGGAGCAAGAAAGGAGTCATAAGGCAAGCAACATGCTTTTTATTTAATACACTTCTTGATTTCATTCAAAGTGCACATGCGTTATTTGACACAAAATATAATAAACTGAAAGATGATCACATTAGTTACTAATTAACAACTGGCTACTAACCCCTATTGCATCCTCCTCCAACTTCCCAGTCTATGAAGACACAGAACAACTGTAAACTCATCAAAACAGACAACTTAATGCCTGAATCTGGACAAAATTTCTGTGAATAAGCTAGAGCAAAAAAGAGAAGAATGCACTATACTTTGTCTCCCAAAGGGGAAGGTAGGTATTTTGTACTTTCCTCCTGCCAGTTCCTGTATAGAAATGTCTATACTAGTTAGAAAGCTAAATTAGCCTTCAGTGTAGTGAAGTCATGTTAAGTCACTCATAGATTCCACATGGTTTCACTCACATGAACACTGCTCGAACCACCACCCTCTCTGGTCTGTCTCCTTCTGCCATCATTGGCAGCCACACAGAAACAACTCAGAGAAAATAACTGAGTTGAAAATAATGGGGGGTAGGGGATAAAGTGCATCTGTCAAAAGTGTATGGATTCTCCCCATAAATAAAATATTACAGATGCACTGAGGAGCAGAACTGATCTCTAGGAGGTGTGTGTGCTAAGATCTATAACTGTCACATGCAGAATATCATATTCATTATAGCAAAAAACACAAACGTGAGGGAGGAAATGACACTTCCTTAGCAAAATGCCAGTCGCGTCTGCCAGAAACTGACAAGATGCTGAAGTTGCATGCATCTGTATGTACTTGAGCTCATTTCTGGGAAAGGAACTGGTCCATTACAGCATGCAAAGAACTGGGTCAATGGCAATCTCCAGCATGTTGCCAAATAAAAGTTAAAACGGTATTGCTTTATTTTATGAATAAAACAACACATAAACCTGAATAATTTTAATATATGGATAATAATTGTTCCTACAGAAGAGATAAAGGCAATTGGAATAAGGAATTGAAGCATCAAAATTAAGTGGCGAATGACCTGGATTCACATTTTAATCTAAAATTCCAAGTAAATAATATAAGGCTTATGAATTAAATTTTAAGCCTGACAGCAAAAACAGAAATCCTAAGGAAAAGTATGATTATTTAAATAATTATGAATGTTAAAAAATTATTTAAAATGTCAAAACTGAAGATTATACTGAGTAAGGAATATGCAATATATGATAGACAAAAGTTTAATGTCTTTAACAAATAAAAGCATCCTAAAGATAAATAAGCCCAGACAAATAAATCAGTAAAGACATACAAATTTCATGAATAAGAAGAATACAAAGGAAAAATTACAAGTGGCCAACAAATATATGAAAAAAACATGTCTAATCTAATAAACAAAGAAAATGCAAACAAAAGATAGCCTTTTTACAAATAAAATTGAGGTTTATTAAAAGATAAAGTTCAATAAACTAGATAATTCATGCATATATTGTTAATATTTCTGACATATTATTTCCGAACCCTTAAACGTGTATACACCCTTGGACATAGAACTTTCTCTTAGAGAATGTAATTGGTTATGATGCTCAAAATCAGGCAATTGCCTAAATGTTAAATTGGTTAAATGCATTTTGAGGTAAATACATCATGTAACCATTACAAATTGTATTGAGGAAGAATATTTAATACTAAAAAGATAATCACCATTTGTTGTGAAGATTGAAAATCATGCTACAAAATAGTATTATAATCTGATTTAGTGGGGGGTTTTTGTTTTTTGTTTTTTAGGAAAGGTGCAGGCAGTAATGAAGGCAAGTAGGCTAACAGGCAGGAAGAGTGAGCATAGGAAACATTTTTAATTCATTTTTATTTAGTTGTTCATCTTGGTTGTTTCCTGCTGCCCCAAGACACGAACCACAGGCCCTGGGATGCATTGGGATTGTTTAACTGAAGGTGGTAAAGCCTAATTGCTACTCCACCAGGGTGCACCTGAGTTCCTGTGTGTGTGTGTGTGTGCGTGTGCGTGTGCGTGTGCGCACATACTTGAAGAAACATGATGCAAGGACTATAATGGTGGTTTTCTGTTTATAGTGAAATTTTTTGAAGTGAAGATTTTGGGTTTTTTTCTTTCATTTCTCTTTTATCTCTAAAACTTAGACAATGAGTATTCTAAAGAGAATCCCCTTTTCTTTTAAAACTGTGAAAAATAGAGAAAAAAATGTTTAATGGGAATTGCCAGGAGGAATGAAAAGTAGTGTCCCAAATAGAAAATAAAAACTAAATGTAAAATGAACCTTTCTATTTATTATTCCTTCTTAGTGTTTTTAAAAAATCTTAGTACTTAGAAAATACCTCTAATTTTAGCACTTAAAAGCCTGAGAACAATTTATTCTGAAACCTCTTATTTATTACCAGTAAAGAATAAGTTTATTTGACTACCTGACAAATTTAGTTTTCTATTCATATTAGAATAGATGATGGAATAACATCTCACTTTCTTTTAATTAACTTTTACAAGCGATGCTTTCTCTTTCTCAGTTGTTGAAAATAGTATGCATACTGACGTTACTCCAAAAATTATCAGCACAAATTCTACGGCATATTTCCAGGAGCTGGATAAAACCCAATCTCAAAGTCTTTCATCATTTATCCTGCAGCAATTCTTAGCTGGAGTATAAGGTGAGGTGAGGAAACCAGAATTTCAAACTAACTGTGTCTTGTTGAAGGCACTCTTAAATTTCTCTAGTTGGAAATGCCCCAGTTTTCTGCAGTCAGTTTCCCAATACATACACATATACACACAGGTTGAGAATTTTAGTGTATAAATGGTTCTCATGATAAAATGCTGTACAGGTCATTAGCATAAAGACAAAAAGCTCAATAATGCTGAAAATTGTTGGATTAAGAGAAGAGCTTTTTGACTGGAAGTCTAGCAAGTAAGGTATTTCTTGGTCACAAATTTATATGTTACCTTTAAATCTGAAGCCCAAGTTTCACTTCATTTATTTTGTCCCTTAGGAATTCATCAGCATGGAAACAAAACAAATATTTTAAAAATGGGCTCTATGTTTAAATGTCACTTTCTCTGTCAGTAGGTAGATGGCTAAACAAACTGGAAATTTTGTTCAGTGGAATGTTACTCAGTGAAAAAAGAAATGAGCTATTAATCCAGGAAAACACACAGAGAAACAAAGCAAAACTATGGAGACAGTAAAAAGATAAGTTGCTGGCTGGGGGAGATGACTAGGTAGGGCATATGGGATATTTAGAGCAGCGAAACTATTCTTTATGACAACATAATGGCAAATATATGTCATTATGTATTTGTCACAGGATGTATAAGTCCTAATGTAAACTATAGATTAATAATAATATATCAATATTGGTTCATCCACTGTAACAAATGTACCACATCAAAGCAAGATCCATTCAAAAAAGGATAAATCAATCAGAGAAAGTCGCACAAAGAAAAATAGAAATTTTATGTGGCCCAGAGGGGAAAGAGCAAGAGCAAAGGAGTGGAGGTAGAACTGAGTTGGTTATGTGCTGGAATAGTGAGGAAGAACAGCCAGGTTCCGAAGGAAGGAAATAGTTTCAGGAGTTAAAGGAAATAAGTTTTAATAAATAGAGTGGAGCCAGATTATTAAAGCCCTTAAAAGGCAAGCAGATAGAGTTCATATTTGATCTAGTAGGTAGTAGGGAGCCATAGAAGGTGTTTGAGCAGGGGAGTAATACAAGATATGCTTCTCATTATTCAGATTTTGCATTTTCAAATTTTCCTACTTGCTAAAACTTATATGTCAACCCCAAGTCATTATTGATGGTCATTCAGGAATGCATGCAAACAACAACAACAACAAAAAGATATTAATAATAGAAGAAAATGTTGGAAGGGGCTGTATGAGCACTTTCAATACTTTCTATGTGATATTTATGTAAATCCAAAACTGTTATTTTGAAAACTCATTAATTAAAAAATTAGATGATGACTGCCAGGGGTGGGGGAGGGAAGGAAAGAGGGAAAAGGTGTTGGTAAAGTTCTCTGGAACTCTGGTGAAGGGTGTGCTGTGAAATATAGAGATAAATGTCTGTATTCACAAATTATTGTAGCTTGAACAAAAGAAATAGTAAATATCAATAATTAAAAAAATTAAACCCTTAACAATATAAAATAAATGTATATGTCAAATAAAATAAGGAACTTACTTCTGTTTCACGATTAGCCACTCCCGAATATAAGTCTGAACACAGTCTCTGACATGAGGGTCGAGTTCAACTCTAACAAAGCAAAAAATGAAATAAAAACATGTTAATGGTAAGTAAAAACAACAGAACAATTCCTTATCAAAACCAGTATGATTGCAGTATGACTGCAAATTCATATCAAATGTGAATGTTAAGGGTGTTCTTATTCATGTCAAGTGTCTGAAGCTTTCTTGGGGCAACAGAAGTTTTACTTTGATAAGACAAACAAGTTGGCATTTTATGCTTTGTGGGTTTTCTTTATTATAGAGAACTGTGTTAAACCATACCTGTCTCTGAAGGCATTCTGACACCAGAGGTAGAACTAGCTATACTCACATACGAAACAAGAAAAATAAGTACAAATACCAATTTCTCACTGGGGTAATTTAGGCATGCTTTTGCTCATGGGTAATCTTGTTAGAGCATGAATAATTTCTTTTCTGAAAGCCCTGAAGAACAGTTGTCTTATGCTTTGAGGGGTTGACAGACACTGGCTTTAGTTAGTGATTATTCATTTGGGTAGTTCTTGTCATACCTGCAGGCGATTGTGATATGAGAGATATTTTTCAAGTGTTTAAGAGTCTTGAAATCAGAAATAATAATTCTGATAATAATAGTAATTCTAATAATGATAATAACAAATCTGAAATAAATAATTCCCCACAGTAGCATAGCTTTTTGCTGTTTTTCCAAATGTGTTGATACTAATGATAAGTAGCACTAAGTGCTATAAGCTTTGATTTTCTTGTAGAAAGAGGATTAAAAACAGTAATCATCTTTGTTAGTATTGCTTTCTGTTAGTACTCAATGAAATACTATAATGGATGCACATGTGGTCTCTGCCTTGCCTGCCCAAATCCCAGCCCCATCCCTTATTAGCTACGTGATCTTAGTCCAATCACTCTGTGCCTCAGTTTCTTCACCTTTATGTGGCAATATTAATAGTAGTGGAACTTCTTTTGAGACCTGGATGAAAATGATCAAGTTAGTGTGTGAAGAGCATGGAAGAGTGACTGGCATATAACCTACATATGGTTCACACTTATGCATCACTAAGCACTAGGCACTGATTCAATCACTTTACATACATTAATTTAATTAATTTCAATCAACTTCATATGGCAGGGGCTATTATTATTCTCATGTTGCAGAAGAATATGATGGGTAAGAATCTCGCTGAAAGTTATGTAGCACATTATAGAGCAGGGACTTCACCTGTAGAGTGCAGACTTATAACCACTACACTATTACAGCTCAACAAAATCTTTTTAAGAACAGGTGGTTTGGTGGGAGTCAGCTATTGTTTACTCTGATGATAATGATGATGATGATGATACTTACCTGGACTATAATTATACAGAAGACTTTGGGGTAAGGATTTAAATAGTAGATGTTATTTTAAAATCACTAGATAGTTGTTAGTTATAAAACTGGGTGATAATATTACACTGAAAAATAGATGCTAATGAAAATATAACCTCTTCAATCAAATTTCAAAAAGTATAAGTCCTTTTACCTCTAAATTTATAGAATTTTAAACAGATTTTCCCCAGAAATCTGATCTCACTTAAAGACAATCACATATTTCATTTAGATATAATTTCATTGTTTGACAACAGGAAACAAAATTAAATGATTCTCTCTCAAAGGTAAAAAGAATAGACATTTCCTAAATTAAAGTTGCACCTGAATAAATGAACTGAAAACAGAGGAAAAGGTTTCTTAAAGTTAATAATTTTTTGTTTTCAGGGAAGTGAGTGTTTCAAAACATTAGAGCTAAGCACATGGACAGCTTTTCTATGTGAGTGAGAACTACCTAAACAAGAAGGCAAGGGGTCAGAATAATGCCACATCTTTGTCAGCCAATCTTCTAAAGCTGTGATGAAGTAAAATCCAAAACAGAGCTGGAATATCCCAGAGTAATGAGGGAAGTTTTGTGTTTCATTACCTCCTTTCTGGGACTTTTTGGGGGAAGAGAGAAAGGTTGAAAATGTCTAGGAGGGTGCTTAATTTTGCCTTGAAAATGAATTCAAATAAAAGTTTATCCTAAACCTCTAAAGAGATACGGCATTTTGCACTATGGCAGTAACAGAAGGGTCATTTAGATATAATTTCATTGCTGGACACCAAGAGCTAGGGTCTGCAACTATAAACATATAGACTAGTCCACTGTAGAAATTCAAGCCCTAAAAGCTATTCACATACTCACTTTATAGAGCTTTCCTAACTATTTTCTCACTTGACAAAACTTTTTTCAAAGGAAGAGCCCTATAGTAGAGGCTCAGTAAATGTGGACTCATCTGGTTTGTGACTTGATCCATTCTCTTATGAGGAAACAATGAAAATGATTCTCAATGGAGGTATTTCAATGATTATTATGGAAAAAAGTCTTTTTTGTTGTTGTTAACAAATGGAGAGACTGAGGCTTCCTGAAGTCACCAACTCACCCAAGGTTGCTGAGCTGACCGCCAGGCAGTCTGGCTCCAGAGCCCTCACCTCCACCTCTCCTTGAGCATTCCATTGTATCTCCTCCATCTCTTAGATTGGTTTAGTTCCCTCTTGGCTTCTCAAAGCCTCTAGTTAAACTATATAAAAACTCTCTATGTGTAAGTGATAGCACCATCCAGTTGTCTTGTGCATATTAGTGGAGCTGAAAAACTTTGTTTATTTTTCAAGTAAACCCAGAATTAAGGCATGTCTTCCCCACTCCACCCCCTGTGCTGAAAACAGGCAGGACAGTCGCGATCCTATCTATATTTCAAGGAAATGATTTACCCTTCCTCCGGCAAAGAGGGATGCAAAGTCCGACATTCCTTTGGCGTGAACACCACATCCAAGTCGTCTTCGGTGAAGTCTCCCAGCTCCTGAGCAAGCTCCACATCCAGACTATTCAGGTGTGTCATCAGAAGTCCTTCAAAGTCCACTGGCTCCACCGGGTCATAAAACTGAGGCTGGAGGGGAAGGAAAAAGGAAAAGGAGGTTCTCAAACAGTTTTCAGGCAAAAGCACCTCGGCGATGGTAGAGTCTGTCTTGCCCTCCTGTTTCAACTCCAAAAGTGCTTCACTCTTAGAGTACAATGGAGTGAAGCTGCCTTAGAGGAGCTGTCAAACAGAAGCAATGATATGGAAACGAATAGAAATACAGCAAGGAAAGTCAAGTTATAACATGATGAGTAATTAAAATCACACCCCAAGGCAGAATTTTTCTCTGCTTAATTGCATCCTGATGAGGAATTCTAAGGAGATCCAAAATGAGATCACAAGGCTTTGCTGCATTTTTATAATTTCTCCTGCAAAAGCTCTCTGAGGCCATGTTTTCTGAAACACAGTAGAAAATGAAGTCAGTTTTCCAGAAATGCTGGCAAATTCAATACTCCTTCTGTCTGAGTATTTAGACATAGTTTTTCTTTTGGTCTGAAGTATCCCTTATGTCGGTTCTTGAAAACATTTCACATATAATCATAGCCCACAGTGAAACAGACTTGGTGGCTGAATCACTTAAGACAGTGATTTCCAAACCCTGCTAGGTTTGGTGGGGAAGACACTTTCGCTGGACTGCAGTTAAATAAACAAGCTAAGGACAATTGGCTATATTCTCATCTGGCTATATGTAGTTGCTTTAAAATACTTTTTTTTTCTCTTCAGTATCTCCTTCCATAGTAGGAGAGGGAAGGGATAAGAGAAATTATAAAAGTAGAAGGTAATTATAAAATAATTTTCTTTAGTTGATAAAATGAAAAGTTGGCCATTAAATATCTTTTGTTGCCTATGAAATCTAGACTTCAGAACCACTGCCTTAAAGAAGTAAAAGAATCATTGACATCAAGCAGATTCGTTTAATACTAACACTAGCAGCTCTAGGGTATCCATTTATGGCAGACAGCTGGGGGTCATCACTGTAAGGAGATACTGTTCTTACTTCTGCCCCGCAACATCAAACCAACAAAACAAACACCCCAGAGGCTTGACTTGTACTGCCTCTATATGAAGCAAGATCTCAAGGAAGTACTAAAAAAACCGGTTTTTCATCACCCTGAAACCATACACCAGATGAGATGTAAGGGCTCGAACTTAAAAAGGAGGAACAAAGTACACTTGAAAGGCAAAGGGAAATGAGATTAGAGAATGTAAATGTTCCTTTCTGGGTCTCCTCCACACCATTCATGTTCCTGGTGCTGTAGAGACATGAGTGACATGTCAGAGCGTGAGGATGAAGCTGAGAATTGAGCTAACATACCCTATGCAGAGATGCCTGAAGGTGGCAAGCTTGCATACTGTCCCATGTCAGCAGGGACAAAAGGGGGCAGAGGAGAAGGCAACAGGACATGCTTCAGTAAAAGAGAGCAAGGACAGTCCCCTGTATCCCCACGGTACCCACATGATGTGACAGAAGACAAAAATTCTTGGTTCTGATTGGGGATCTGGAGGTCAGCTAAAATATCACTGTCCTTACAGGTGCCTCTGAAAATGAAGCAGCTGAGGCCAGCAAAGACTAAAGAAGCTGCAAATCAGTCTATGCATGAGACAGGTGGAGACATAATTTACAAAAGGACACTGTTGAACTCTGCAGAGGGGAAACTAGGCATTATCTAAGCAAACAACAAACAAATCTGCTTCAGTACCCAGCACAGAGTTCACATTCAGGGTCTGAAATGACTTCAGCTTAAAATGAAGAAAACTGAATTTTTTTAATATTCAACCATATTATTGTAAAGTGTATGCCCACTGAACTAATAATTATTGAACACTTACCGTGTGCCAAAAAACAATATATACATTATCTCATTTAATTGTCACTAGAACTCTGTAAGATACACACTCTTATCATCCCCGTTTTACAAATGAGAACACTGAAGTCTAGAGATTTAATAATTTACTTGCCTTAGTTAAACAGCTGGCAAGTAGCCCATCTGGAATTCAAACCTAAGCAGGCTGATATTTTTTACCACTGTAATTTTGTTTTCTCTTGTAGGCTTTTCAGAGAATCTGTATTTTCAGAAATAATTAAAACACAAAGCAATGGCAAGCATGCTTGGAAGTAAGTCAAAAATACTGTTAGGAGATTGACTTCCAAATGATGACTTGATAGGATGCACTTTTGGGTGGCTCCACACCGACACTGAAAAAAAAACCCAAAAAATCACCTATCTTCCTGAGACAAACACCAAGAAACGACTGGCACTTCAGCTGGAGACAGAACAGCTGACAACTAAATGGTGGGTGAGGGCACCCGGTGCAGTTCTTAGCTAAGCCACAGATTTGGATTTGGGACAGAGCTCGGCATCTCCTGGGCGCAGCCAGAAGCAGAAATCAGCCAAATTCAAACCTCTCCCCTAACCATTTCAGGTCGGAGCCTGGGGTCCACTGAGAGGAAATCCCACCTACCACATATCTACCCACCAGAAATCCCACCCATCCAGTGCCACACCCCCATATTACAGTGAGAAGGCAGTCCCAAACCTCAATGCTACCTGCTAGTGCCACCTGTGGGTAGAGGCAAAACTGCCACCTGATTGCCAATCCTGGGCAAGTTAAACCTGCGCAATGCCAGGGAAACTGAACCCTTGGAAATATAAACAGAAAGCCAAATAGAGCAAAGGCACAGAGAAATACATGTGAAATGATGGATCCAATCAAAACCCATGGGAAAATCTGAATATAGCAGGCAAACGTAAATTACCTGAAGAGGAATTTAGGGTAACAGTGATTAACATACTCATGGGAATCCAGAAATCAGTAGAGGCAGTAAAGAGAATGTCAGAAAGCAAAGAGAAGAATTAAAGCAAGACATCAAACAGGTAAGAGACATGATGGCTGAAGTAAAGAACTCAATAGAGGGTCTCAACAATAGGATGGATGAAACTTCCAATAGAATCAGTGATCTGGAAGATAGGACAGAGGAACCCAATCAAGCAAACCAGCAGAGAAAAAAAAAAAAAGTATCAAAGACAGCATTCAAGACTCTGGGATAACATCAAAAGGAACAATATTTGCAACATCGAGGTCTCAGAGAAAAGGAGGCAGAAACTATATTTGAAGAAATAATAGATGAGAATTTCCCTAATTTGAAGAATAAAGCAAACCTCCAGATCCAGAAAGCTCTAAGAGTTCATAATAAAAGAAACCCAAACAAAATATACCTAGACACATCATCATAAAAATGTCAAAAACACAAGATAAAGAAAGACTATCAATAGCAGTCAGAGAAATTGTGTCACATACAGAGTAGCCCCCATAAGACTGTCAGCGGACTTCTCAAATGAAACTTTACAGGCCAGGAGGGAATGGCATAATATATTCAAAGTGCTGAAAGAAAAGAAGTTTCCACCTAGGATACTATATCTGGCAAGATTATCATTCAGAATTGAAGGAATGATAAAAAACCTTTTCTGACAAGTGGAAGTTAAAGGAGTTCCTCACCACAAAACCAGCTTTTCAAAAAATATTAAAGGATGCTCTATTAAGCATAAAGAAATCACACACACAAAAAGCAAGCCAGCAAATATTAAAAGTGGGGAAGAAGAGAACAAAAATATGGATAGTTAGAATGAGTAGAAGACTAATGTGCTTTCAAATAAAATTAGGCAGTAAACATAGAACTGTGAATGCTAACTTCAGGGTAATATCAAAATATATCCTCAGGGAGAAAGCGAATAAGAAAACAAAAGGTGAAATAGATCAAAACATAACTGCACCCATCCGACCTAAAAAGAGAAAGAACAAAGTCATCAACTGGAGCAACATACAAAAGACAAATTATAAAATGACACTAAGAAGCTATATATCAATAATCGCCCTAAATGTTGATGGACTGAACTCACCAGTAAAACCACGCAGCTTGGCTGAATGGATTAAAAAGCATAACCCAACCTTCTGCTGCATTCAGGAAACCCACCTTCTTGCAAAAGATAAAGACTCAAAGTCAATAGCTGGAAGACAATCCTACAGTTGAATGGCAACCTCAAAAGAGAAGAAACAGCTATACTCACATCAGATAAAACAGACTTCCATCTAAAAAGTGTAAGAAAAGACAGACGGACACTATGTAATAACTACAGGATCAAACCAGCAAGAAGACATAATACATATATTAATATATATGTACCAAATGAAGGAACATCAAAATACATCAAGCAAGCATTACTAGACTTGAAGGGAGACATTGACAGCAACACAATAATAGTGGGGGACTTCAGCACTCCACTTACAACAATGGACAGATTAACCAGGCAGAACATTAACAGTGAAACAGCCACTTTAAATGACCATCTAAAAACAGATAGGTCTAATAGACATATACTGATCACTTCATCCAAAGACTACAGATTTCACTCTCTTCTCAAGTGCTCATGGAACATTCTCAAGGACAGATCATATGCTGGGACACAAAACATCTCTTAACAAATTTATAAAGATTGAAGTCATACCAAGCCTCCTCTCTGATCACAATGGCTTAAAACTGGAAATCAACCACAAAAAGAAAGCTGGAAGACCCCAAATCAATTGGAAACTCTACAGTATGCTCCTGAAGGACTCTTGGGTAAAAGAGGAACTAAAAAAATACTTAGAGACAAATGAGAATGGGGACACGAGTTACCAGAATCTATGAGATGCAGCAAAAGTGGTACTAAGGAGAAAGTTCATCATAATCCAGGCCTATCTCAAGAAACAAGGAAAATCACAAATAAACAACTTAACTCTATATTTAAAACTAGAGAAAGAACAATTAAAGACAAAAATAAGCAGACTAAAGGAAATAATCAAAATTCAAGCAGAAATAAACAAAATAGAGAACTAATACCAAGACAATCCAGAAGATCAATGAAACCAGAAGTTTATTCTTTGAAAAAATAAACAAAATTGACAAGCCATTGGCTAGACTCAGAAAGAAAAAAAGGGAGAAAACTCTCATAACTAGAACCATAAATGAAAGGGGAGAAATTACAACAGATACGACAGAAATTCAAAACATCATAAGGGACTACTATGAAGAGCTAGCTCTACGCCACCAAAATGAACAACCTTGAGGACGTGAACAGATTTCTAGAAAAGTACAGTGTACCAAGACTGAACCCAGAAGAAATGGAAAACTTGAATAGAACAATCACAAGCAAAGAAATTGAAGAAGCAATCAAGGGTCTCCCCAAAAGTAAAAGCCCAGGACCAGATGATTTCTCCAATTAGTTCTACCAAACCTTTTGAGAAGAATTAACACCTATTCTTCTCATGCTCTTCCAAAATACTGAGGAACAGGGAACTCTCCAAAATACTTTTATGAGGCTAACATTACACTAATACCAAAAGCTGACAGAGATGTCACCAAGAAAGAAAATTACAGACCAATATCTCTAATGAATAGAGATGTAAAAATTCTCAACAATATATTAGCAAATCGATTTCAACAATGCATCAAAAAGATCATCCATCATGACCAAGTGGGATTCATCCCAGGGATGCAAGGATGGCTCAACATATGTAAATCCATCAATGTCATACACCATTATCAACAAGAGCAAAGAGAAAAATCACATGATGATATCAATAGATGCAGAGAAATCTTTTGTTAAGATTCAACATCTATTTATGATAAAAACTCTCCATAAAATGGGAATAGAAGGCTCATACCTCAACACAATAAAGGCCATATGTGAAAAACCCACAGTCAACTGCATAGTCAATTGCGAAAAATTGAAAGCATTTCCTCTTAGGTCAGGAACAAGGCAAGGTTGTCCACTCTAATCACTGCTATTTAATATTGTATTGGAGATCTTAGCTAGAGCAATTAGGCAAGAAAAGGAAATAAAGGGAATTCAAATTGGAAAGAAGGAAATAAAAGTCTCATTATTTGCAGATGGCATGATTATATATATTAAAAAACCCAAAAACTCCATCAAAAAATTTCTAGAACTCATCAAAGAATACAGTAAAGTGGCAGGATACAAAATCAATACACAAAAATCAGTTGCATTTTTATATAGAAACAACATGCTAGAAGAAAATGAAATCACAAAATCACACCATTTAAAATGCAAGTTAAACAAATGAAATACCTAGGCAGATACCTAACAAAGGAAGTAAAACATCTCTACAATGAAAACTACAAGTCCTTCTTAAAAGAAATAGAGGACACAAAGAAATGGAAACACAACCCCTGCTCATGGCTGGCAAGAACTAACCTCACTAAAATGGTCATCATACCCAAAGCAATATATAGGTTTAATGCAATCCCCATTAAAATCCCCCAGGCTTATTTCCAGGAAATAGAACAAAAATTCTTAAAATTTGTATGGAATAACAAAAGACCCCAAATAGCCAATGTGATCATTAGAAAAAAGAACGTATCTGGAGGGATTACACTTCCAGACTTTGAACTACACTACAAGGCTATAGTGATCAAAATGGTATGGTTCCGGAATAATAACAGAGGCTCATGAGTGGAACAGAACTGAATCATCAGAAATTGACCCACTCACATACAGTCAGTCAATCTATGACAAAGGAGCCAAAAGCAGTCAAAGGAAAAAGGAAAATCTCTTCAACAAATGGTGTTTGGAAAACTGGACAGCCACATACAAAAGAATGAAGCTAAACCACTCCCTAACACCATTCACAAAAATTAACTCAAAATGAATTAGAGACTTGGACATAAGACCAGAAACCATAAAGCTCTTAGAAGAAAACATAGGAAAGACTTTCCATGGCAACAACCAAGAGAAGCCTTTGAGGACTCAATTCCACCATAAAGGGAAGCAAAAAGAAAAATAAACAACTGGGACTACATCAAACTAAGGAACTTCTTCACAACAAAGGAAAATATCACCAAAACCAAAAGGAAACCTACTAACTGGGAGAAGATATTTATATTCAATATTTCTCACAAAGGCTTAAGATCTAAAATATACAAAGAACTCATAAAACTCAACAACAGAAGAATAGGCAATCCAATCAAAAAACTGGGAGGAGAAATTGGAGAGACCATTTTCTGAAGACAATATACAAATGGCCAACAGACACATGAAATTATGTTCCTACTTACTGGCTACCAGGGAAATGTAAATTAAAACAACAATGAGATATCACCTTACACCTGAAAGACTTGCTATTATCCAAGTCTGGAAACAACTAATGCTGATGAGGATATGGAGAAAAGGGAACACTTTTGCACTGTTGGTAGGAGTGCAAATTGGTACAACCCCTATGGAGAAGAGTTTGGAGACTCCTCAAAAAACTGAAGATAGAAATTTCATATGATCCTGTCATTCCACTTCTGGGCATCTACCCAAAAGATACAAAAGCACCCATCCAAAGAGATGTATGTATCCCCATGTTTACTGTGGCCTTATTCACAAGAGCTAAGAACTGGAAATTACACAAGTGCCTGACATCGGACGAATGTATAAAGAAGATGTAGCACTTATATATGATGGAATACTATACAACCCTTAGAAGAGATGAAACACTGTCATTTGAATTAACATGGATGGAACTAGAGGGAATTATGCTAAGTGAAACAAGTTAAAAGAAGATAGATACTAGATGACCTCACTTATAGGTGGAATGTGAATAGACAAAACAAAGCAACAGATGGAAAATAACCAACACTGAAACATTTGCAACAAAACCGAGGTTACCAAGAGGGAATGGAGCAGGTGGGGGTAAGTGGTGGTGGAGACCACTAGACAACGGGGAAGAAAACTTGGTGATTTGGTGGAGGGCATGGTGTGTTGAAATATATCTAAGGAATGGGAACCTATACATAGGAAATTATTTTAATATGTAGAATAATTACTACAATAAAAAATAAATTTAAAAAAGGGTTCTGGTGCACCTAATGGTCTCAGCTGTTCATGACAGCTAGACTTGGTCAAAGTCACCCAAAAATGTAATGTTGCCAAAGTCAATGGTGGTTGCTCAATCCTGGTTTATCTATAGAACTGGACACAGTTAATCACTTTCTTGAAACACTGTTCACATAGAGGGCAAACAAGTGTTCTAGTGTGTCCTGTCTCTTAAAGTTCTAAGAAAGACTCTAAAGTACTATGAAACTATCCAATGCCAGGTATATTAGCTGGCTACTCTACCTACGAGATACCACCTTTTGCAGGTTTTCCTTGCACTATGCAGTGCTCTGAGGTTCAGTCCTAAAACATCTTCTCTTCTTAATCTATATCCACTCCTAGATGATCTCATTCGCTCCCATAGCTTTAAATACCATCCATTTTTTAAATTACAAATACATTGGAAGACTCAATCTTTGTCCTGAAATTCAGATTGATGTCCCCAATTATACCTCAACATCACAACCTGGTAACCTAATAGGCCTCTTAAATACAACAAATTCAAAACTAACTCTAATATTTCCTGTAAATCTTCTCTTCCCAGCTTTTAAATTTCCATCACATTTTATCAAATGGCAGTTCCATTCAACTACCTGTCCCAGATAAAAACATTGACATCAATATTGATTTCTACCTTTCTCTTAAATTTTTCCCATCAGAAAATTCTATCCACCTTATGGGTGAAATATATTTGGAATCCAACCAATCTCACCTTCTTTACTGTTCCCACCCTTCAAACACTGCCACTCTGCTTTCCTGAGTTACTGTGACAATGGCCTAACTGCTCTTTCTATCCCAGTCTATTCTGCACAAAGAAGCCAAAGTGATCCTTATTAAAAGAATCCTGCTAGCAATCTTCATAAAATGTCAGATCATGCCAGGCCTGGGCTCAATGCATCCAGTGACTTCCCAGTTTAATCAAAGTAAAAGCCACATCTATGTATATGATCTTCATCCACAGTTTTCGACTCACAGGTCTCACAAACCTTGGAATTTCCAAGTCCTGAAGGTGATAAAAGTCTCCTGTTATATAATGAAATGAAACAAATAAACATACAAATCCCAACATAGAGTAGGACACAGGACTGTGGTCATGGGACAGGTAGAGGGAGAGAGGAAAGCTGGTGGTAAAGGACACTGGAACTTTGGTAGTAGGTGTGGTGTGAAATATAGACAGAGATGCAATTTCAATACACTAAAATGAATATAGCATTATGAACAAAAGAAATAATATTACTTTTTTTAAGTCTCCTATTATGTAAATGAGGTGACTATTAGAGAATAACCTGAGGCGCCGACTAGTTACCATGGAAACCAACATACTAAGAAGGTAGGACTTCCAGTCCCAGCCCCCAGATCTCCTGGGAGGACAGGGACTGGTGGTTAAATCAACCCCCAATGCCCAGTGATTTTACAGCTTCCATAAAAACCCAAGAGGAGGAAGCTTTGGAAAGCTTCTAGTTGGATTGGTAAACCTGTGAAGCTTTAGGGAGAATGGTATGCTTGAAGAAGGCATGCAGGCTCTATGCCTTTCTCCCATACCTTGTCCTACACATCTCTTCCATCTGATTGTTCTTGAATATCCTTTGTGACAACTGGTGATCAAATGAGTCAACAGGTTTCCTCAGTTCTGTTTTCTGTCCTAGTAAATTAATTGAACCTGAGGAGAGTGCATCACGGGAACCTCCGATCTGTAGCTGGTTAAACTGAAGCACAGGTAACAGCTTGGACTTGGAACTGTTGTCTGAAGTGGAGGGCAATCTTGAGAAGCTGAGTCCTTTACATGTGGAATCTGATGCTATCGTCAGGTAGTGTCAGAATTGAGTTGAATTCTCAAGACACACTACTGGCATCTGAGAATTGCTTGTTGGTGTGGGGAAGCCTCTAGACATTCTCTCATTGGAACTGGTCTCAGGGACACTTACACATCTCTCATTCTAGAACTTAAGTTCCATGAAAATAGACCCTTTGCTATATTCACTACTATTTCCCCAGTTCCTGGCATAGGGGACGAATAATATTGTTTGAAGGAACAAATGCTTAAGACAAAATTCTTAGCTTTCCACTATCTTAAAGTACAACAGAGCTGAAGATAGCGAGGTTCTCTGACTTCTGTGATTTCAAAGAACTCCATGACTTATATGAACAACACTTCCATGCTTCCACCATTAGCAATCTTCCACCAATGCTATTGAGTGGGAGAATCTTGCATGTCATGTGAAAAACAATCTATTTTTACCAAAACTGATTTGATTCCTCTGCTTTACAATGACAGTAAAGAAGCCCCTGCTCAGCATGCAGGATGCCTTCCACTTTATCTACCATTGTGAATTTGCATGAAAACTATAGAGATCTTCATTTTTCATTGTGTCTCATCCAGTGAAACCAACAAAACTTAAGAATAGCCCACGTCCTTGAGAGACAAGCACAAAAGAACTGCATCAAGACGGTATGTATCAAGTCATCTACAATTTAGATTCTACGGGTAAAAGAAAGAGTTGCTTTATTACACAGAAGTTTAAAAGCTACAAAAATTAATGCTTTCTAAGGTATGAGACTCCTTTTTCTCCTACATAAAAGTTATATGCAAACATGTCATGTAACCATGGTGTTTTGGTCTGTATCCAGGATGTGGCTTTTACATCTTTTTCTGAAGCCAAGCTGTTACAGTCAATTGATTCGTTCCATCACACTTCAAAACTTTTCTATTTTCATTTTGAAAAATAGGATTTTTTCCTCTATGAAAAAAAAACCACGCTCCATATCTCAAACCCTCCTTTCTACCTTAGTACAAAAGTACCAACCCTTTTTTCCTCATGTATGTTTTGCTATTTTTTCTACTTAATCAGAAAATAGTGTTTGTATTTTGATGTGTCATTTTAATGAAGACATCAAATTCAGCTGTTTGCCTTTGTCAGTGGTGGGCATTAAAGGGTGTCTGATCGTGGAGAATGCCAAAGTCACTGGATATTTCTCTACACTAGTCACCCTCCCTGGTACTACTCACAAAAGACTCTGATAGGAGTGTCAAAGAGACCCCAGGCAAATCTGTCACCACATCTAAAACACCAAGTCTAAATGGTGGGTCCTATTCATATTAAAAAATGCAAAGTTAAAAAAAATCTACTTTGAAAATGCACACAAAACCATCATGATTAACATGTATAATTGTAATTTAAACCAAAAAAAACAATTAAACAAAAAAAAAATCAAACATACCCTTTCTCTACTGAGTTACCAGTTATGACAGAAGCCTCTATATTTATATAAGGATATACCCACAGAATAACAAGTGGCCCCAGTTTACTACACTTTTCAAAATTCAGAGCAGCCACGACAACAAAAGAAACTTTGTCTTTCTATGTTTTCCCTCCTATTTGGTATATTTCTCCCTATGTAGATTATTTAAATGATCCTCACCTGGACCACATGTTAAAGTTCCAGGGGACATTAAAGTACTGATCTCTGGGCCCAACCCTAGGGATTTGGATATAAATGTTCTGTGATGACCTGGGCTCAGGAATGTTTCTAAAAGTCCTGCAAGATTTTAGTTTGCAGCCCAAACTAACAACCTTCCTCTGAGTCCTCTTGCCCTCCCCTGTAGGCCTTTACCTCCTCCTATATCATGAATGCTTTTCTCTACTGAAGACCTCCCACCCTCCAAGCCACTAGAGAGCCTTTATATTATTTGTCCTCTCAAAAACATCATAAGGTCCTTCTAAGATAGAACTTTCTCCTACTCATCTTTTTTAAATCTCCCAAATGGCATGCCCTGGTGGCTTTGTGGGTAAATCCACTGTTCATAGTCCACATACATCCCATGGACCTGATCGTGACCCAGGTCTGGGGGAACAACCAGGACGAACGACTAAATAAAAATTAAAAAAATAAATACAGTGCTTCTTCCTCCTCTTTCTTCCAGTTTGCCTGCCTAGTCACCTTTATTCCTGCCTGCACCTTTCCTTTAAAAACAAAATAAAATTACTCCCACAGTGTCTCCATACAGCCAAGTACATAGGCAGCAAAATTTGCCACTATTTTTACAGCTTCTACTGTGTAATTCTATATTGACTCTAATAGGGATAACATTATTATGCCATTGTTGCAAAGGTGGAAACTGAAGCTTTCACAGAGGCTCAATAACTGCCCCAAATGATATACCTACTAAGTGGCAATTAAACTTCACTGCAGACCCATCACACTCCAAGTTCTTGCCTCTTGCAAAACAATAACAAACTTAACATTGATTGGGTTTTAAATAACCTGGTGCCAATTAAGTACTTTGAAAAATGAAGCAACCAGTGATACCAGCATATAGGGTTGTTGAAACAGGGATTATACTAAGGTAAGGGAGACAAAGGTCAAAAAGCACATAGTTATTTTTCAATCATCCAAAATAATACAATGAACAATCTATGGTTTCTCATTTAAGAAAAGTTTTTAAAAGCTGCTTCAGGTTGAGAGTCTAGATATTAATTACTCCTCCTCCTTGCCAGAAATGAATCCTGAAGTGTCCAATTATCTTCCTATAAAATATTTTTAAAGGAAAGGGAGAGTACTATGTATGAATCAATGACTCCTGCTGGCAGAACCTTCGTTTGGACAGATGATTGAAGGGCAAGTACAATTACTTCATTCTGACATGACAATTTAACAAGGAGGTAAATGTTAGGGTGAGGGAATTTCTAAAAGAAAAAAAAAAAGAATGCTGGCCTCTTGATGCCTCATGCCACCTCCCCTTCAGATAGTTAATAAGAAGGAACAGGGCTTATATACTGCGCTGAAGCCAGAATAGAGAAAAGGAAAAGATATTCAGCAAACTAAACTGGAACAACCACAGTAATATAGCTTAGAAGATAGTCATTTGCAAATAGAATCAGAAATCATGACAGGGAGGAAATCATGATTCTTGTATAGTTAAAACATTTTTGCTACTCTTCTATATTTTCCATCAGAAAAACAGGCAGTTAAATCACATGTTAACTTAACCTCTGAGCTAATGAAGTGATCCATTCAAATTCACATTTGTCAAAAACTATCATAAGGCAGCATGACTACTCAAAGAATAACTGCAAATATTAAGCAATTACTTCCTTTGTGACTTTAAATAAAAAAAGGATTTCTCCTGAAGAAATTTAAGGCCGCAAGATTGAAGCAAAAGCCAATGTGTAGAGAAAGGGTTAAAACCTGTTGGCTAAACTTCCTTAAAGCCTCTTAATAGTGATGTCTGCAGCATTTCACAAGACAGCTATTGCAGAAAGCTAGTCTTAATTTACAAAAAAGCAAAGCACCAAACTCACCCCCACCCTATTTAAAACATAAAAGTGAGTCTAGTCACCTTTTAACAGAATTGTGCATATTTTGAAATACAATTTGAATCAGAAAATTTTTTTTAATTTTTGGTTTTCAATGAAATAAATACTTGTATCAACTTAAACCAAAAGCATACTCAACTTCTCTTGATTTAAAGTTTATATAGTAGAGCAGAAAGAATGGACATTAATGTACTTGATAGGCTTTTATAATCTGCAATTCGGAAACCAACAGAAAAGGGACAAATAAAAAGGGCAGGCTAAGCAAGTCGCCAAAGTCATAAATAACTATTTTGAAGAAATTTATCGCAAGTTACCTCTTGCAGTAAAAGGCACTATACAGTTTTTAGTAGTACTATTTGTCAATGACACAATACACAAATTATCCTACTGAAATATCCACAAATCACTCCAGCAAACATACCTTTCAGTTACACAGCAAGTAAATTGTTACAGGAGACAAAATGGCGGTGACAGGAAACCCAGTGGAAGGTTACAAAATTTCTAAGAGCAGAAGTGGTTTTGAAGTAATAAGTGAAGAAAAAAAATAACCTAACCTCCTCAAGATAACCACTAGAACAAGCAAGAAAGTGCTGCAGTGCTGTGTGAGGAAGTGAGTACAGGGAGGGCTGCCACTCTCTCATAAAGGAAGTGAACAGTTACTTCTGGTTTAAAACCATCTCATTTTAGTCCCCCCTGGCATATGTCAGGCATTTAGCCCTCAGATAATACAGTACACCTATGTACACTCAGCAAATGATGTTAATATAAAAACACAATCTATCCTCAACTTAAAAGGGACAGTGTAGGTTTTTACAAATGAAGGTCTGATTCCAGTTACATGAAGTTCCAGATAAGGCAAAATTCTGATGACAGAAGTGGATCAGTGATTACCTCTGCTGGTAACTGGGGGCTGGGAGATGAAATGACCACAAAGGGGCACATGGAACTTTTTAGGGCAAGGGGGCTGTTCTATATCTTCACTGAACAAAATTAAATAATTAAAAATCGATCAAATTTATCAAACTGTACACCTAACATGAGTGAATTATATTATATGCAACAATACTTCTGAGAAAATAATGACAAAGTAAAAGTTTGAAACTCAGATTTTTAGACTTTGGAAGTTTCAATAGAAAAAAAGATTTTCCAATAAAACATGTTACAAATGGTAGTACGGTTCCAGGATAATCCATCCCCCTCCCCAAAATAACAATCATAATGTGAGTGAAATTGAATAGCCTGGAAGTCCCCTAAGTCCAAAGACTTCCAGACCACATTCTTTGGAGGAACACTTTCCACTCTAAGCCCTATTGAGGAAGGGAGAAAGAGATGTTGTCTGATGCCGAAAAGCAAGTATGAGTGAGGAAATGGTAGTTGGAGGTGTGCGGTGGCAGTGGAAGACCTAAGGAAAGTCAGGAAGCAAAAACATACACTGGACATGTCTGCACTTGACACTTCAGGTCCTTGCAGACTTGTAACTCATACTTACTAGCTGAAAAGAGGGGAAGCCAGAGGTGCTTATGCTGTGTCGATGGTAGTGGCCAAGGTTTGGTGGGAGAGTAAACTGTTTCCTTATTTCCGCTGACGAATACCTTGGGTTAAAACAGAAATATTTAAATGAAGTGGTTATTTTTAAAAAGCATCACAATTAGAGACACAATCTTTGGTATCATGTTATAAAATGTATGTCTTGACTGGGTGACTGGCAGAATGGACTAAAGCATGCTCAGTGGCCTATGGATGGACACTGCAGCGTTTGTTTAATAATATACACCACTGAGAAGTTCCCAGTGACCAGAACATTTGTGATCATGACACTTACCCAGCACTGCAAGGATGACAACCTGGGAAGAAGGAAGGGATTGTGACGCAATGAAAAGACCCAGGGCATTTGGCTCTCTGTCTTCCCAGGCCTTTCAGAGGCACTGTCTGTACATGAAAATATTTGGGTCTGACCAGAGTACTTTAAACCTTGAGCTGCAGTATTTATTCTGCCATTCTCATTTCAAGCACCCTTCTGGTTGGCTGCCTGCTGTCACAGAAAAGCCCTGAAGGACTGTTATATGAACAATCTACCACCCTACACTTCTAAGCTTAGATGCTACCTAGAAGTCCAAGGACTTTCTTTTTCCACACACTGCTAGTGGAGTGGCCCTTCAAGTCACCCATATTGACATTACTGAGCCCTCAGTCAATTTCCTGTTAGAGGAAACCAATCACCTGAAAGTCATTCTCCATTAATACCTACTAATACTACTTAAGACCCGTTGGCCTAAGCCTATTAAGTAGCAATGCCTTGGCCTACCAATAGGTTGACTTCTGGGAGCTCACTGGTTATTCATTTGGAATTCAAGAACACATTTTCTCATTAAATCAGTGGTTGGTGGCCAATTCACAGAAGGGTATTTGAGCCATAATGAGGCTAATATAAAACATAACTAGAAACTAACAGAGATTATCAAGGATCAAGTAAGTTCAAGTATTTGAAACACGCTGTATATATGCCAAAACATGTCAATTTTAAAAATTAAAATTTTTATTGAAAATATTTCCTCCAGCATAATAGTGTTTTGGCATAACTATTAAATACTCTTCATGAAGCGATTTCGGACATAGTCTTCTTGGTTCCCAGCTTTGGCACTGTGGTACATCTAGAAACCTTTCTGGTCCCACTTGTGGCATCCATTCTTCCTCTTCAATTTCTTTCCAGCTTCTCAATTGAACACCTCAATTTCCCATCATAATTCACACACTTATGTTGTACATTGTTGAGACACAACTCTAAGTCAGAGGGGTGAGCATATGACCTAAGACAATCATCTCTCCAGGATTCTGAACTAATTCAAAAACGGAAAAAAAAATGGTTGAGGCACATTCGTACGCATGGTGATGTCCTAGAGTACGATCTAATGACATGTGAAATCCCCATAGAGAGTCAAAGAAACCCATGTTGATTGCACCCCTTAATTTCTTGAAGAATTTTCTGCATGTAATTTTTTAAGTATAAGAAAATACTAGAATAAGAGGGTAAGTTTTCTATTATCCTTCAGAGTAATGTAAATCAAAACCACAATGAGATGCCACTTCACAATCACTAGGATGGCTATGACAAAACAAAACAAAGATGGGGAGTAATATGTGTTTATGAGGATGTGGAGAAACTGGAGAATCATACATTCTGGGTGGGAATATAAAATTGTGCGGCTGCTTTGGAAAACAGTCTAACCATTCCTCAAAAACTTCAACATAGAGATCTCATATATCCTAGCAATTCCACTCCTAGTTATATATTCAAGAAAAATTAAAACATGCTTCCACACAAAAATTTTATTTGAATATTCATGTCATCTTTATTCATAACAGAAAAAAATGGAAACAACCCAAATGTCCATGAGCTGAAGAGTGGATAAACAAAGTGTGGCAGATCATGGAATAACAATCGGCAATAAAAAAGAACATCCACAACATGGGTGAACCTTGAAAACCTTATAGTAAATGAAAGAAGCTAAGCGAAAAGGGTGTGCCATGGTGAAGGAGCACAGTCCACATACATCCCAAGGTCCTGGATTCATGAACAAGGACCTGGTGAAAAATCAAGATGAACAACTAGACAAAATAAATAAAAGTGCTGCCTCCTCCCTCTCTTCCTGCCTGCCTGCACCTTTCCTTGGGAAAAAAGGACTAAATAGTGTATGATTCCATATAAGAAGCATCCAGAACAAACAAATTTATAGAGACAGAAAATAGATTAGTAGTTGTCTATGGCTTGGGGGTTTGGAAACAAATGAGTAGTGACTGCTAGTGAGAATGGGGTTTCTTTTGGGGATGATGAAGATGTTCTAAAATTGATAGTGGTGATGCATGACTATTATATATTTTTTTAAAATCACTGAATTGCCACGTTAAATGTGTAAATTGCATGGTATGTGAATTACTTCTAAATAAAGTTTACAAACTATTAATAAAGATGTAGAAAATAGAGATGTCTAAGTATTCTACAGATACAAGAATGAAGGCAAAAATGACCAAATTCATGTGACAGCCATGAATGAAGGAATACTTTACAATTTTTATTCCCAGTACTCATTTAGTTGATTTATATTTCAAGGTGACAGTCAACAATTTTTAAAAAATCAACAGATTAAAAGCAAAGGCCCACCTTTAACAACATTGTTTTTTGGTTGGAGTATCACAGGAACCCAACCCGGCATGGTGATCACTTATTGCTTATTCAAGATGACCAAAGTCACAAAGGGTGAAGACCACCAAGCAAAGATACTTTTCTGGGATCAAGCAGTTTTGTTGTTTTTTAGAAATAAGACTATAGCTCCTTCGACTTCTACTCCAACATCCCCACCCCCAAGTACTCTATCAAATAATGTTTTAGTTTCACAGACATTCTAAAACCCTGTCTGTCATAAACCAAAGACATATACCAAAATGGAGATGGATATAGAATGTCAGGAAAGGAAATGGCATTGTGAAAGAAGCAAAGAATGGCAGGAGAGATAGTTTCCTGCTTTTATTTAGAAGTAAAAGATTTTGCCCTATGCCTAAGTCTCTATATCTATATAGACGTATATATAGACATACGCAATCTTAAAGGAAAGGTGCAGGAATAAAGGCAAGTAGGCAGGCAGGCAGGCAGCAGAGAGAGAGGAAGACACATCTATTCATTTTATTTAGTTGTTTATCTTGGTTGTTCACTCTTGCCCCAGGTCTCAAATCTGGGTCCTTAGGATGTATGTGGACTGCGTCAGGAGGCCTTATCCATTAGGCCACCCATGAGGGTGCACCAAGACCCAATATTTTCTTTCAGTATGAAATTAGAATGCTCCTGCTCTTCAATCCTTCTTCAACAAGGTCAGATGGCATTTCTGTTGCAGTCATTGCATAGGCTTCTTAGTTCAGCACTGTACAGCTGATCTTTCCTGGCATTCCAAGATCTATTTCTATGTAATTGATTTTATAAAGGTAATTAAATTGGTTGCCTCCAGACTTTCAAATACGTAGATAAATTTTTGTCCTTAAAATTAAAATAGTGAATTGTCCTACATGGAAAAGAATTGCTTCATATAACTTAATGAACTTCAAAGTAAAATATCTCTGGAGAGACCCTACACACATATTAACTAGAAAAAACAGGTTGAAAGGATAAAATTACCAACTGATCAAGCCATGAAAAAACCAATCCCACACTATGGTGTTGTTGTATATTGGTTTGATGACCCTGGGAAGCAATATAGTAATAAGCAACGAGAACGACAAAACTGTCATTACTTTTTATCTAATCATCTCACTCTGGATAATATATCCCATGGCATTCATACAAACAAAAATATAATTTTGAGTAGAAATGACTTTAAGAACTAGGTACATGATAGCAAATAACTTCAAATAACAAAAACAGCCAAATACTAGGGATAACAGAGTAAATAATAGCACAAAATAGATAAAATATTATTTTATCATTTAAAATAACAAAAATATGAACTAGGTTGACTCATGGAAACATGTATAAAAAATAAGTTACATATAAAGAGTACAGTGAGAAACTAAACACAAATACCTAACAACAGATATATAAATGGAACACCAAGATCAGAAATCTTCTTTGTAGTTATTTGAAGGTAGTTTCATAACTATCCTATTCAACAATTTCTCCTCTAAAGTTGCTTAAGCTCATCATTTTTTAAAAAGATGCATACATATAAAGTATACTATTTGGGATTTTACATTTTTTTTTGTAAGCATCAGCTATTAAGACATAAGACTGACATAGAACTTTATTTTCAAATGAGCACCTATCACCCCAAAGTTTAAATAAATCCTTTGTTTCTCTGTTAGCCCCAGTGAGGAAGGCAGACTGACTACATGAATAAGAGAACACAGTTAGATCAAGAGTTCACGCAGGCTTGTTCATGCAAATTTTGTGTGAGGGCTTAATTTCCTTTCCATTTGAGTCTTAGACCTAATTCAACATGTCTAAGCTAACTTTCACGAAGCTAGATTTATATAGTGATAGTACTTTCTTGATGAATTAAGACCCCCTTCTTCTCTCAAAGGGTATCAAGATATACTTCTTCTCTTGAAAGGTATTAAGATACCTATCTTAATAATCAAAATTTTGTTGAATATTATCTTCTTTATTTCTACAAATTTTATTGGGAGGAAGTCTTTGGGTTTCTTTAAAATGTGAGACTCTTTAATCAGGAATCTGGATGGTGGAGTGAGTAATGAGTGGTGGGTAATGAAGGTCTATGTTTTTATTCAGATCTACAGATCATTATGGGGTATACAGTGAGGTTGAAGAATGGGGGATGGGGTGACTAATGATAGAACACATGGCATATGAACTATTTGCATCAAATCATATAAAAATGATAAAAATGCAGATTCCTGGACCTTACATAGATCTGAATCAGCATTTCTTGTAAATGTAGCCTGGAAAGCTGCCTTTTAAACAGCAAATCCAAGGGATATTCAACAAAATTTAAGATTCATTGATAGTGCCAGAATGTGAGCGGTGGTTAGCTCATTCATTCATTTATTCATCACACTTGAAGGGCACACAAAGTTCCAGGCTCTGTGCCAAGCACTGGGATTTTCATCCAGGAAGATGTTGCTGCTGCTTCTGGAGGCTCAGGGCTGTGGGCGAGTGAGTGGGAGCAGGGCAGATGGGCAAGTGAATAAATAATTATAATACAATATGATAAATATTATAAAATAGGAATGCTCACAGGGCACTGTGAGCAAAGAGGAAGGAGTTACTAATTTAGTCTAGAATGCTTAGGACCTTCTGGGATAAGAAGACTTTTGAATCATATTTTTAAAAAAAAATGAGTAGAAACAGGTCTAGTGGAAAAGAAGACAGCACATTTTCAACTTGTTAGTTTTAAAAATTCTTTAATGACATCTTAACCATTAGGTTTCCACACTCCTACTTCACATATTTTACCATCAAGTCACCCTGTTTCTTTACAACAGACACAGCTAGAAAAGTGAAGTAAAAGAAGAATGAAAACTCTGTGACTGAGTCCTGAGTTGTGTCATTTGTTGGCTGTGGGAGTTCAAGTGCTTTAGTTAACCAGGCTAGGTCTTAGTTTTATTACACGTAAAATGAAGGGGCTGGGCTATATGATCCCCTGGGCTCCTTTCCATCTCTAACTGGCAAAGATGCTCAGGAATCTCTAAGTGGAGCCATCGGCACTGTGATCTACACCAGCAGCTGTGCTAGGAAATCAAAAAGCCCCACAAGGCTTCTCTCTGGCTTTCATCCCAAAAAGAAAATTCTTTCACTATAAATGCTGGTATGGCTAGCAGCCAAGATAGCTGATAGGGTTTTTAAACTGATTCAAGAAAAATCTTTTTTAATAAGTATTTAAAGAGATTTATGTTTTTCCTGAATCTGACATATTTTAAACAACAGTGAAAGGGTTGGGATAAAGAAAAGCAAAACATAATTTACTCCTAGGCACTACAACTGACTGTAAAACACTCAACAAATAGAAAGTATAAAGTACACAGCTAGTACTAAATAATAATTAGAGATATCTGTAGATGGCAAGCACACAGTTGCAATTAAACCTTGCAAAATAGCCACTGTTCAGGATTAGAAATTATTTACAAGTAATGAAAAATGCTATCCCCTGCCCCCAACTTCCTGAATTATAAGGTTAAGCCAGTATTAATTTTAAGTTTATAAAATGTGTTGCATGTAGTAAAACTGGCCTCGAATGATGTAAATGACACAGAATTGGATCATAGTGTGTGTTATGAATAAAGTCTGAAAACACAGGACTGGCACAAGAGTGAATGGTTCCCAAAGCTGACTACATAAAAAAATCTAAGACTTTATCTGAGATGCATCCTCAGATAATTTTACTAAAATGCACCTTTAAATGTAAAAGGTTAAAAATAAATTCCTACAATAAGTTATATTATTATATAGTAATGTTATGTAAGTTATATCATACATACTATGTATTATATAAACATATGTATCTCTAAATTTACATATCTGTGTATATATATACATATACATACATGTCTTGAGCAATAAAGTCTGAATGAATTCCTCAGAAGTTTGTCAGCCTGAGGCGTCATAATAGACACTTTCAGGTCTTAGACTTTCTCATATTTGCCATCTCTTCTCATAAACAACATGCCATAAATGTACAACTTCAGTAAAGATGATTCAACAGGTGAAAACATGACTACAAGGAGAAGTTACCCCCTTATTAAAAAGCTGTGGAACTTATGTTTTATCTTGACAGGGGAGTTCCAGATCCCTTTTACTTAGAAAATGTCTTTGAATACAGAAGAGCATTTATTAGATGAATGACGTGTTTGAAGGTTTCCCACAGCAAGTCTAAAGGACTGCACAATGTCTCAGAGTCTCTCTAAAGCATCTCCTCTCCCCAAACCTTACATATCATCGTAGAGTTTCTCTCCTGACATAATCACCACTTACGGATGAGGCAGCACATTCACCTAAAATAGTGACTATAAATATTAAATGCTTTTTGTTTATAAGTTTTTTTAAAAAAAAAAAAACAGGTCTAACATTGAAGGTCCAATAAAGGAGGAGAGATAAAACAGGAACAGAATATTTAAAGAAATATTATGGATAAAAATACCAAAGATGCAGACTCATAAAGCTCTGCAAACATTCATCAGAATCTAAAGTCCTTGTATTGTCTGGGAAACAGTGAAAGTACTAATTAGGCACACACTGGTGAACTAGTGGTTTAGTTCACTAGGCAGAGTCCACATACATTCCAAGGTTCCTGACTCTAGACCCAGACCAGAGAAACAATCAAGATGAACAAATAAAGTGCTTCTTTCTCCTTCCTGCCTGTACCTTTCCTTCAAAAAAAGTTTTAAAGAAAGACTAATTGATATTAGAATCCTAGTAAGTCAAGTATACATTACTGTAATCTCTTTGGAAACAAGATACAGATGGGGCAAATGAAAATAAAAACCACTTAAATATACTGATGAGTGATTAAGTAGAAGCAGATTAAATTCTTCAATTAAAAGACAAAATCATCAGATTACATTAAAGAAAAAAACAACTACGTAATACTTGCAAGAAACATTTCTTTAACAGACCGAGATATAGTGGCATATAATATGCTGCAGATATTTAAAGCATACAATTTACAAGTTTAACATATGTATATGCCTATGAAACCATCACTATAATCACAAAATTTCCTTATACCCCTTTTTAATCTTTCCCTCTACTCCAGGGTAACCACTAAAGTAGTTTCTGTCACTATAGATTAGCTTGAACTTTGAGAATTTTATATAAGTGGAACCATGCAATCTCTCTATCGTCTGTCTTCTATCACTCAGCATAATTATTTGAGATTCATCTCTGTTGTAGTGTGTTTCAACAGTTAATATTCTTTCATCATAGAGGAGTATTCTATCCTATGGCTATACCGCCATTTATTTATTCATTAACCTGTTGCTAGACATTTGAGTTCTTTCCAGTTTTTTGACTATTACAAAATAGGATGCTGTATACACTTGTGTACAAGTCTGTATATGGACGTATGCTTTCATTCTCTTGGGTAATGGCTGTGCACTCCCACGAGTAATGTTTCAGTTCTGCCACATTCTTGGTAACCCTTGGATTTGTCAGCCTTTTTAATTGTATAAAAGATGTGTTCTGTATAGTGGTATCTTATTATGGTTCAAATTTGTATTTCCCTAATGACTGATCATATCTGCTTATTTTTACAAATTATATAATAATGTGAACATCTTTATGTCCATGCACTTAGGCTGAATAGATTTTTTTTAACTATATAAAAACCAAAAAATAAGAAAAAAATTAATGTAAAATCTAGATATAGTTATCAACTATATTGATTTGTGAGTATGTAATATATTTTGCATCTTTAAATATAAAAGAATAAAAAAGAACACTGTAAAATATCTTCCTCCTACTTTTTTGTCTGCCAGTTACACAGGCTCCTTCCCCATAGACAACCCACATAACAGTGTTTCTATATCCTGTTCATACAGAGTATAAATAAAAATACATGTACATATCCCTTTACACAAATGGCAACGTACTAGCTGACATTCATCTATGATATTGTCTTTGTCAGTAGCTCATTTCTTTTATTATGAAGGATTTATCCATTATATGGGTACAGGACAATCCATTTATCTGTTCACTAGTGATCTGCATTTTGCTTTTTTCACTTAACAGTTAAGTAAGTAAAAATGTCATTATTCTTTTTAATGTATTCTACTACACAGATGGGCAATAATTTCTTAAGTAGTCCCTTTCCTATATATTTGTTGTTTTTAATTTTCTGCCAGTACAAGTCATGTTCATGAATGGCACATATATTAATTCATATATTCTTAAAATAAATTTGTGGAATAAAGACCCAGAAGGGGAACTGCTCAGTCAAAGGCATTGTGCATTGATCTTGCATAGTAGCATAGTATTTTAACAACTAACACTCTAGCCATCAATATAAAAGTATATACAAAATGGTTTCATCAAATATAAGGAGTTAATGAATTCATTTCTCCCTATTGCTATCTGCACCTATTCTACAGAGTGAAAATCTGTTTATCTATAGATCTTGGTATATTTCTATAAATGCTGCATCTCTTTTATATCTTTCACTATAATAGAGATTGTTAGGAATTTAAGATTGAACCAAACTTCCCCCCACCATGAAATTAAAACATGTTAGTGTTCTTCTATAAAATGATATCAATATTATTATTTGGAGACTAAAAGCTTCACTTTAAAAAAAAAGTTCTCATTTTGTCTCAAAAGTACATTTCCCCAGAAAAATAAAATCATGTTAAAAAAAAAAAAAGCATTTGTTTATCTGATAAACAAAACCAAGGTCTTCACTGAGGAGCTCATTTCTTCCCTTTGTGGGCAGGAAGCTGTTATCTACTAATGCTAATCCTTTCATTTGCAGGCAACTGTGAAATTTAGGACAGTGTGGTTCCATGAGATTGAAAACTTAGATTAGATGTACTGAATCTGTGGTCCCAAGAACTCCAAGTGGAGTCAAGCTGACAGAATAAACAGGTCTGGAGCAGAAATGAGAGATCTAGTTGTAGATATAAATTTGGCCAGGCTTGAGCTTGATGTTGTTTTTCCAGTAAGAATGAGAGATCTGTACTTCTCCACCCACAGTGTCTTACCCATCTCCCTGGGTAGCTCATCATCTAGATGGCTGCATGTGGTGCCCGTGATCATGTGGCCAGAATCAGTGGTCTCAGAGCAAAGCCTCAGAGGGTAGCTAAAACAGAGCCAACCTCTCTCTCCACGCCCAAATTGTCTTTCATATGTTTTGACTCTGAATCCTCTTTGATAAGACTCATCCTTGAGGGAAATGTAGGAAACACATGCTCTCAACAGGCCGAGCAAAGATCTTCTTCAAAGTGTATCTGAACCAGAATCTACGGAATGAAATTTTGCCAAACTCATGAACTAAAAGTGTGATTCTAGATATTCAAAAAAAATAAATAAATAAAAACCTTCCCAATTATTAGGATCGTGGAAGGGCAATGCAGCTTTTTAGTGAGAACAGAAAATCATACCACTACTCCTTGAGTGTCTACACTAAACTGCCCTGTGCTGTGTACCTGATGTACAGCATGTCCCTGAATCCACAGATCAACACCATGACCCAAGCTTATCCTCCTCATTTAACAAAGGCAAAACCCATTTCCAGGAGTGGAAATGTGTGGGGTCAGTGTTTGAACCCACAGCTATCTGACTCTTAGGACCATACTCTTAGTTACTATGATTACATAAACTCGAAAAAATTATTTAAATCTAAGTACACAATTAAAAAATCTATAGAAAGAAAAGCACTAGAAGGAAACACTATTCACATGCATGCTAGAGAGTTAGGATAAGAGGGTTTTTTTTTCCTCTTCTCTTCTTTTTCTAAACTGTTAGTGCTGTGTCATTTCCTAACAAAAATCATGAACATCACACACACACGCATATACACACATTTTTAATCTACTATGTTGTCAGTTTTCTGAAATGTAAATTCTTCTAAGACACAAGAATGGAACTGAGCATCTGAAGAGACTTCTGAGGATTCCTTTCATCGTTATTATCATATTTCAGGTTTCCAGGTATTTCCAAATAGAATTCTGTTCTTTGCATACTTTGAGTCCTTGTAACCACCTCCTGATCTATTTGGATTCAATTCAACTCAATAAATGCTGTTGGGTGCTATTGATTAAAAGTACCTGATTTTTCCACTCTGCTCTGTGATTCGTCAAAGTTATCTGTCCTGGGCATAGCCAGTTCCTTGGTCACTTAGAAACCACATGCTGTATTTTCATCTACAATCACAGAATGGAACTTGTTTTCAGATGTGCTGCCCAAGCCCTAACACAGTGTGTGTTTGTGAGGCAGCTTCAGTGAGACCCGAGAGCTTTCTGGCCTCTGCTAGAATTGTAGGTGGTTGCAGCCTAAGTACAAATGCATTTTACCAGAAAGTGGAATGGGATGGTGTTAACGCCCTCTTTCTGTGCATTCGTGTGTGTGTGCGTGCGTGCGTGCATGCATGTGTCCATGTGTGAGTTTCCTTTGTTAAATTGTGGAACTTACTAAGGAGACAGAGAGAAATTTTTTGTTTGTCCTCAAACATAGCCTCAACTTGTGGCTAACAGCTGAATTAAGTTGAGGACTGTAAGACTGGTTTTATCTTCACATGTGCCCTCTATTGGAATGGGGCTCGAAGTGTGACCAGCAATATCAACCTCCCCTGAGGTTTGTTTAAAATGCAGATTCTTGAGCCTCACCCCAGACCTACTGAATCCTGAAATGAGTGGGGCCCAGTAATCCATGTTTTAACAAACCCTCCAGGTGATTCTAAGGAACTCCCAAGTCTGAGAACCACTGGTCTATTGCAAACAAATAGCAACTATCCCTGACAGCTTTCCTTGACCTTTCAACTATCCTCCTACAGAGACTTTAGCTTAGTCATTTGATCGCCCTTTCCCAACCTAAATGACTGTGCCCAGCTAGCTAATTTGAAGATCAAGATTCTAACATTCATTTATTGATGCCTATTTTTCCTACTTAGCCAGATTTAACTAAAATACACCACTTTATGCAAATTATTAATATACTCCAAAATAACACTTCTGCCATCCTCTTCTTCCCCATCCCAAACCTCTCCTTTATTCTCAAAATTTATTTTAGATTGGAGGAGGAGAACAATACTTCTTAAATCAGAGAAACTACACTGTTCCTAAGTTATTAAACTATTAATGACTAACTTGTTTATTTAAAAAACAAAGTCTTTAGTGAGGTGGAGTCAGATCCTAGAAGGGGAAATGTTCTGGAGAAAAAGCAAGGGAATCCCTTAGTGGAAGAGTAAACTCAAAAGTTAGTTGTTTATTTTTTCCAGAAATATTTATTGAGTTCCTCCCATTCCCATCACCATGGTATCACATTCAAGGTTTGGGGACTCCTGCATTGAGGAAGGCAGACAAAATCCTTGCCCTCAGGAGGCTGATATTCAAATGTGCCTCAATACCGAGGTTTCTGCCACCATTATTTTGCATCAAGCATTGCCCTGGGATTGCCCAGCGATTCTTAAGCTCACAGTAGGTACTGCTGCGGTTCATGACAGTTGGAACCTGAGGCCAGAGAATGCTATACCTGAGAGGAGGAGAAGCCACAATGAGGGAACATTGTTCAAAGAGGAAAGGAAGCCAAACTCTATCTCAGTTAACCTAATTTAGCCGTTTGCAGAGTAAAGGAAACCACCTTGAGGCTTCTAATTTGTATCTTTATAGATTCCAAGTATCATACACATTCTATAAAGTCAAACCCATCCTCATAAAAGGCTCTCCCATAAGATAAGTAATATCCCCATTTTATAGGCAATGAAACTGAAACAGAGAACTAGGTGACCTGATCAATTTCTGAAGTGGAGCCTTTTCTGATGGAAGGAAACAAGCCTTTCTCTCCTGGGATTTTTTCCTTGCTGGGATAGGTTTATTTACACACACTTAGCTTTAGCACTCATCCTTTTTAGAAGCGAGGCCCACACTTCTGCCAACATTTTCCAAGAAGCCACCATGTCCTTTATCATTTCTACAAATATTCTTTACTAATGGCTTCAGATAGAAGAGCCTTGTTCTTGTGTTCCTCCCACTACTTGATATAAAAACTCCGATGCTATATCCTTAAAACAATTTCTGTCTACTTATAAAAATAATTTGCTGGGTGTGCCCTCATGGCCTAGCGGTCTAGTATACCTGGGAGCTGTCCCACATACATCCCAAGGTCTCAGGTTCAAGACCTGAGGCCGGGAGAACAATCAATGTGGACAATTAAATGAGAATAAATGAGGCACTTCTTCCAGCTCTCTCTTCCTTCCTCCCTATTCACCTGCATTCCTGGCTGCAGCTTTCCTTTAAAAAAAAATTAAAACTAAGTTGTTAAAGCGATCCTTACTAAAGTGATCATGATAATATGATATATGCAGAAGTAAAAGTCCCTTAATACACTTCCTAATAAATGAGGAAACAGTGTATGAAACAGTTATTCAAGATGACAAATATTAAGGTATTTGCTTTGTGGATTTCTGAAGCCTGAGTTATGAATCAAGACAGTATTTTTGTCAAGAATAAGGACTAGAAACACCAGCTCATCTAATTTTAGGGGGAAAAGATTTCTTATGCAGTATTGTTCCCTAGGTGTAATATTAGAATAATAATACTATACATTAATATTTATTGTATAAAAATATATCAAAATTAATACTAAAGGGCATGAATTCTTCTTAATACTGAGAAATGATGAGACCAGAAAAATATGAATAGTAAAGTTACAGGAACTTTTTTTAAAGAAACGGCAAAAATGAAGACTGCTTGTAAATGCATTTATATCTCCATTAGTAGATGATTTCTTCCTCATTACCCGTCTTAAAGTCAAAACAGAAGAACTGAAAATAATTATAAGAATACTCTAAAGGCATTCTGTTTTGACTCCTAGAAAATTAAGCAAGACACTTATAATTGGGTACATACATGACAGTCGTTCCTTTTATGTATTGATATTGTGTTTCTTTTTACTTTTCTTTTTTTAGAAAATGTTAATAGGAATACTCCTGATATTAAGTTAAATTATAACAAGGCTGACTTTACCAAACTTTGACACCCCTTTGTAGTTTTTGGCCTGGCATCCTTTGACTTCTGGGAGTGACCCTCGAACTTTTAGCATTATAAGGATAGTCCAGGGAACTGGTTAAGTATGCAGATATCTAGACCCTACCTCCAGATGCTAATTCAAGAATTGGAGCATGGCCAGAATCTGCATTTTTAACAACCCTACAGATTCAGATGTAGTGAACTAAGTAAAACTTGAGAACAAGCAATGACTGCTTTATGAACTCAAACTCAGTATAAAATGTAACTGAGAACCCCAGTATACTACCAAAATGATCTTGAAATAGCAGGTAATAATACATTCTTGTTGCTCACTCTGATGGAACTATGAAGACAATATGAAGTTAACTATGTAATGTCACTCTTGCCCCAGTAGGAGAATAATTTAGCCATAAGGCAGAAAGGTCAAGGTTTCTAGGATACTCTAGGTAAATATTTTTCCTCTTTACCACTATGTAAATAGGTTCAAGTCACTTTACATTAGAAAAGCTAAGAAACAAAAAAGAAAAGAGGAAATAGAGGAGGGTTTTTTGTTGTTGTTTTTTACAAGAATATATAAAAGAAAGGTAACACTGCTCACACAAGTAGGATGAACGTCTCTGTAAATGGTGACTACAGGCTTCAGAAGGCATGCACTCAGCTAAGCCAGCATACTGGCCAGTAACCAAACAGTAATAGTTGGGAGTTACTCATTTTCTGGTCTCATATTTTCTGAAGACTCCATGAGGGTTTAGGATAGGCTTGTTCAGAAATCCTAACGCATAACAAATTGTGGAATGGAACTGGATCTCTCGGTGAGATCTTGCTGACCTAATTCTTCTTCACTCACCCATAGGCTTACCAAAGGTTTGCAAATCCTGTCCTGAGACTGACTATTAAATTAAGAACATATCTTCCTGTTGAAATCATAGTTCCTATTAAACTGCTCTCCTATGCAGTTCCCAAATACTAAACACACAAGGAAAAGCACTTTCCTAAAAATAGCTTTACTTTTACCTTCAACAAGGAAGTAACACTTAGCTTCAAATTCCTACAGTTCTAAACTACTCTGTGTTGTAACAGACTCTTGCACTTGAACACATCTCAAACTCTTGGCTGCGCTCTCTCTGTTCAACGGAACAGTGTGTAGGTACAATCAATCCCTAAGGGTGTTCACATGCCTTTTTGCCAGGTGACTTGGACTAAACAGGTTCATGCGATGTTAATCCACGGTAATCAACATGAAATTTGAGAAATGAAAAACCCAAAAAGTGTTTCTAAAGCAAAATCATCATACGGGGCAGAAAGGCCATGGAGTGGATGAAAAACCAATTCTGTGACCTCCCTTTTGGTCAAAGGCAAAGTGTTCCTCACAAGAAGGCAGCTGAACTCATCTCTAGCTTTGCTGTATCTTATGGTAGCAATATGTCCAGAGCCTTATATGAAGCTTCACCTTCCTGGTCTAGAGCCCTCTGCCTATGAAGTAGCAAGACAAGTCGAAAACACTTGGTGAGGCTGAGACACTTCCTATAGCTAACAGGCCCTGCAAGAGGCAAAGCTGGCATCAAAACTCACTTCTCTTAATGCCCAAGAAAATAGACTACAGTGTCTCTTCTAAAGAAAGATGCTTTAGACAGGTACAGTGGGCAAAAATCTATGTGTTATTGATTTAAAGGGCAAAAACCCCTGACAAACTGTCATGCGATATGCTTATAGTTCTCAATACTCCAAAGCACAGAGGAAGTGTTTAATTGGGTTGGGTGATTAGACATTCAAAAGAATAATAACTAAACCCTATTATGTTGTCAGGTCACTATATCTGATTCATCATTTTTTACCTAATCTCCAACAGGGACACTGAGGAAATGAAGCTCAGACCTAGATAGCTGAGGAAGAGAAAGGATCTCCCCAAAAGCAATACCCTGGCTACTGGGAATGAGGGGCCTAATCTTTTCCAGGAGGGATAAAGAATAAAAAATGTAAAATCAGGTTTTCAAGGGTAGACTCAGATAAATATATTTTTTCTCAAGGACAGAATAAAGCACTCTGTAACTTGGACACCCTAGGAGAAATACTTTCCTTAGACTGGGAAATAACAAGTTAGTTTAAATGAATGTTGGTTACAAATAAAAGTTAACAACAAAGCGTAATTATACAAGTGTGTCTACATAGAAAATTTTTTAATAATTAAATCTAATAAATTATCTTTCATATCCTTATGCTAACTTACATAGTAATCATTTTCCTACAAATGATAACCTTGGTTCAAATCCTGATCCATCACCTTCTAATTGTGTGACCTTGGGTAAATTAGTTGACCATATTAAACATGATGAAGTGGGAAAAAGCATGAAGACACGTACAGAGGAGGTAGTAAGTAAAAGTTGTAAGGCAGTAAAAAGCAATGAGTTAGCAAAAGTTGTGATATGGAAAGAAGTCTACGGGGCTAGGAGAGGAAGGAGGAGGAGTAAGTAGTGAAAAGGAAAGGAGACGCTGTGTTCCAAACCCATCAGTTTATAAGAACTGCCTTTGGCAGATATAGGAACTCAGTCTTTATTTGGTCCCCTAGCTGGGTGACTTGTGCAGTGAGCAACCTGAACAGACATCCATGGAGGCTCTGGGCCCACACCTAATAAGGGATTGGCGCTAGCCTTGTACACACAAGATCACAGACCCACCTGGAGATGTGAGGGACTCCTCAGCTCTAGCCCATCATTGCCATATTGGAGTGCATGCTGAGTATTTCTGGAAATCTGGATTTTGTGTAAAATCTGTAATTTATAAATGTTGGCATGGGGGTAAAAAAGAATTGCCTGATGTGCTGTCTTAACAGTTCCCTGTTTTCTTTATTATGTGATGAATCTTTAAAATAACCTACCAATAATTTATGTAACCTGAATGTATCTATAATCCCTAAAAACTGAAGAGGCCTGCATGCCCTGGTGGAGCAATGGTTAGGTCAATTGCCTCCGAAGGAGCAAGCCACATACCCCAGGGTTCCAGTCCCAAGCCCTGGAAGGGGGGAGGCAGTCAGTGTGAACAAGTAAATAAAAATAAAACAAAGATGCTTCTTTCTTCTCTCTCTTTCTACCTGCTTACCTACCCACCTTCATTCCTGCCTGCACCCTCCCTTTAAAAAAAAGACAAAAACAAAAAAACCCAAACTGAAAAGTCTGCAACTGAACTACTACTATTATATTTCACAATGCTATCTCACAATAATGAATCCTTACTTTTCTGACAGTGAGCGTGTTATTAGCCCATTTAATAGTCACACCACCCTGTGAGGTAGGTATTTATTATCTCTGTCTATAAATTAGGAAACTGAGGCCAAGAAAGTTTTATAACTTGCCTTAAAAAGTTGCTATAAAAGTTAAACTTGTAGCATTTCCTTTTCGAGCAGTTTAGCAATGGAAATCTTCACATGAAAAAGCTTTCACACGAATATCCTAGCTACCGAAAAGAACAGGTTTTGGCTTGTTACTGAGACTTTGAATCCAGCTCCAATATCATTAATCCTATCCTTCCATGAATAAAGTAGTCTTGGAATATGTTTCAAACATAGTTCAAATAGCCACACTAGCAATGCATAAAAGATTTAAGAGCAATTTCTGTGGGTAGATTTTTTTTATCTGCTATGATTCTCTGTCTTGTATACAGTTGTGTCTCTTCATATTCCATTAAGGAACAAATTGCAAGTGCAATAAAAGTGAAGTTCTTTGAGGTCCAAAATCCATTATGCAACAAATATTCTTTCCGGGACATGGGATGGGGAAGGCAGAGGAGGTTCCGGGAACAGAAATTTCATTCAAGTTTTGAATGCAATACCTTTCCACAGCTCATATTTCCTATACTGTCTTGACTTCTAGCTTCTTTCTAGAAACCTGCTCAACTCAGTAGCAATAAGGGGAAAAAACTGCTATCTCACCCCTTCCCCTGACTGCCCACCCTCAGCTTCCTCCATGCTCTCCTGCTCCCTAATCAGTGTTCTCAGGCTTCCACCCTCAGCCCTCTACAGAAGTTGCCCTTCGATTGGGCCACTAACAAAGTTTCACTGAGCAGCCAGGGACCTCTTTCCCATTCTGCTCTAACTTGGCCTTTCTGTTGCATAACTGTTGACCTTTTCCAGGCTTCATGAAACCCCACCCTAACAGTATACACATATTATCAAGCCTCCAACCAATTGTACTCAGTTTCATGAATTGGCTTCCCTCTCTTTTATATCCCTTAAGTGTTGTTTATTCCCAACTACTTGGATACATTTGAGATTGAGAGTGGGAGGATTAGTAGCTGTTCCAGGTAAGTAAATCTTGTTCCTAAAACATGAGGAAGTATTAAAGAAAAAAAGGGAGCATCCCTGAAAAACCAAGAATTATGTAATATTAGAAAGTCTTGCAATGAGTCTACTGTGAATATTTTTTGTAAAGTAGATAGATTATTATAAATGGTCTTTTCTCAGAGGAAATCAGTTGCTTTAATTGTTCATTCCTTCAAGAGACAATGTCAAAGTTGTTGAACCCAAAACTGCCTATTTTGATAATTTATTTCACATGGAAAATTTTTTTCCTAAGGAATGCAGAAAGGAATTTCTATAAAGCAATTAATTTATTCTTTTTCACACAACTGAAAGCAGTAGCACATGCACTCCCTGTCATAAACAACCCAACTCTCTCTTGCCCTCACATCTTAAACCCCACACAGTCCTAAAGCTATAGTGAAGGCTTATGCCAGGACATAATGACAATTTAAGAGCTCCTTAGTTATAGAACACAGTCAAGAAGTTCAGAAGATCACAAGATGTGGCTCTTCCTTACAAAACCTGTGTTAAAATAAGAGACAAGCCTATGGGCCAATGGCAATTTTCTAGCACTTTCATGGTGTTATGAATTATACTGATGCTATAATTAGAAGTAATATTATATCCTTTTAAAGGCCAAAAATGGCAGAGCACACATGATATACTACAAACAGAAACACAGAAGAGAGATTTGACATTATATATTATATTTTGGAAGAGAAATTTACTGAGGCAATCAAGATCAGTGCTATCAATATAGAAGACATAATTGACTCTCTTTTCATTTACCTTCCAGGAGAAAGAATATGTGTCAGAGGCCAAGTAACCCTTGATAGTAACTTGTCTCTGTACTGCTTTAATGTCCACTATTGGAGAAACAGACAAATTTAGGATGATCCGAATACTCTATTGAAGGCAGTTCTGTCCTCAAAAGTCGTGCCATATAGATATCGTTGGAATTGAAAACTTGCCATTTCTTGGTATTGGCCCAAGATCCTAAGCAACTTAGATCCTAAGAACTAAGCAGTTCTGTGTCTCTACTTTAACCGGTCCTGTGAGGTTTCCAGTAAGAGAAGTGTTTGCAGCATAGGCAGTTACAAAGAGAGAGAACTGAGAGATGGACATGGAGTTCAACAAGAGAGTAAGACTTTCCTGCTCCCTGTCTGCAGTGGAGGTGATCCTATATAAATCTGCATTCTGTTTTGCTCTCACTTCACTCTGTCCCCTAGAATGAAGTAACAATATCAGTTCATCGATGCCTATTCATAAGATTATGATGTTTCTGTAGAGTCCCTATTTTTTTTACTTAGTTTTGTTTCCTCAGACAATCCCCTATACTTGGTAACAGCATTCTCTCGGAAAAAATCAGCTAGCTCTATGAACAATAACCAATGTACGGCTTGCTTACTAGTAACAAACCAAGCCACATTGAAGGATGGATCAATTGAGGGCTAGTTTTGAAGGTGCTTGGAAGAGAAAGACAAGTATAGATGGAGCCCTTGGAGACCATGACTAGATAAGAATCCCAGAACAGGTTAGAAGTAGGGAAGCCATAGAGGGAAGAGAATAGAGGTGAAGAATCTAAAGGTAACATCATTTATGTCCCAAATTTCTTCAGACCCTGGTAGTGGGAACATAGGGGGAAAAAAGAAAAAGAAATAAAAAGAAATAAATAAGAACACTTAGCAGAGGTAAATGGTGTTTCTTTGAACGGAAGAAACATAAAATTGGTGAAATAAAACTGCTGAGTCAGTGACATGATGATAGAAATTTCAATGTTAGAGGTTAAAGAGTGGAGTGCTGCTAATCTTTTTTTTGTCTAAAAGGCACAAGCCAAGCCAAGGAGAGTATAGGAAAACATATCCAAAGGCAGAGAACTGAGGGGCTCCTTTTGGGGCTCTGAGGACACAAGCCAAGGAGTGGAGTGACTGGAGAAGTATGTAATACCACAGTACTGGTGTTCCAAAGAAAAGTCACCTCAAATGAGTACTTCCACCCACCAGGTGATCAGAATCTGTATTGTACTAAAAATAAAATTCTTTTTCTTGAAGGTATTTAAGTTCCAACACAAAATCTACCAGCTTGTTTACTCAACCTTGTTTCTGTTTCTTAATTTAGAGATTGGCAAAGAACTTTTTAATATACACTTACATTGAGACAATAGAACCAAATAATAAATATTTCAGTTGGTTTAGAAATGAGAATACTAGTAACAGAACTTACACTGGAAAGTTTTATGTCTCCAGAGACTGCCACCCTTTTGACACAAACATTTCTTTGCCATAAAAATAATTTGTATATTTTTTAAATGATAAACATCACAGAAGGGTTGGAGTATTTCTTTTGATCAAAAATACCCTTTTGGTTAAAAGATTGGAAAATTCATCTGGATCATTAACTTGCCATGTGATTGATTTATAAATTGTCAAAGTAAAAAGATATAATACCAACCCATAATCTGTTTCTCCTCTGAGTTTAAAGACCTTACAGAATGAACAGCAAATTCAAGTCAGTAGCGGGATATAGAAGGAAACACTTCCTTTTACATAGCAAGTGTGCATAGCAATTTATGCAGGAATTTATTCTATTTTGGTTGTAGATGTGAAAACACTTTTACTTAGTATTGAAAAACAAAAACATTCAGGTCTTTCAAAACTTTTTAAAAGTTCTATATTTATATGTAATCTATAAAGTCAATTATGAAATTCTAAATTCATTACTCATCTTGAAAAAAATACTGGTAAATCTTATTTTTTTATGCGATACCACTCTTGATCTCATAATTACCTATGAATTACACACTCATAATCCACGAAATCAACAGTAAGATGACCTAGAAAATAGGGTCATTTAAAAAATATGTATTGAGGTAACTCTGATTTACAAAATAATATAAACCTGTATGTTCAGATTCACTATCAAACAGCACACCACACCCATCACCAAATTACCAAAAGTTCCCCAACACCACCCACTGGGCCCCACCACCACTTGTCCCCATTCCCCACCACCTTCCTCACTAGTAACCTCAGTTCTATTGTCAGTGTCCAAGGGTTGGTTTTTGTTTTGTCTCTTCCTTTGCTTTGTTTCTTTACATTCCATATATGGGCGATATTATCCAATATTTTTATTTCTTCCTCTAATTTATTTCATGTAGTCCAATTCCCTCTAGTTCTATCCATGTTACCTCAAAAGACATAATTTCATCTTTTTTAGGACTGTGTAGTAGTCCACTGTGATATATAACATATCCTCTATATCCATGAATCTGACGATGGGCACTTAGGCAGTTTTCAGTTCTTGGCTATTGTAAATAATGCTGCAACAAACATGGTGTGCATATGTCTCTGTGAATTCATGTTTTTGTGCTTTTTTGTGTAAATATCCAGAATTGGGATGATGGAATTACAAGAAATTTCTATTCTCAATTTTTTGAGGACTCTCCATATTGCTTTCCATAAAGGTTGCATCAATTTACACTCCCACTAACAATGTAAAAGTGCTCCCTTTTCACTACATCCTTGTGTTTTCCAGTCTTCTGGATAATAGCCACTCTTACAGATGTGAGGTGATAGCTCACTGTTGTTTTGATTTGCATTTCTCTAATAACAAGTGAGAAGGAGCATTTATCATGTGTCTGTTGCCCATTTGTATATCTTCTTTGGAGAAATGCCTATTCAATTCTTCTGCCCATTTTTTTTTTTTTTTTACTGGGTTGTTTGTTTTTCTGTTGTTGAGTTTTATCAGCTCTTTATACATTTTGGACGTTAAGCCTGTGTCAGATGTATAATGCTCAAATATCTTCTCCCAGTGATAGTTTCTTTTGCTAAGCAGGAGCTCTCTAGTTTGATGCAGTCCCAGTTCAAATACATATATATCTACCACCTTAAGTACTCCTACAGTTTCCTATGCCTCTTCCAGATAAAATATAGGACAAAATGGAAATTTTGGAGTTAGCCTTTATAGTTGTTTTTTTTTTTTTTTTTTGCTAGCTTAAATTGTGTGCATAATCACCCCAAAGCCCTATATATCATTGGCCGAGGGAGTTGAAAGTTTCAGCATCTACATCACGGTGCTCTCCAACTGATCGAACAGGTCTTAAATGGCATCCTTATGTCAGCGATGACCTGGAATTGTGGGAGGATATGAGATATTTGGGGAAATGCCTGGTGCCTGGCACAGGATAAATGCTTCAAGATATTAGCTTCTTCTTTTATTCAGAGCAATAGAGCAAATAGATCCAGTCTCTGGTAGGTAAGTAGGGGAGGGGTGACCCTCAGGGTGCTATTGCAAGAACCCTTCAATTTCTTCACTGCTTGTCAAGATGCCTAATGATTTCTTCATTAGAGATATATTGTGGATTCTTTGAGAGCCACAAACAGCAATAACAAATATATTGGAAACTAAATAATCCAGGCTATTAGCTGCAGACAATTGGCTGAGTGAGGTTTTAGAGACCTGGCATCTAAAATCAGGAACCTGATGGACTAGTAAGAAAATGCCCATCAGGGGCTACAGTGGGGGAAGCACCTCCACTGAGTTTGAGACTCAAATCTCCACAAATGGGAGCAAATGTTAGTTTTGAGATGGGTGATGGAACTCTAGGAAAGAAAGAACCATGCAGACCTTGGGAAGGCTGGGCACATGATTAGTTTAATTAATCTTATTAAACCAATCAATAAATATTTATTAATTTAAAGCAAAGTTGTAGGCAAGAATGAAAGCAAGCAGGCAGGCACGAAAACAGAGGAAAAAGAAACATTTTATTTGTATTTAGTTGTTCATCTTGGTGGTGGCCCCTTGCCTCAGGACCCAAATTCAAGTCCTTTGATGCATATGTATTGTGCTCTTGGTCAGACTGAGCAGACCTAACTGTTACTCCACCAGGACGCACCTCGATAAATATTTATTAAAAATCTGTAAATGTAAGGTGTTGTGCTAGGTTCTGAAGATTCAAAAGCAAGTAAAATCTAGCTTTCTGAAGCTTCCAGCCAACTTGGAGGGTGGGCATTAACAATCACACAAATTTAGGGCTACAAATTGTGGTAAGTGCCAGGAAGATGTTAAGAGTAATTTTGTATATAAAAGGGGGGTTATGATTAATATTTGATCTGAGATCAGTTTAGTGGGTTCTGACCAGCATTTTTAAAGTATGATACAACAAAACAGAACATAACAGAAAAAAAAAAAAAAAAACAGAAATACATCAAGGTGCATTGGAAATAGTACAAGCTGAATATAGTTTCTTGCAACTTTAATTTGTGTGTGTGTGAGAGAGAGAGAGAGAGAACATTTTAATATAAAATGTACTTCTGTGGATTTTGGTGAAAAAAAATTGAAAGCTAATACAAGATTTTTTGAGTAGTAGGTTCTACAGATTGTCTCTTTGAGGAGGGATGATGAGCTATAGAAAGAAAGCGGGGTTGTGACCCCATGGGTAATATTCATTGACTTACTCTTCCAGGGTAGAAGTGAGAAATACATTTGGAGTCAGAGCTGTCAATGAGTTTCAGCAATGTGTCATATAAAACAACTCCCCCACCCCAGCACACACACACATACTTCATCTCATCTGGAGCCACATGAGCCCTTAAGGAAAGGGTAGGGGAAGAAGGAAAAATGTAACTCTGGAATTGGGAACACAACAGCTGTCCAAACTGAGGCACCCTGGGAATCTTGGCATTAAAGGACCGTGTGTCAGCTAGTAAATCTGAACTGTTAAGGGACTGATGAGATCTTTCTTTTTATCAGTAACTCAAATTCATTGGTAGTGGAAGAGAGAACAGAGCCCAAGTCTGATCACGTCACATCATGATGTCTTCCCAAATAATCAACACAAAAGTGACCCCTGGTTTGTGGATTTGCTGGTTCACAACAGCAGCAGCACACAGGGGTGGGAGTGTGAGCTGGTTTAAAGGGATCATATGTAGATGAAAATGCATTTGTTACACAGAAACATATGAAGATCACCTCCCAACATGACAACCATCCTCTCTTCCATCTCAAAATCTAGTTTCATACTGAGCTGATGAAGCTTCTGAAGGCAGGGCTTACTAGTGGACTGTTTCTAGTTTTGATAGTGTAGAGTGCAGCAGGGGGGAGTTAGAATCTTTAGCCTGAAATTCATCTTTGTTCAAAACTAATTTCAGAAAAAAATCAAGTTCAGTTTTGGCCTACTCAAGTGGAAAGATAGAAGAAAAAAAAAAAAAAACAACCATAAATTGTAGTTAAGCTATGATGAAGAGATACCACCACAGGATTTTCAGATGCTGTAAGGGTACCTCTAGTTGTATTTAGAGTGGACACAGTCCACCTCTCTGGAAAGTTAATCCTCTGACCCATATGAGGAAAAACTAAACATATTACGGCATATGGAAAAAACAATCTCAACAAATTCCATGTCAGGGCCATGATGAGAATTTGTTTCCGCAAGAAAGTCAGCTCATTGGCAGTAATGGTTGAAACAACAGGAGCAAGCAGTTAAGAGCATGGGTTTGGTCTCAACTGACCTGAGTTTGCATCACCGTCTTCCCACTCATATCCTTAGGTACATTTCATACCCTCTCAGCCTCTGTTGGCAGATCCACATCCTTGAGTAATTATAAAACCCTTAAACTTTTGAGGTTGTTATGAGAGTCACACAAGGTACTATATGTGAAGAACATAGTAAGTACTTAGTAAATATAATAATTATTTGTAGAATAATTATTAGTAATCACATTGTGTCGCTCTCTTTCCTTCTGACATAATAAGAAATATACTACTGGCTTCTCAGTTCCTCGGAGTTAATATAGCCTTCCTCTATCAATGAAGACAAATTAGATAGCCAATCTTTCCACTTGTCAGTAAAAACAATTTTGAATAAAAGTCCCTAGCCAGTTGCTATATTTTTCTTAAAGAAAGGTAAAGGCAGGAATGAAAAGAGAGGAATAAGAAGCACTTCATTTATTTTATTTAGTTATTCATCTTGACTGTTCCCTTCCACCTCCCCCACCCCCCAGTCTTGAACCAAGACCTGGGACTGTGCTGCAGTGGACTAAACAACAAGGACACTCGGGTGACCCAATTTGCTATCACTTTTGGTAGACTTGGGTCCCAAATTTCTCCCTAAGGACAGCCTGGGACCTGGCAGTCATACTTTTGAGTTGATCTAGTAAGGGAAATATCTATACAAGGACAAAGTGAGGTTAGCATGAAAAAGAATTTTAGAAAGCATCTAAGATAACTCCATCTTGAGGACACTGCGACTCAGAGGGATGAAACACATGACTCTTCTAGGTACCTGAAGGCTGTGTGTGGCAACCCTAGATAGCTGTGTGCAAGAAGTGGCAAAAGACAACCTAAATCAAACAACCTGATATGAAGTTCAAGCTGTCTGAGAATTCTCTGCAGAGGGCTAACTGCTACTTAATCTTACTCATAAAACAAAACAAAGCAGAAACAGCAACAAACATCTTACCCCTTCCCTTATTTGGATACATAATTTGCTAATTTCTTAATCTCCAGTGAGAATTCAACTCTTTGTACCACATCACTTTCCCATTTTCCCAAAGAAAAAAAGGAAAGAGAAATAATACTTATCAAACACTTCAATTGTAAGTAATTTCCACACTGCTCCACTTAATACTCATAATAATCCTATAGAATACAATATAATATCTCTATTTAACTGACAAGGAAATTGAGGCCCTGAGAAATCAAGTAATTTACTTAAAGCTGCTTAAGAAGTGGTAAAATAGGCATTTAACCCTGGTGTGATTCAAATATTTGTGTTCATTTCAAAATGATGCTGTGTCTGCATATTGGTGGTCTAGTGGTTTAAACCAGATGCAGTGCACATACATCCCAGGGTTCCCGATTCAAGATCCGGGGACCTGGGGAAACAACCAATGATAAAGAACTGACTAAAATTTTAAAAAGTGTTTCTTCCTCCTCTCTCTTCCTGCCTGCCTGCTACTTGCCTTCATTCTCTCCTGTACTTTCCCTTTCAAGAAAATAAAAATAAAATATGGTGCCGTCTCTTCATAAGCCCCTCACCCTGTTATTTTTAATACTTCAGTATTAAATATTAAATAATATTTAGCACTTAATACCACATATTATATATTGACTTGTACAATTATTATCTTTTCCCACCATTCAAACCTCAGTTCTATAAAAGTAGAACCTTTCTATATCCCAAAAGTCTAAAACAATATCTGTCACATAATAAATGCTCAATAAATAATTATCACATGAATGGATAGATGAATAAATGAATTAATTAATGGATTAATAATATAATACAGAAATAACAGTCTTAAATGTGAATAGTAACTCACTCTAGTAATAAAAAATGAATTGTACATAATAAATGAATAGCTTTTTCTACGTGATCTACTTCTGTATAGTATTCTCTTTAAGAAAGTGTACACTTGATTAAGAGTACTAGTTTCAGATTCTTAGATATAGCTGCAAATGTCAGTAATTTATGAGGACAGCCTCAAAAACTGTGGCCACAAGGACATTTTAAAAACTAATACAATTTGTCTAAATCAAATTTACCTTTCAGTTCCATCTTTGAGGTTGATTTTTCCTTAATGATGCCTATAAAAAATTTACCTTACTAATACATATGCGTATATATATAATTTTATTGAAGAGCATCGCATCATAATATTATATAGATTTAAGATTGCAGTATTATAAACTAACATCTGAATATATTGTTTACCACCAAGTGATCAATTCTATCTTTCACCATATAATTGACCCCTTTTACCCACTTTGCACACTCCTCTTCTCCCTCCTCAGGTAACCACTAATTTTATTCTCTAGATTAATATGATTAGGTTTATTTGTTTGTTTGGTTTCCCTATATCCCATATATAAGTGAATTCATATGATGTTTGTCGTCTTCTGCCTTATCTCACTAAGCGTAATTCCACAATTTACATTGGAACACAGATAAGTATAAACCTTTCAATAATTTTCCTTAAGAATTAAGACAAAGTTCGGGGATGCCACGTTTTTAAAATATCTTTAAACCTCATTTTAATGACAACACACAAAACTTTCCAGAAGGACATCTCTCTCTGTCTCTCTGTCTCTCTGTCTCTCTCTCTCTCTCTCTCTCTCTATATATATATACATATATACACATATACATATGTGCATACATTTGTATTTATGATTTGATTTCTAGCATTTATCCTAGAGACATATTAAAGATGTATGTAAAGATGGATGCACATACTTATTAAGTGAAGCACTGTTTCTAGTGGCAAATCATTAGAAATAAATATATTTCAATAAAAAATTTGTTAAAGTATGCTCTATCTTCAACAATGGGATGTAATGTTTTCTTTAGAAATGTATCACAAGAATAGTTAGTGACAGGAAAAATTGTTCACATTTCAACTAAAAAACAAGTTACAAAGCAGTATATAAGTATGCTACCAATTTTGAAGGAAGCATGCATGTATGTGTATATATCTCAAAAATATATGTCAAGTTATTATGAGTGACTTTGACTCTAGGTCAAAGATTACAAATATTATTTATTAAAAATGTTTACTTATATGTACCTGCTCTTTTTATAATTAACATATATAGCTTTTATAATAAAAATCCATATTTTCATTTTAGGAAAGAATAGGAGACATATCTGTAGGTTTCTAATTCATTACTATAGCTTCTACTTTTTAGGATGAATCACTTTTCCTCAATTATTCAACTTTTCAACATTTGAAAATTTCTTTCCCATTTCTCATGTAAACATTCCTAATGATCACGTCACATGAATTACCTAAGAAACTCTACCTAATTCCTTTGCAATCTTTTCTAGCTCCCAGGAATTTCCATAAGTTACTTTCTGGAAAAGGCAGAAGTATACATCTGTCATCTCTTTCAGTATTCAGAAAATGTGATGTCATGGGGAAAGTCAAGGTCCAAATTTCCCTTTTGCCTTGATTTCTATCTCCTTACAAATGTTACCATCAGATGAAGAATAAGTGTACACGCACGTGCGTGTACATGTGGGTTTTAGAGGGACAGGCTATGTCAATTCACAGCATAAGGTCTGGTGTTTGTAAATTAGTTGAAGCTGAAACCTCACTTGATGTTATCGTGGTGACTGCTGTCCATGTTTGCTTTTTTTTATGTTTTTGAAGGAAAGGTGCAGGCAGGAATGAAGGCAAGTAGGCAGGCAGGCAGGAAGAGAGAGGAGGAAGAAGTGCTTATTTTTATTTAGTTTTTTATATAGGTTGTGCCCCACCAGCCCCGGTTCTTGGGATGGACATGGGACTGATCCCAGGGTATACCAGACTGCTAGGCCACCAGGGCATGCCCTGTCCATGTTTACTTTTCATGTTTTTTTCTGAGTATCTACCAAGTGCAAGATGCTATGGCAGAACCATTGGATAGAAGCAGCCTGGGTCCCTGAGTCACTGCTTGGACAAGAGTCACTTGACAGGCTTCAGAATACCATATGAATAAGAAAAAGGTTTTTGTTGGGTTAGTCCACTGAGATTTACTTATTATAGCAGACAGAATATTTATCTTCATCAATACTGGACCTAAATATCCTACTCATTATGCCAAGTCCTGGACTTAGGTGAGCTTATTCTGCTGCAAATATTATCAGCTTAAAATATTAATGGGGTGGAGACACCATTGCCATTGTTGAAATTATGTCAGTTGTCATGCCCATAGCAACTGATGGGGGCTTTGGCAGAGACCAAAGAATTGACTATTAGTATCCATTAATCTTTTCCTTCCAACTCAACTCTTGTTTTGTTGTAGGTGGCAATGTGCTGGGTTAATAAAAATGACATTTGTCAAATTCCCTTGTAGGTAGAGGTATCACAGATCTGACCAACGAGTTATGTATGCAAATGACATTGTGTGGGCTTGCTGGGTGGGGAAACAAACATAGCTGGCATGCCTCTTTTGCCTTCCCTTCTCTTTCTGTCTTCAATACTGACTCAATGAGTAGTTTCGGGAGCCATCTTGTGACCATGAGGCTGAGCATCATGCTTTAGGGATAATAAAACAACAAGGACATAAGGAACCAGGGCTTCCAGGGTTATATAAGGCCATTATAATAACCTTAGGTTGCCAACCATGAAATTCTTGTTATGTAAGGGAAAAAAAAAAACTTCTAATTTTAAACCACTGTTTAGTCTGGATGTTTGTTCCTTGCAGCAGCTAAAAGCAATCCTAACTGGTACAGGGTGATCCTCTCTTAAAAAGCCTATAGGACATATCTTTCTGACAGGTTGGTCTCTCTGTTGACCCAGTTCCTTCTTTTACTCACTTTAATTCCTTCCATCCCAGAAATTACACTGGACTGCAGCAGACTCTGAATTTCCAAGCCATTGGGTAAACAGCTTACTTACACTTTGCCCAGTCATTTAATGAAACCTCAAATCCTGCTTCTTTGAGACACATGGCAATTTCTAAGCTCCTTCTCTCCTGAATATCCCCCAACTACTGCTACATCCCTAGACCAGACAACTCTGCAATCTGGGCTCCATCAATGTAATTAAGGGATTTAAGAGAATCCTAAGAAGTTATTAAGTTTATTCACCTACCTCCAGGCAGAACTGTGTTTACCTCTTCCAGGCATAACAATATCTTCCACAGGCCAAAAAATTTCTCACAAAACATGACTCACTAGGTAACTTTGAAGGAGTCAGGTTAATTTGTTCTCAGTTACTCTTCCAGGGAAATGGGTATTATAATCTAAGCAGAGAGTCATAAATTTTATGACAACATTCTGAAATTTGAAATGACATGTTATCACTTTCTTTGTTAGATGTTGTAATGTATTAAGATGACCTAATATTTTGCAGCTTCTTCTGTCAAGAGGTTGAGTCTATTTCCTTACTCTTTGAAGTATTGTTGCTTTGTGATATGTTTTGTCTGATGGATGCAGTGGAAGTGATGCTGTCAGAGTTCCATACCAACCAGAAGGAGCCTTGCATCTTCCACCTTCATCCTTTTAGTAAGTTCCCTCCATGCTGTAAGGAAAACCAAGCTAGGCTACTGAAGGATGAGAAACATGTGAAGTGGGGAAAGCCTAGCCGACAGCCAACTCCATGGTCCTGGACTTGGAAGTGAGGCCAGCTTTGTCTCTCTAGCTTGAGTAGAGACGCCACATAATTCAAACTACAGGAAAACCATCAGGAACCCAACCCAAACTGTCAACCCACAGAATCAGCGAAAGAGTAAGTTGTCGTTTTGACTCACTAAAGTTTTGGGTGGTGTATTAGTTTCCTAAGGCTGACATAACAAATTACCACAAATAAGGTACCCTAAAACAATGGAAACTTATTCTCTCACTATTCTGGAGACCAGAAATCTCAACTCAAGGTGTCAACAAGGTCATATTTCCTCTAGGGGAGGATCCACCTTTGCCTCTCTAATAGCTTCCTGGCCTTTGGTGGCATAGTTCCAATCTCTGCCTCTGACTTCACATGGCCATCTCTCTTCATCTCTGGTTCTTCTTATTAGGGTACCACTGATTGGATTTAGGACTACACTAATTCAGTATGACCTCATTTTGATTTGATTAAATGTGCAAAAACCCTATTTACAAAATAAGATGACATTCATGGATACCAAGGCTTAGGAATCTTTTGGGGGAAAGGGGGCACAAATCAACCCACAGCAGGTGATTTGTTAAACAGATATAGGAACTCTTTGCTATATATTTTTTGTACTTCAAATATATGAAGATCTATTTTTGATACCATATTTAACTTTATTAAAAACCGTCAAATTGTTTTTCCAATATAGTTAAACTGTTTTACATTCTCACTACAAAGTATGAAAGTTCCAATTGTTCCACATCCTCACCGTCATTTAGTGCTGTCAGTCTTTTTAATTTTGGTCATTCTGGTAGGTGTGATATAGCATCTCAACTGTGGTTTCAAATTACCATCTACTGATAAAAAGTTTTTGTGTTTTATTTTTTAAATCATTTATTATTTCACATTGCTACATGCTTTTTAGGATACTGAGAAGGAACCTAAGTCTGCGTGCATCCACACCACACGCACCACCAGAGTCCCAGGATCCTTTAATCACCTTGTTAACTCTTTCCGTCTCTTGTCCTCCCCCTCACCCCTCACCTCCAAATCATGGTTCTTATCCTGTGAATTTTGTTGAGATTTAGCTGTTGGTTTGATTTGCTTCTTTATATTCCACATAAGAGTGAGGCCAACTTATACTTCTTTTTTTCTTCCTGGCTTATTTTGCTTAGCTTAATCACTTCTCGTTCCACTGAGGTTAAAAAAAAAAAGATGAAATCATGTTTTTTACAACAGCTTCACAGAATTCCTTTGAGTATATATGCTGTAACTTCTTTATCTAGTTATCTGTTGATGACCATTTAGGTTGTTTCCATGTCTTGGGTATTGTGAATTGTGCTTCTATGAACATAGAGGTGCATATATTAAATTAGAGTTTTTGTATTCTCTGGGTATATGCCCAGAAGTGGGATTGCTGGATTGAATGGTATATCCATTTTCATTCTTTTGAAGAATCTCCATGCTATGAGTATGTAATAGCGTATATTCCCATCAACAGTGAAGGAGGGTTCATTTTTCTGCGTACCCCCTCCAAAACTTGCTGTTTCTTGTCTTTCTGATATAGGCTATTCTCACTAGTGTGAGGTGGTATCTTATTGTGGTTTTTATTTACATTTTTCTGATGGTGAGTGATATAGAATGATTTTTTCATGTGTCTACCGTCCCTCTGTGACTTCTCTGGAAAGATGTCTATTTAGGTCTTCTGCACATTTTTTTTGAGTGAGTTCTTGGCCTTTCTGTATGAGGCTCTTTGTATATTTGAGAATAAGCTCTTGTCTGATGTAAGCTGTACAAATATCTTCCATTCAGTAGGATGTCTCTTAAGATTTGGTGGTGATTTCTTTCACTGTACAAAAACCTTTTAGCTTGATGTAGTCCCCATTGTTTACTTTTACCTTAGTCTCCTTTGCCATAGTGTCACTCCGCAAAGACATCTCTGAGATTGATGTCATAGTGTTTGTCCTGATTTCCTCTACCTCTATGTAGTTTATGGTTTCAGGTCTTAGATACAAACTTTTTACCCATTTTGAGTTAATTTTTGAGTATCATGCCAACAGATCACCTAACTATATGAAAACAAATTGAAAGATAATAACAGGATTATCAGATTCTTAAAAGAAAAACTTGACACTACCAGTGATAGTTTCAAAATGTCCCAGAAAGAAAATATCTAAATAGAATATTTTATTTATTGTTAGGAGTCTTAAAGCTAGTGCAAAGTAAAATTTGGTGCACATTAGACACTATTGGGTATTCTGAATATCTTTATCTACATGTCAGACTGAAGGGAATAAAACACACTCTAAAAGCAGAGCATCCTCTGATCAGTGTTGTGTGCTACATTTGGGTAAAGTCAAAGCCTTAGAACCTCTGGTTACCACTGTCCCACTTCTCTTCTGCTGCATCCAAACTTTTTAAAGGAGTGGTCTCTACCATTTTCCTGTTTCCTCTGCATTGACTTTCTCTATAATCTATGAAATCCGACTTCCTTCCTCACAGCTCTACTAAAACTGCTGTTTCAGGAGTTGACACTGCCACCTTCAAGGCAAATCTAATAGCTCTTTGTCCTCAGAATTTGGCATTGACCTTTCTTAGGACCTGACAAGCTTCCTTTTCTAATAGCACTTCAGCTGCCATTTTTTGGCCAAATTCTTCTTTTTATAGTTCTTTTTTCTTGTATTGACTGGCAGTGACTCTTATCATAGGCACACTCCTTTTTTTCTTCTCACTGTACTTGCCAATTTAGAAAGTGTGTCCATTTCTCATTCCCCACTCCCACTTCATTGATGGCTTCCTCTAGCCAATATTTTCCATCCTAACCTATCATTCAAGCCCCATGTTTATATCTCAAGATTCGCAATAGGAATGTTGTATATTTCATGTTCATCTGTATTGCTCAGTTGTGTTATGATAACAAGTAATTCAAAACTCTTAGTGGCTTACAAAAACAAAGAACTTCAAATAGCAACTGTGGTACTGTTCTAATTGTCTTTATTCTAGAACACAGCTGACAGATCAGCTTCTCTGGAAGATTGCTAGTTTAGAATAGGAAAAAGATCACATGACAAAGGCCAATATGACTATTTAAATTTTACATGGAAGTGACTATATCACCACCAATGAGGTGAGAAGTAAAAGCTCCTCAAAGGAAGGGAGAACAAATATATAAAAGCTGGTACATACTCTTTAACAAAAACTAAGACAAGTACAAATCATCCTCCCCAAACTCTCTTTCCCAATTGGCATAAATTCTCATTGATCTCCACTTTATTCAACTTGCCCAGAAGGTAAATCTTGCGCAGATTTATTTTTCAATAGTAATGATATCATACTATACATATAACTACATAGTATGACTATTTCAAAACATATCAAGAGAATGTCAATATTTTTCACCTATTATTTAAAAGCATCATCTATACGGCAATGATTTGCAAATTAAAATATTCAGCTCTATCCTCTCCCTAGAGTCTCAGATTCCTAAGTAAAACTTCACAATAGGTAACTCATTTGTATTTCTAACATGCATCCTGACTGAATATCACCCAATTAAACTGCTATTCACTCCAACGCCTGCTCTTCTTCCAGTCTTTTTAATCTCTATTCAAAGCACCAATATCCACCCAGAATTTTAAACTTTGAGACATCTTGATTTATCTTTTTCCTATTGTCTGCCATCCCACATAAAATCCATCAGCCTAAACTCCAAAATATACTGCAGAGCAGAGGGTTTCTCTTCCTTCCTCCCTCCTGTCAGTTCTCTAGTCCCACCACCATCATCTTTCACCTGGATGCTACCCTACATTCCAGCTGCATACCTTGTTTCCACTCTTTGCTTCTCTCTTTAGTAGCCAAAGTGATCTTTTAAATACAAAGTCACACCATGCCTCTGTTCCAAAAACCTTCCCACTTAGAATAACATTTAAATTTTTCCCATGACTTATCAGACCTTTATGATTTAGTTTCTGCCAACTTTTCACCTCTACGCCCTTCCCTTTATTCATTTAACTTTGGGCACACTGGCTCTTTCTTTCTTTCTAATACAGCAGACCTCATTCCTGACTCAACCTTGGCGCTTGCTGACTCCCCGGCCTGATCCTGGCCTAGAGGGTTATCTTCTTAGGAATGCCTTCACTGACCATTCTTTCTCAAGTATCCACACCCCATATGGCTCTGCTACATTCTCTGCATAGCACTTACTTTATCTGATATTCCCTTTAATTTTTTTTTCTTTATTTGTCTTCCCACTGGAAAACTATTTATTTGAGAACAAGATCTTTGTCTGTCTTATTCTTCTTTACCATGACCACTTAGAACTCTGTCAGGAACATAATAGATTACAATAAATATTCATGAAATGAGCAAATAAATATTTAGTCACTTCCCAAGTCCCCCTAATTGACTTTGAAGTGTTCTACAGACACAGTACCCTTTCTTTCCTTTTCCATTACCCCAGACCTCAGCACCTCTCATTGGAATAACTCCCTCCTCATTCTGTCTCTAGATACTCTCCCAATTCATTCTGCACCCTTCTGGTTATTCTTCCCACCATATCAGTGTTATCTGATTGAAGCCTCACCTCCTCACCCCTGGGCTGCTGCAATGTCTCCACTGCTGAGCTCTGTCAGCATTCCTGCCCTTAACCCTCACCCAACCATACAAACACCAACTCCCATAGTCTCTTATGCTAACTGGCTTACTCTAGTTGAATTATGAGGTCATGTGCTGGTTTGCTTTTATTTTTGTTTGACGCTCATAACACCTAAAGAAAGTCAGAGGTGATTTTAAAAAAATTCTTGTTGAGTAGAATAAAATTATTGGATGGGAAACAAAATACATAGGTCAACCGAATACCCCTTCTAAAGGGCTACAGCGAGAACAGGTAGTGAGTTGGACTGTCAACAGGGAAGTGATGATCACATTCCCACAGAGAACGTAGGGGCCCCACTGCTTGGAAACAACATTCATATTAAATATTGGGATAAGATCCATTTTCAGTGGACTTTGAAACCGATTTTTTCTACAAGCATAAAGGGTAATAAACTGTCACTCTAATGCAAATTATTGCATAGTTCCCCAAAGGCAACTCTACTTTGTCTTCTTAAGAAAACCTGAACTTCTTTCTGAGAACCCAAGCTCACCAGACAGAGCAGAGGGCCAAGTATGAAAACAAGTTCCATCAAAGAGGTGTTTGCTCTGTGCTGAGTACTGCCCAGTGTAGCAGTGAAGCAAAGCAGAGACTTGGGGAAAAGCATCTCTACCCATGCCATTCTTCCTAGTTTGTCTAATTTGGGGTATGGTACAACAAAAGGACTATGTTCCCCTGAACAAACAAAGGAGAATCCAGGGCCACCACTCAAGTTATACCAAGGCAAAAATATCTACATAGAGAATTTTGTTAATCCACATATTTACCCTAATCAAATATCCAGGCATTGAAATGAAATTTGTATTCTGTACCTTTGAAACCATTTTATTTAAAAATATATTGTCAGCTCAATTGCTTATCTCAAGTCAAATTGAAATGGGTACATTCATCTGATGGAGAAAAAATTTTTTGAAAAGTTCCTGACTATTCCAGGAAATGAGTAATGTGACTACAATGTAAGGAGCGATTGAAATACATTACCAGAACATGCACATCTAAATAACTGTTGTTCTTTATCATTTTGCAAGAAGTGCCAGGCAATTTATTCTGATAGAGCCATCTTTGTGAAATCACACTTAATACAATTCTCTGCAACTGCTTTCAGAACTACTGAAGAGGTGTCTAAAAGAGAGCTTCATTCCTTTATAGTCACATCTGATTTTTACCTCAAATTGGTATTACCTAATTTAATAGACTTGCTTGGATATTAATGACTTTAGTTCATTCCAAAAAACAAACAATATATTGTGTATGGATATGTGTACACAACAGAACTTTGTGATGTTACTTGCCTTTGAAGGAGAAAGGAGAATTGGAGTGGGGAGCAAAACAAAGGGGGAACTTGAAACTTCCTTGCAATGCTCTCTTTTTAAATTTAAAATTATCTAAAGCAAAAGTGACCAAATGCTAGCATTAGTTAATTCTGGTTAGTCGGCCTTCAAGTACTTGCCTCATCTATATTTTCTAGATTTTTGAAAATTTTCAAGTATGAAAGAACATTCTCCCACAAAGAAAAAATATTTCATACCATTGAAATTGTTTTGTAAAATAAGTGCACCCCAGTCTCTGAGGGCAATTCTAAAAGAATTTCCAAAAATGTTTTAGATAATGCTATTATTCTTAGAATAAGTGGACCCCAAAGACGACCATTTTGAAGGCACCACACCCAGTAAGCACTGCTTGGAGGCAAGGGGAGGTTCCCTTCTGTTCAGTCCCTAATTATGGGCTAATCTTGCTCCTTGTAGTTAAGGTCATGACGTGTCTTTGTATTTCCAGAGTCCATGTAATCACTTGAAATATAATAACTCTCAGTAACAGGAGTAAGTGAATGAATGAATGAACAAATGAATTAATGAATGAACAAACAGGTAAACAGACAAACATCCATATGCCAGAGAGTTGAGATGGAAGAAAAAAGGTTGATTACTTTACAACTTTATTTCTTAATCTAATTCCAGCTTGAGTGTCAGGTAATCTGTTGGCTATTTTTATGTTCAGCCTCTCTCACACAGAAAATAATAATAAATTTTATCTTTTGAGTGATGAAAATAATCAGAGTCCTCATGAAGCTCTTCTGAGGTTTCTGAGCAGTTATAATAGCATTGTTGTATTAGCTGCAAAGCTCACCACAGTGGATAAAAGACCCCCAAAAGTAAAAGAAGTTCATTTCTCTATATCTGACCCAAGGAAAACACAATACAGAGAGTTATGTCATCTGGATTCCTGCTTTGTGAAGGACAGGGATTCTGACTTGCTATTTGCTATTTCATTAAAATATTGGAATCTATGACAAGAAGGGGTAGATGGGATTAGAGCCCCAAGCAAAGTAAAAGCAAGTGAAGATAATGGCAACTAAAATCTGAAACTAAAGAACTAAGTTGCTAGAACAATATACCTGTATCACTAACCCACCTATTCAATGAACAGAGACAGTGATAAAGATGGAGTTTACTGTCATCTTTAGTTACGCATAAGGCAAAGGAAAAAAAAGGAGAAATGCATGACTATTTTAATCCCCAAAGAATGACTTCAGAGGTCATTGCAGAGATCAGGGAGAGAAGCTAAACAGGAAGAAGTAAGAGACATTTAAGAGAATGGGTCAAGATTTTGATTAAAAATTTAAAAGAATGATGGAACTCAGTGGGATATAAATGTGAGGAAATAAGCATCCCTACTGTCACTGGTGGGAGTGTAAATAGGTTTAACTTTTCTGGGAAAGAATTTGGTAATAAGTATCGAAAGTTTGAGAAACATTTCTTTCCTTTGACCAACCAATTGCACTGCTAGAAATTTTTAAGGAAGTATTTGCACTAGCATAAAAAGATATATGTAATAAGACTATTTGTCAAGCTCAGCACATGATTGTGAAAAGTTGAAACTATCTTGTGTCTGATCGTTGATAATTAACTTAATAAAGCATTGCATATACAAACCACCTGTATAAATTACAATGTTGATCTACATTGATTGGCATGCATAGCTATTCATGATGTTTTTTAAATTAAAAAGCTCACAATGATCTCATTTTTATAAAGCTGGAAAGATGGACATCAAATGTTAACAGTTACAATTTAAGAAGAGTAGAACTTTTTACTTACTGTATCTTCTTATTTTAAATGATGAACATGGATGAACAAAACACAGCACAGGAGAAATTCTGGTTCTGCCACTACCATTTCTGTTTTTCCAGTACTGCATTTGATTGGAACACAGTGGGACACAACGTAGTGGTCTTGTAACCCAGGCCAACTTTAGCAATTTGTTAAATTTAACCAAAACCCTGCATACAGATGCTTTCATACATACTTTCAGAGGTACTAAAATATTTTTATTCTATGTAACCCCCAGCTGTCAGCACAGCAAAGTACAAACTTCAGAAGCACAGGTGCCGCACTCCCACACAGTACAGGCTGTGTTTTCCTAGAGCCCAGTGAACCTTTGTGGCTGCTGACTGGCAGTGAATTAGATTGACACTTGTGGGAGCAGGGATAACACATTTCTGTTCCGCTAATCCCTTTTCATTGACCAGATGTGAATAAGCACATGGTTGTTCACCACTGAAAGAACAGAGAGCTGCTTCTTCTTAACCTCCTCCAGCAAGTCTGACCATTGTCATAACCCTGCCTTCTCGAGTCTCTGTTAAAGAGGATGATAAACCCAAGTGTTTTTAATGCCATACAATCCCATCACTAGCTCTCTATAGTGAGTTAAGATGAGAGACCTGGTCCCCTGAGTTCTCCCTCTCTCCCTAGGTAACCAGATGATGTAATTATATTTTCTTTCCACAGGTCTATGTAGAAGTAAACATTAACTGCAAACACACACACACACACACACACACACACACACACACACACACACACACACATGAATCGTTGGGGATCAAACAACTCCAAATGAAAATTTCACCCTAGCAGCAGGTTCTTTCAATAGCACTAGACGCCTGCAGCTCAAGACAAGCTTTTAAAAAAATCTGGAAGAAAACTATTCTTAATGTGTTCAGTTGCTAGAAACCTCTACTTTTGATCTTTGATCTATAACACAGCAGACAAATGAAGCCATTTCTGAAAGCACCACCACTAAGCTCCACCCCACACCATCACTACTAAGAACATAACTGTTCCACTGAAGACACACATGTATACATATGAAAACATACATTTTTATGCTTGCATCACCTTTGCAGACAAAATTTGCACATACTTCTCAGAAGGATCTCTATACTTCCATTATGTTCTAGTCCACACACCCAAAATTATTGGAATTGTTTTTGAATGGAATCTTTAACTTTATTATGTCTTTAGTTCCCTATTGAAACCTGCTATAAAAACACCCTTTAATGATGACTATTAGGCCTAATATTTTGTTCCTTTTCTGCAATGATGAAATGAAGATACATAAAGTTCTTAGCACAATTGTTGGCACGTAGTAAGTGGTCAATAAATGTTACTAATTTTATTATAATTTTAAAATAAAATTGAGACAGTAGCATGATATAATGGTTAAAGAGAAGAGTTCTGGTGCCTGTATTTGAATCTCAACTGGTTTTGTAACTTTGGATAATTTTTAGACTTCATAGTGTTCAGTTTCTCTATGTGTAAAATGGGGATATTCATTGATCCTACTTTATAGGAGAGAATGAGTTACGATATGCAAACTAAGACACATATCTGCCACATAGTAAACATTACATAAGCATAAGCCATTATTAGTTGTTCATTTCAATTCTGAATGTCCAGAAAATCATCAGTATTTTTCTTCATTCTACACTTTTGTTCTCTTTATCTTATTTTACTTCGATAGTTGATCAAATTCTGTATCTATATATCTATTATATATTTGAAAGAATCCAAGATTTTGTTAAACCAATTTTCAGAATACCATTTTCAGAATACTAGTAATAATTTTTTTATAATCTATGAAACCATTAAATGCCAGTAATTCTGATTCCAATTCTAATGTGGGGAGTTTCCCCTGCCATAACACCAAGCAATTCTATGACATCAGCTGAATATCCAATAACTGAATTCTCACATCTATTTTACCTTTTTACACAGAAAACCAGTGACAGACTGAAATGAAGACAAGTATATAACATTTATAAGAATTAAATTCTACTCTTCTAGCTCAGAAAAATCCAGTGGAGACTCTTACCTACTTTCCTGAGATATGGGTTCTAGAGATATTATATAATAATAGTAAGTCATACAATTCCACTTAGTGTTCAAAAAACAAGAAATTCTATATGATGATTTCCAACACATGGAACTTGAGGCTTCATAAAAGCATGCTGCAGTTTGGGAAATCATGAAGGAATGGGCACTGGAGGGCATTCCTAGGTTGCTCCTTCATTCTGGCATTTCTAAACTGGGCAATGCTGCATGCAGGAAACCACAGAATTTGGGAACTGTGGAGGGCATTCTTTTCCTACTGTGAGGTTGTCTACTCAACTTTCTTGAGGTTGGTGTTGGCAGAACTTAGTTCTTTACAAATAAATTGCTTAATATATCAGATTTGAATAGAAAGTACATTGATTTCATCCCACAAATATTTGTAAGGGCTAATTTGTATCATTCTGTGTAGAAAGGTGAAAAAACATGAACACATGCTGAATATATGGATGGCCATACTTCAGAGCTGTCATGTTCTCCTAAGCTGAACTATTTAAAAAAAATAGTTGGTAGGCATGAAAAGGAAAATATTTTTTTTCCAACTTCGCAATTGCAGAATATCACATTGTTAGTTTGTTTGCATATTAAATACTGATCAGAAAAGAGAACAATTTGCCAATGATACTACTGAAATTATTTTTGAGTTCCCTGCTTGCTTTTAAAGGAAATTCTTTTTTTTTAAATCCTTCTCTATGTCATTTAGGAATTAATTCATTAGCAAGTAGCTTGTTTTTCCCTGTTAACAAGTCTAGAAGTAGTGGTAGCTACCATTGGTTTAACAACACAAAATCATTATGATGCCATTACAGCGTCTTAGCTTACATGTCGCTTAGTCTTTTCTTCATGGTTACAAGACGGCTGCTGTTGTTCCAGTCATTGCATCTTTCTATAAGGTAGGAAGTGCTGTATAGTTGGTTATTATCTACTCCTATTTTCTTTAAAGGAAATTCTTAAGCTATATGGATCATTACACATCTCAATTATGAGTACAGTCTTTGAAGCAATTTGTAATCCCAATTTTGCCACTGCTGTATGTGTAGCTTTGAACAAATGACATAGCCTTGTGCTATTGTATCATCAAGCTTCATTTTCCTCTTCTGTCTCACAGGATTTTTGTAAGGATTTATTGGAAAAAATCCATTAAGTATATAACAAGGTATCTGGAACACAGTAAGTGATCAGTAAATATTGAGTCTTAATATTATACTAACATTTAGCATGTCCTTATTAATCCACTCCTTAGGAAAAAAATTTTGCCAACCTTCTAATAATAACACTTCAAAAGGGAAACAGAGGTATACACCTAGCAGATAAGACCACTGGATGCATTCTACATACATCCCAAGAACCCAGGTTTGAGACCTGGGTTTGGGAGAAGCAGCCAAGATGAACACCTAAATATAATAAGTAAATACTTCTTCCTCCTCTCTCTTCCTGCCTGCCTGCCTATTCACCTTTATTCCTACCTGTACCTTTTCTTAAGAAAAAAAAAAAAAAAAAAGTGGGGCAGGGATAGAAACTCAAGAATAGAAATATTCTTCCCTAAGGATTAGGGGATCTTTTATACATTTTCTTTAACTTGAGCAGGACTCTTCTAGTTCAGATTCCAAAACACATTCTGCCCCTGTGAGCGTGTCTGGTATCCTCAGCAGAGGAACAGAAGGCACACAAGGGATGGTATCTGCCCTAAGTCAGCTCCAACCAGCCCCTAATATCTCCATACCCAGTCAAACTGGTCCCTGTATGAGAAGTCCTCCAACTTCAACTTCCCTTGCTACCTTTTACTCTTAGAATCTCAAAGATGATTATAATGAAGATGATCATGACAACGATGAAGCTGATGGTAATGTTGATGATGAAGACTAGCATTTAACATTTATGCTGAGTCAGGCACTCTATGCACTTTGTATGGATTATTTCACTTAATCCTCCCAACAGCCATAAGAGATAGCTACTATGATTTTCTCCATCTGACATATATAGAATACAAAGTTCAGAGAGGTTAAACATGTCCAGCCTCGGACAGTGCATAGCAGAGAGGCAAGCAGGTCTGACTCCAGGCAGGGTCTTTATTCTTGAACTCAGACTTACACCAACCTCACCACTGCTTTCAAAACTACCTGTTGGATTAGTGTAGGTCCCAACTACTCTTCCCAGACGAATTCTATACACCCCACAATCCCTAACATTTTTCTGTTGAGTCACAGTTTCTGACCTAAAATTCACAAGAATAGAGGAACAAAGACTACGTCAAGTGGTAACTTCAGTTGGATTCTCCAGGCCCATAAATGAATTGCTCCTCCTGGAAACAGTCATGTTTCATGAAACAGTCATGAAACCAAATCAGAAAGAAAAAAAAATCCCCAAAGGCAGATCCCTCATACACTTTATACCATTTGACTTGTACCTTTGACCTCCAACATTAATAGACAGTACACATTAATAATTAAATTCATTTTAAAGCTAAAACATAATAAGGTAAGAGAAATGGTTTGCTCACAGCTACACGACAGGTAGAAATTAAAACAAAATAAAACTCATTATGCCATCTGGAAATCCTTACCACTTCCTTATTCTGGGCTTCTAATTGCTTCTTGCTCAAACTTCTTTACACACTAGCAGCACAAAAATATACAGAGTCTTTCACAGGCTCAGCTAAAAGACTAAATAGAATAAGAAGTTGACCCTTCAGGACAAGTTTCATACTATCTTTTAACCAGACAGTCTAGATTTCTCAGTCAGGACAAAAATGTTCCCAAATACTTGTCAGCAGTTTGCAGTGTAGGAAAAACTGCAGTTAAAGCACCTCTGGTGTGAACTTTTGAGCAGTAAATGTGCTTACATTCAGTTTATGTAATTTGGTTACGAATTGGATGGTGAGTAGGATCCACCTCCTTAGTTCTTTGCTGAAGAGCTGTAAACGCAAAAAGGTCAGCCACAGCCCATTCCTTCTTGCTTATTTAAACGGAGAATTTTTTTTAAAATCACTTTTTCCACTTCATGGCTCCTTAGGATCATGAAATAAAAATAGCGATGTTAGCAAGAGCCAAAATTTTTCTGGAAAAACAAAATTAGAGGAGGAAAGAGTCCTACTTAGAACACCCCAAGTCTTAAAGCAGCTGCCTCAAGGCAAACCTCTCGCTCCAGCCACTGGCTTCTTGCACCTTTTCAGAGCCGCCTAAAAGGCAGGCGCAGTATCTGAGAAACTCCGTGTCGTGCCCAGCACAGCTAACCCTGCGTCCTTCATGTTCTTGGGGCCCAGGCACCTGTCAGACCCTGAGGACTAAGCGGGCGCAGCGGAGTTGGGGATGGGGGGGTGGGGAGGGGTAGCCTATGAGTTTGCCTGGGGAAGATGTGCTGGTGGTTGGTGACAACCAAAAAGGCTGGGAATCTTGGGGAGGAGACTGAGCAGCCCCACTGCAGCAACCTCGGGGCCTCAGGCACGCCCCTCAGTGGACCCCCGGGGACTCCGCCCGCAGGTGCCCCGGAGCTGCCGTAGCGCCACGCTCAGGCGGCTGCGGGGCGCGTCTTACCTGTTGATCTTGAGCGCGAACGCGCGGCGCTCTGCGCTGGGCAGCGTGGCCATGGCCCGCGGGCGGCTCGTCGGCCTCTAGGGTCGCGGGGTGCGCACAGCGGGAGCCCGGCGCGCTGCAGAGCTGCTGCAGCGCATGCCGAGCTGGGCGCAAGCCTCATCTGTCAGTCGGGGCTGGAAACTTCCGCATTTCCACCTTCTGCTCTGAAATCACCCGGGGGAGGGCCCAAGCTCGAGCGGCGGCGGCGGCGGCGGTGGCTGTGGCGAGCTTGCACCGGCGCCCCGACTGGCAAGCAGGAGGCGGCGGGCGAGGAGGGTGTGGGCACAGCGCGGAACTGCCCTCCGGATGCTACGAGCGACTGCGCACTTTTCCTGGGGCTCTGACCTCAGGCAGAGAGGAGCGCAGGCGGATGACCTCGCGACCACTGAGCGAGGCCGGAAACTCCATGCGCCAGGAGCTGCGAAGCGGCCAGGCGTGTGGGCAAGAAGGGGACCCCGCGCATTCCTCCCGCCCCGCCGAGTTGGCGAGGTCGGGAAAGCCACCCTGGAATCTTTACGCCAGGCCTTCTTAACGGGTCACATTATTGCTAGGAGAAGGCAGATTGAAAAATAATAATAAAATAAAAGTCAGTGGAAACATGCAAATCAGCATTTGCAGTATGTCCGTCATCTTTCCTGAAAATAAAATTAATGTCATGGGTGCATCCGAGGAATACACATTGTGAGTTATCCAAAAAAATGCCTTTTTTTTTTTAACCACCTGAGAATACATAAATGCTTTATCTGAAGAAACACTGCTCTCAAGCTTTCCTGTGACTCAAGAATAAGACCAGTCCTGTTTATTTCAGTTTCAGACAGAAATGTACTAAGAAACTCGCTCCAAACTCAAGAAAGAAGTCAGAAAATCCCAGTGTTCACTGAAGCAGAAAACTTCGTGTTTATTTAAAGTTACTGGCTTGCTCTAAGTTGTGCTATACTAGCACACTATGTAATGTGTGTATTTGTCAGCTTGACCTTAAAATGACTAACCCAAAATATTCAGGGTTCAAAACTGCCCTACTGTCCAATATTGTATACACTAGCCACATGTGTCTACGTCAAAATAATGGTTAATCTGAATAGAGATGGACTGTTTAAAATACACACCGGATTATGAAGACTGTACAGAAAAAAAAAAAGGCAAAATAATCTCGTTCATGATTTTTACTTTGAGTAATGCTAAAATACTTGGGATATGTTCGGTAAATACAATATATTATTACCGGTTTGTTTTTCTTGCTTTAAACCTGACTCAGTTAAGAAAATTTTAAATTGCATATTTAGCTCACATATTGAGTGGTATTACAGTCCTATTGGGCAATGTTGGTTGATAGAACCTGGTTTGCAACCTAATACTAAAATGCCTGAGAATTGAATTCTATCTGCTCCAGGTGGCCTTCCTTTCTCTAGTTTCAGTTGCCTCCATTAGGTTAGTATCTTCACAGCTGGTTAGGTAGCCTTCTCCCTTCCCCCACACTGCAAGTAGCAAGGCCTTTAAACATTTGGGACAAATTTCCTAAGTCTAACATTGACTATGAATAGGTACACAAAGCAAAGAAACCTTTTGTAAGGTGGAGTTTCTGACTTTCGAAACTCTCCCAGATATGTTTACTACACTGGAATTTCTAAGCAAATATTTAGATAGGAAAAATGCAAAGGGAACAAGTCTGTGAGTATGTCTTCAAACAAGGAACAAATTGATAATATGTAAAAACTTTTTATACCAGAGTCTTTCAAAAGGGTTTATCTTTGAGTTTCTGAACACACTCGAACACAGCAAAAATATACTGATTTCCACACAAATGCAAATTTTGGTTAAAGCATTCCAAATTTTCAGAATTTGCAATCAAGAAAATGTTATTTTGGTGGGTGGTGGGAACAGGAGAGGGAGTCCTAAAATCTCCCATCTGTATCAACCCATGTTACATTCATTTTAGTATTTGATACCATCAACTATGTCAATTAAGTCAGCATTCTTAGCTGTCAATTCCATGAGGTTAGAGGCTGTTAAAATTTCCTTAACAGCCTTTTAATAATTCACCACGAATGTGTTACCCACTAATTTAGTTCAATGCCTATTTTTAAACTTTATTTACTCTTGGCTACATTTACAGATTGCTGGCAAACTTCGAAACTAGCCAAGTTTCTTCCTTCTGCTTTCTCACTATCTCTTAGTTCCCTATAGTTGGACTTCTCCCCTCATGGTCCCTCTGAACAAACACACTCTGGAAAGCCGCCTGACCACACCTCATGACCTGGTTTGGCCTTCCTCTTCCTCTGCATCTTTTTATTATTCAATTTTGTTTTTCACTTTCATAAAATTCTTCCCTTGACTTCTATGATAGACATATCAATTATCTCCAATTTTCCCTCTGATCGGCTTCTCACCTCCTTAGAAAGACAGCTTCTTTTTTTTTTTATATTAGATTTTACCTATTTTATTTAACAAAAGATTGAACAGCACTTATCTTACAGTAAAGCATGTTCTAAGCCCTTCACAAATATTAATGTTACAACCACTAACTAATCACATTGTCCCCACTTTACAAATGGGGAAAATGAGGCTCAGAGGGGGTTAGTGATTCACCCAAGATAAGGAAAAGAGTCATTTCCAGTTCTAAAAAACTTGCCTGTCTCTCAGATATTTCCACTTGAATATATTCAACCTCCACATAGCTGAAACTCAAACTCATCTCTTCCACCCAATTGAAAACTTCTTCTCCCTCCATAAGCACACATTTATGTTGATAGCACTATTTCCTATTTGCCAGGTTTAAAACTTTCGAGTCATCTTATTGTAGGAAAGCAGGAAACCTGGGTTTGCTGCAGCTTTTCACTAATTGTTTGATCCTGAGTCCTCAGTGTTTGGATATTGCCATCCACTCAGCACTCTCTAAACTATAAATGTGTCAACTCTCACTTTTTCCTCTTCTTTATCCTTCAGATGGTATCATCGACCAAGGCCTGTCATTCATTCATTATAAACACCACTCCTTCTTCTTACTGCATCCATTCTGGCCCTAATCCTTATAAATTAATGTCGGGATAATACAAGTAATATTTTGAATGGTCTCTCCTTATGCTTCTTATTGCGAGTGAGTCTGCTCTACCATTGTATTACTTTTAGAAAAATACTGTTCAGTGTCTTTTTTCCCTGCTCCATTAAATTTGGTGGCTTCCCATAACCTCTATGACCAAATATGACCTGTTCCAACAGGCCTATAATGGCTTCTCCATTTCACTTGACTAGCTCTCACTCTTACTTCTCTGTTGAAGAAAGAAGATGGTCAACTTGGCCCAGAGAAGGCAGTGTTCTCTACCTGGGACCTCCTCTGCTTATGTTATTCTTCCTGGAAAACTTACCCAACATGACACCTAGTCTTTCCTTCATCCCTCAAAGAATCAGATTGTCAATTTCCTTCTCTAGCTCAAAGAATATCTCTTTCAGTTTGTACCTTTAGTTAAAAAATGTTGGTGGTGGTGCTCCCTGGTGGTTTAATGGTTAAAATTGCCTGGACACAGCCCACATGTAGTAGGAGCAACCAAAATGAACGACCAAATAAAATAAATGAAATGCTTCATTCTCCTCTCTCTTCCTGCCTGCCTGTCTCTGCTTGCCTTCATTCTTGCCTGCACCTTACCTTTAGAAAGAAAAAGTGTAAGTGATCTTCAATAAATATAGCTAGTGAAATGCAAGCTCCAATGGATATAGAAAGCAGAGTGATTATTTTCACCTTACTTCCTTATTCCCCACCCAAGATCTCCATTAGATTTTGTTCAAATGTCATCTTCCATGACCCTCTATTTAACATTCCCAAGTCCCCTTCCCAGTCTTGACACTTCCTAACTCCTTTTGCAATTGCATTTTCTCCATAGCACTTACCACTATCTGATATACTATATACTTTATTTGTGTGTTTATTATCTCTCATGCTTCTAGAATGTATAAATTCCAGGAGTGCAAGTGTATCTCTAGTGCCTGGAACAATGGCTGGCATATTGTAAGTGCTCAATAAGTACTTGCTGAATGAATGAAGAGACCGATTATTAAACCCAGAGCAGTGAACTTGAATGGGAGTGGACAAGATTCATATCTTTCAAAAAGGAAGAGTTTTTTTTATTCTCTTGAATATTTCACTTGTGTCATTCTATGAATATCTTCCAGCTCTGTTATGTGCTTGGGTAGAGAAATCACATCAGTACATAGATTATTGCTAGCAAGTATATGTCTCTTGTATGTATTTGACAGATACAGAAAGAGTTATGTGCTGGCATCTAGCTGTAGCTAGACATTAGAATGTGCAATTCCTAATTTTCTCCATTTCATTCATTCTTATGTTGTCAAAAGAAATCTATAAACATGAAAAAAAGATTAAGGAAATTCCTTATAAATTATCATAGTGATACGCATATTTGTGTATATATGTAATGTGCATGTGTTTTATATATATATATACTTCACTATATATATTAAATTTAGGTCAGGTCATAGTCTAAAGTATAATGCCATTTCATATTCATAGGATTATTTGTACCATAGAATTTTATAGCTATAAGTATCTTGGATTAATAAAAGAATGGGTGCATTTTCTCATTGTCATTTATGTGCCTTCTATTTATTCCCCAAACATTTACCAAGCAGATCCCATATGTCAGGGTATATACTAAATGATACCATTTAGAGTGAAAACAATAAACAATGAACAATTCTGACTTCCCAGGACTCATGGTCTAGGAATGAGACACACATAAAGACGGAAAGAAGAGACAAGTTCTGTATGACAATGCTGAAATGTTTTGCTACACAAAACTCTGTGAGATTGAGGAAACACAGGCAGGAAGTGATTTATTCTGTGGAGAGGGTGTTGGCAGAGAAATTGACGCTCAGGAAGAATGACTTTACCAATGCAGTAACATGGAAACTAGCTCTTAAACAGCGAAACATTTGCCAGGCAGAGAAGAGTATATGCAGGATGTTCTGGGCAGGAGCACTAGAGACAAAGGCTAGAAGTCAGGAATTACAATCACAATAGGAGCCCAGGGGTGCAGCATACAGTGGTAAGAAAGGAAATTTTGAAGGTGGCCAGGGCCTGAGTCTGAGGGCCCTGTCAAAAAATTCAGATTTTATCCCTCAGGTAATTAACAACCAACAATGGTGACTATTTCTGTATCTCTGTTGTTGATTTGGGGGATCCTTCTTGCACCTGGCAGTTCATGGTCAGTGTTGTCCAGTAGAGTATGGAGACAGAGTGGGAAGGATTATGTGTCTTAGATTTGTCACTGTCATTCTCATTTTTCCTCCACCTGAACACACACCCTGGATACTAATGAAGAAACACGTAGTTCTTTCCAGAGAATTCAGGCAAGTCATATCACAAAGAGAAAGAGGAAGAATTCTCAGGGGCAAGAGTGTCAGTGCTTATCCTCTGGCATGGTTACTTCTGCCTCTGACTGGGTGTCCCATGTGGATATAGTCACTGTTCTCTATGTACTCACTTCCCATCAGTCTCTTTTCTTCTCCAGAAAGAAAAATGTTGCCTTTCCCTTGGTTTGTTCTTAGGTTCAGACTATTTCTCAGGCATCCACGAAATGTTGTACTTTATCCTTCCTTCCATTTCTGCTGTCCCTGCAGGGAAAAAGTTGGATTCCGGCCCATGCTTGAGGGAATTTAGTGGTGGACTTCTATTCCAGACGTCAGTTGACATTCCTCATATGTAAAATGTAATTAGTGGTACCTCTTTCCAGAATTGTTATAAAGCTCTTATAGACAGTGGCATGCCGTTGTTCCTATATGATCAATCTGAAGTGTTTATGGCAATCACTTATCACAGTCCAAGTAAAAGTGACTTAATCTCCAAGTTTGTTTCCCAAGTAAAGCAGACAATGGCAGTGTAAAACTAGGTCAGCAACAAAAACATCCACGTTCTTTTGGTCCCTCCACTCTGCCAACCTTAACATGTTCAACTTTGTCACTCGTATGACTTCGTGGCTGCAAGATGGCTCCCATGACTCCAAGCAAAGAAGAAACAAGGAGGCAGACTTTCTCCAGGCAAGGCTCTGCCTGTGCCAGAAGTCCTCAAGAACTCGCTATCAGAAATGGGTGTGATGCTGCTTCTCGGCTGCAAAGCAGGCTAGAATGAGCATCTGGAGACAGGGGTAGATAAACATAGTTGACTGAGAACTACTCTAATACATGCTCTGGAGCAGCTAAAACAGAGAGAATAGTTACTGGTTGTGCAGTGAACAGAGGGTGTCATACTCATTTACTGAGAAAATTAACTAACATGATGGACAGAAAGATCAGAGCCAACCACTGAACATGAGGCACTCGGAACATGTGGGCTGTGACTTTATAATTATTTGATGTGTGTTTCTCTAAAGATGTATAAATTGTTTTTTACATGTTTACTATTATTTCCTCTAAAGAGATTCCCAGAAGTGGAATTTATTAAGTCAAAAGTTATATATTCTTGCCAAAAATTTCTGAATCAAATCATGAAGAAACAATTGATAAACTTAAACTGGAGGACATTCTACTAAACAGCTACCAATCTATTTGTCATGAAAGACAGAGGAAGACTGAGGAATTAATAGACTAGAAGAGACTAAAGAGGACAAGTAAAGGCAATGAAGGATGCTGGAGTGGATCCTGGATGAGGAAAAATACTATAAAGAATATCTTTGAGTCAGTTGACAAATCTGCATGTTGGTTGTGTATTTAATAATAGAATTCTATCAAAAACATTTCTTAAACTTGATACTTACCTCATGGTTACTTCAGAGAATATTTTGATTTTTAGGAGATGCACACTGAAATATTTAGTATAAAGGAACAGAGGGAGATGGTGTCTAGAATTTACTCTCAGATGACCATCAAAGATGATGTCAATAATAGTATAGCAATAACATTAAAATAAGAATGTAAATAATAATAAATTAATAAAACAATTGGTTAATCTAAATGAAGAGTATGCAGAAGTTCTTGCTCTTTGAATTGGAATTTTTTTCAAAATAAAGCATTTATGATAAAAAAAACAAAGTTACTATCATAATTTTGACTTTTGTTAGTCTGTGCCTATTTGCAAAGAAAGAAGAGACTCAGAGCATCCTTATTAACACTGAGCATTTTCTTCACATTTTCAAGTTAAGTAGTCTAATTTTCTTTTTAATTTATATGTTTATCAGTTAGAGGTGTTGAATATTTTTCCATGAGAGTTCAGTACATAACTGTAAATTTTGTTTAATATGTCTTGTCCTACATATCTATTAAAATTTACAGTTTTTCTTAGAGATTTGTAATTTCCCTTTAAGTAGTAAATTGCCACTGTGGGGCATCTTTAACTATTTAAATACCCTAAATACCTTGAGTCAGCTGGAATTCACAAGAGGACTCTGGAGTTACTCTAATGACTTACATTGGGTGTCAGCACAAAGCAGTTGAATAATACTCTGCAGTTTTTAAAAGACTATGTACAATGTTAGGTTTTCTTGGAGAAGTAGTATTATTTCCCCTGTTTCTTATATTTTATCCCATCAATCTGCACTTTTAATTTGACTGACTTAGAACCATAGAATCTTTGAGCTGGGGAAAACACATCATCTGAGAATCATTTTATATAAATTCTGATAACATTTGTATAAATTTCTATTTCCTCAAAATTATGATAAAAGAAAAAGTTTTATCACATTGGCTCCAAGAAAAATAACAGATCCATTTACTATAACAACTGAAGATCAAAAAATATTTGTCTATTTCTTTCAGCCTTATAATTATATGATAGAAGTTTTTCAAGTAAAATGAAAGGCTTCCAAGCATAATTCATTTTGAGAACAAGATGACCTTTCAGTTTGCATTTAAATAAAAATTTACACTTAAATTTCACAATGAAATTCTCTAAGTATTTTGGAAACCAGCCATATTCTATTTCCTGAAGTGATATCAACACTACAGTTTAAGATATTTGAATTAAAATGTTATGTATGTTCTGAAGAATAAAATTAGTAAAGATTTCTCTTTTATGAAATCCTGTTTGACAAATGTCAAATTAGTATTAGAAGATTATTTTAAAAGAGAAAATCATTTCATTCAGACAGAAGTATATATATAACTGCATCCATTCATTTAACAAAATATTTAGTGAGCTCCAGCTGCGTGCCAGGCATCGCACTAGGCTGTAGACATGTCACATTAATAAGATGATTATTGCCATTGTCTTCTGAGCCTAGAGTTTAGTGCAGATAAGACATAGATAAGTAAGCAGGTAATTTCTATACAGGGTAATCATTGCATTGATAGAGCAAATAGGATGTTGTTTGTGCTACAGGAACATATGAAAAGTATCAAATCAACCCTTGGAAGGTTATGGCACCTTTTCCAAGGAAATGATATCTAAAGTGGATAAGAAAGTGCCCTGAAGCAGGTAATAAGGCAAGATGATCTAGATAAATTGTAGTCTGAAGCAGCCGGATGCCATTCACTGACAAAAGGCAGATTGGGATAGAGATTAGTGGAAAAGCCAAAGGGAACATAAATGAGTTGGGAACATGAAGATGGACACTCTAGAACCTCAACAAGAAATCCTCATTAAGACAGAGTAGTCGGTGCACCCTGGTGGAGTGGCATTATGTCAATCGTTCTGAAGGAGCCAGCCACTTAATCCTGGGTTTGAGTCCTGTGTCCAGGGTCAAAGAACGAAATATAAATAAAAATTTTTTAAAAGATGCTTCTTCCTCCTCTCTCTTCCTGCCTGCCTGCTCACCTTCATCCCCGTCTGTACCTTTCCTTTTTTTTTTTTTTTTTTAAAGAGTAGTGGAGTGGATAGGGGTCAGGAGTCAGTCTGACTTAGATTCAAACTCTAGCCTCACTACTTAATCAAATGTGTGAAAGTGAAAGATCTTTTAACTTTTCTGAGCCTCAGTTTTCAACTTTGTAAATGGGGATAATAATGTGAACTTTATATGACTGTAGGGAGAATTAAATGAGATAATGCATATAACAGTACCCTGTCCAATGCCCATGGAACTCATACTTAGCACTCAAAATATAGAGCTGTTATTATTTCCAAAGAAAATTAAATATGAAGAATTACTATTTAACAGCTAAAGTCAGGAATGTAGGAAGTTTTGCAAACTCCTTGGCTCTGGTTATAGATACTAGTCATTAGTTTCCTTTACAATTGACAAATGACCATAATAAAAGTGAATTAACTTTAGATAAAAGCATGGTCAAAGTTCTAAATTCCATTCCAGGGACACAATTGTTGTCTAGATACTCTGAGTATGAAGAAGGTCAGCAGCAAAGTGTCTTCAAACATTCCTGAGCTAGGTTTTGTTTCTCTCATAAAATACAACATTGCCTTCCTAAACAGGGATGATCAATTAAATATAAGAATTTATTTCAGCTTTCTTCCATACCAAACAAAACGACAGTAAAGAATATTCTTAAAGAGAGAAACCCACAATGACAATGAGATTAGGAGGGAAGACAAAAAGAAGATTTTGAAAAACAGAAGCCATAAAACAAGCGGTGTCTTATTTCATAGCCCAGAGAAAGACCATCTCATACACTTTTCTTGGAAAAATGAAAAAGTACGTAACTGATATTCCAAAGGACTTGGGGATGTTAGGTACCTCTGGAAATGGGAATAAAAATGGGATTAGAGCAAGAGGACTGATTTGTAATTCTGTTTAAAAAGTAGTCAGATTCTTACATTCCCCCGATGCAGCCCTGTATAACCAGTTAACTGTTCTTTTCCAAACCTGGCAGAAACCGAATAAGGTAAAATAGAATCACTTTCTGGGGAGCAACTGGCACATCTAGGGATGGAATTCAGTGCTGTAAACAGAAGGGGGACGTTTCAGTGAACATTTATGGAAACATCTATAACTCAATAAAATTCTAACTCTCATCTCCATTCGAATTCCAAAGCCGTGAAAATGTGAAACTTTGTCTATGGGGTATCTGACCTCCTCAGGAGAAAAGACATAAAAGTATTCATGTCAAGAGTACACTAAATGACCCAGCCGGATGACCTGAACTTTCAAGAAGCTCTTTTAGTATCTCACTTCTAAATTTAAATAGACACTCAAAGATTATGGGACATGGACAAGAAATGAAAGGTAGAGACCCAAGCAAAGTAATTTAGAAAAACCGAGATTATGACGGGAAAAGAAAACTATTATTAATATCCACAGGCAATTAAATAAGCTGATCTAGATCTCACACCTATAAAACAAGAATATTATGTTATTTTAAAAAGGAATATTCAAGGAACAAAATAAGGCTCTTGGACATAAGAAAAGTTGTGGAATAAAATATTTTCAAGTAAGTTTGGATGACAACGTTGAACAAATCTCCCAGAAAGTAGAGCAAAAATGTAAAGAAATGGAAAAATGTAAATGGAAAGTTTAAAAAAGAAAGAAAATTAGAGGGTCACAATAAGAAGTTCAACAGTTATATGAGTTCCACAGGGACAGAAAAAATATGTAACTCATCAAAGGAAATTATCAATAAAAAATTCAAAAAAGGAGGGCATGTGTTTGTAGAAGGTAGGATCTGAGTGCCCAGATAATGAACACACTTAGACACACTCCAGGACACATTACTGTGTAATTTCAAAACACTGATGCATTTGTATGCAAGGCTGCTATTACAAGGAACCACAAACTGGGTAGCTAAATAACAGAAGTTAAACAGCAAAGAAAAAAAAAGACCTATTGCATACTATGAGACCCAACTGTGGCTATCATTTACACAGTCATAATGATGCTAAAACAAATATTCATTCAACCAAGGTGAGCACATTAGTATGGGAAGATAGAAATAGTATGTACCTGGTCTATGTGTAGGTAAGGGATTTGTACATACAGATGTACAAATCTGTGATTTAAAAAATCATCAGTCTTCACACTTAGATTATTGAGCTGTATTCTGTTTGTTAGGATTCAATTAATTAAAAAAGGAAATAGTTGTGACCTAGTAGGGAATAGGTGGGGACCTGCCAAATAGAGAACCATGTGATGTCTAAAATAGAACACCACTATTTAACTACAGCTATAAAAACACAGGTCCTATATCACTAGATTTTAAGTGTTTTCTTTTTTCAAGAAAAGTCATATATATATATATATATATATATATATATATATACACACACACACACACACACACACAAATTTTTACAAATGAAAATTCCTGATATTTAAAACATTGCTTTATATCAAAAACTTACCCGAATGCTACATTTGGCTTACATGCTGCTGGTAGACAGTTTTAAAAAGATTTTTTGCTTATTGGAGGATATGGGGAAGACAATGTCACTGAAATAATATTGCATTGAGTTAGTAAAATTGGCTCTGGATAAAAATAATTTGAAAAAGAAAACCAAGGAGTGAATAACTGTAAAACTAACAAGCCAAAGCAAAACAAAACAAAGGAACAAAACCACTGGAACATAACATTTTTTCCAAGGAATATTGACTTGATAAAATAGGAATTATTTAATGTTTGTAAAATAGAAAGTTTGTGCCTTTGGCTTGAGATATTCAGTGAGAGAATTTAATTGGGATGACAATTGCAAATTATTTGAAGCTCTAAATCAACTGGATAATTCAGTTCCTTCTAATATGAAGAACGCTCAAAGTTCAGTTTTAATCTGATGTCGGTGAGAGACTTGTCATTTCTCTTGATTTCCAAGGCTGAGCACAGTCAAATGTCAAATACCAAACAATGTGCTAGATTTGAGTCTTCTTATTCCTATCTATTCATGTACAGATGAACAAGGTTAAAAAGGAAGGCAAAGAAATAATGAGAAAAAGATGACTGTTGGATAAACAAAGACAGGAAGCAATTAAGGGTTGTCTGGGGTCCTAGAAAGGAGGCTGATTGTAAATAGACACAAATGAACCTTTTGTATTCTCAAGTATTCTCAAGCTAGACTGTGGTGATTGCTGCACAAATGTATAAATGTCTAAAACTGTTGACGCACTCTAGTGTCTTAGGTGTTAAGTCCACAGCCTCCAGCTGACATAATCCACATATAGCCCAGCGACCTGGGTTGGAGGCGGGAAGAGCAACCAAGATGAACACCCAAATGAAAATAAGTAAAATGATTCTTCCTCCTCTCTTTTCCTGCCTGCCTTTCCTTACTTGCCTTCATTTCTGCCTGCACTTTTGCTTTAAAAAAAAATAAAGTAAAACTCTTGACTTACACATTTAAAAGTGAGTGGATTTTATGCTAGATAAAATATACCTTAATTAAACTATAATTTTTTAAAAAGAACAGTGCATAGAGTGCCCTAGTGGAGTTGCTGCCTCTGGCTGAGAGCACAGTCCACATACATCCCAAGGACCTGGGTTCGCATCCCAGGGCCAGGATAAACAACTAATGTGAAATAAATAAAAATAAATAAAGTGCATCTTCCTCCTCTCTCTTCCTGCCTGCCAGCCTACTTCCCTTCATTCCTACCTGTGCCTTTCGTTTAAAAAAATAAAATAAAAAAGAACATTGAAGGATAAAATAATGAATGACAAGATATTCACACAGTCTCAAAGTATTTTCCCACTAGATACATATTGTACTCATAATAAGGAAAATAAAAACTTTCTGGTGCAGAAAGCTGGCAGATTCTAAGTAATGAAACTTAACATCACCAGTAGAGGGACTTATGGATATCTTGTGCCTCCTGAAGTAATGCACAGAGAAGGATATAATATGAGTGTGGTATTCCTGTCAAAAATGTAGGACCAAGGAAGATTAAGAAAAAAAGAATAAGAATATAAATTGAGGAACATTCAACAAAATGATCAGCAATCTTTGAAAGTGTCAGCATCATGAAAGACGCAGGCAGCAATGTTCTTGATTAAAGTAGACTAAGGAAATGTGACAACTAAGGGCAATGTGAGCTCCAGACTAGATCCTGGTCTAGAAAGTGGACTTCGGTGGTACAACTAGTAACGTTTGAGTAAGATCTGTAGATTAGCAGCATTTTATCAATGTCAATTTACTGCTTCTGAGAATTGTACTGTGATTGTGTGAGGCCTTAAAATGAGGATGAAAGGTATGTGGAACCCTCTGCACTGTTTTTTGGAAATAGTTTCAAAACGAAAAGGTAAAAGTAAAAGGAGTTTTGCCTGCCAAATGGGAAAATGACATGGATGAATAAGAAATTAATGGTGGTGTGATGACCAAAATTCTACTTTTTGCTTAGAAAGCGGTAGTAAGAAAATAAGTTGACATAAAGATGTTTAAAAACTAAGTACTAAAAATGATTATTATATTAAACATTCTCTTTTTGGTTCTTCCCTTCCCAATGGGAGCCACATTATACATGTAGTCTGCATTTTTCTTTTTTCTACTTAACAATGTATCTGTATTAGTGAAGTAAAATATTTAAGCCTAAAATTTTGATTTAGCTTTGTTTAATATTAAAAAAAGAAATGGTGGATCACAATAATATGTGATGAAGACTTGGAAAGAAGGATCACACTGACTCAAAGAGCTTTCAGAATTCAAATACGGTCTGGTTATTATCTTGCTTAGTAAAGATAATAAAACGAATGTTGACATCCTGGTGACCACAGAAACACAATGAACAAAGAGCATTGGCGAGGTAGGGCAAAGGTCCATGTGTGTTCTGTTGCTGTTGTGATATATTTATCATCTGTGCTGATTCTCTGTAATATATTAAATCAATGTTCTCTTCAATATTTATTTACAAAGAATAAATAGCTCTCCAGTTGAGTTAATGGTCAACATCAAAGTTTTTATTTAATTTCAAGAATGTGGCCTATAAATTGAAGACCTGTAATAATCATAATGCTTATAAATATGTTTATTAGGTATAGGAGGTATAGGAAATTAAATGTTTTCATTTACCCCTTGTATGAATTTAAAACACTTGTGATCAAAAGTCCCCCAGCTTCTAATGCAGTTATTTTTCTTGTTAATCAAAATGCTTGCTTCTACTTCTTTCTGTGTAACAATTCCTTGCAGGCTGTTCAGAATAAAAATGTTTCAAGCAGTTTCATATGTAAATATAATGCAAAGCCTTACCCTACCATAGCACCCCAATGGAAGAATAAGCAAAATATTTTTAGCTACTTCCCTGCAGGTGAATAATGAGGATGTGTTCAACATTTTACTTTTAAAATAATACTGATATGAATGTCAATGTGTCTGCATATATATGTAAGTTGGATAAATCTCTTTACATAGGATTTATAGCTCAAAGTCATGTTTAATTAATTCTTTTGATAGATACTTTAAATTTTGCCTTACATAAAAAGTTTTTATATGTATTTTATTTACTAAAATGTTTATTTTTCAAAAATTGCAACTGTTAATATGGTACAACAATGTACTTAAAAAATAAAAGGTTGATGAACCCTAGTGGAGTAGTGGTTAGGTCAACTGCTTCTGAAGGATGAAGGTCACATAACCCTGGCTTGGAGTCCCAGGTCTGGGGTGCAACAGCCAGTATGAACAATTAAAAAGTGGGAATAAATTTTTAAAAATGCTTCTTTGTTTTCTCTCTTCCTGCCTGACTGCCTGCTCACCTTCATTCCTGCCTACACATTTTCTTTAAAAATAAATAGATAGATAGATAAATAAATAAAAGGCAACCTTTCCTCTTCCCTGTCACCTATCCCTCCTCCCCGAGGAAGCTCATGCTATTACAGTAATATGCAGTCATCCAAGTGTATCATTTCCACATACACATGTCATCATAAACACACCTACATATATATTAGCCATATATTGTACATACATAAGAATTTTTTTGGTTTTAGTTTTCATTGAAATGGAATCATGCTTGATATATTATGAACAAATTACCTTTATTACCTCACAATATTTGTTCTTGTACAAATCTATTTACATTACTCATTCTAATATAGTTTTCTGATGTATATCTACATACATTCATACACATGAAAATTGTATCTAAATAGGATTATATTAAAATGCATTTATAACTTTTTGTATTTCATGCATGCCATTTTTAATGATTCATTACATAAACTTATATTTCCCCAAGCAGCATCTCAGAAATGAATTTTCACCTGTACATTATATATATCACTCCCCAAAACTCTCAGCTTGTGTATTATATATCATTGCCATATGAAAGTACATTTGTCAATTTATGGATGAATAACGTACAATTCAAAACACCAGGTTATTATAAACTACAGTGTATACATAGAATAACATTAATTTTAAGTAATTCAGAATTGTTGATAAGAAATTAATTAAACTTAATTTAAACCTTAATATTTCACAACTGCACTAAACTAATGAGAGAAACTAACAACTCTAAAATATCATCCAGGATTACAATAAAGTTTATTATCAAACATACAAACTTCAGGTTATCAGAATAATTACATTTCTTTTTCTTTTCTTTTTTTTAAGGAAAGGTGCAAGCAGGAATGAAGGTGAGCAGGAAGGCAGGCGGGGGTGGGGGGAGAAATATTTACTTATTTTATTTTTCATCTTGGTTGTTTCTCCTGGCCCTGGGTCTCAAACCTGGGTCCTTGGGAATGTAGTCTATATCCAGGGACCTTATCAACTAGGCCACCAAGTCATGCCAACATTTCTTGAGAATCTGTTGGATTTGCATTTTAAACATGTTTTGGAGAAATGGTTTATCAATCTACGTGTCCCTTTAATATAGATGATGAAATTGCTATAATATACAGTGGTCCCCCATTATCCACAGGGGATATGATCCAAGACCGCGAGTGGATGCTTGAAACTGCCAATGATATCAAATCCTAGGTATAATATTCTTTTTTCTATATCAACATACCTATGATAAATTTTAATATATCAGTTAGTTAGTGAAAGGTTAACAACAATACCTAACAATAAAGCCAAATGATTACAAGAATATACTATAATAAAATTTAGATCAGTTGTCTCTTGCCTCTCAAAATACCTTACTGCTGTTAATAATTTTGGACCTCGGTTGACCAGAGTAATTGAAACCAGAAAAAGAGAAATTGCTGATAAGAAGGGACGATTGTATCTCTAGCAGGGAATACCAAGAAGTGGTTAGACATTAATGATGTGATGCACCCTGGAAGAGTGGTAGTTAGGTCAATCGTTTCCAAGGGAATGCCGGTCACATAACCCTGGGCTCAAGTCCTGGGTCTGGGAGGAATGACCCAATGTAAACAACTAAATAAAAATAAAATGGAGTTCTTTCTTCTCTCTCTTCCTTCCTGCCTACACCGTTCCTTAAAAAAAAAAAAAAAAAAAAAAAAAAAAGATGTAGTTTTAACTCTAGGGAGCAGGAAAAATTATCAGTGCATATTGTCCATTGAAGAAAGCCAGATTTCTATTTATTGAAAACAAAAGTTATATACATTATCAAATGTATGACATACATCTGACTAGCATAATAGTGGCAGAGAAAGTTGGGCAAAAGTAATTCTGGATTAATATCATTAAGTTGCTTATAATGGTTATATAGGTCAGGGAGGGAAGTCAGACTGAGGGTAGAGAAAGAGACCTCCAATTTTTACCTTTGATTCCCGTTTAAATTTTTTCTAATAAAAAGTTTCGGGAGCTATATTTCTATCTATCTATTTATCTATCTATCTATCTATCGTCTATCTATCTATTTTTCTTAGAGGAAAGGTTCAGGCAGGAATAAAGACATAGGCAGGCAGGAAGAGAAAGGAGGAGAAAGCATTTTTATTTTTATTTTTATTTAGTTGTCCACACTGGTTGTTTCCCCCCCACCCCAGACCCAGGGTTCCTTTGGAGGCATTTGACCTAAATACTATTTCTACAGGTTTTGCCAGGTGTTATTTATATTGTAAAGAAAATTAAACAGCAAAAAAATCCTTCATTCATTTCAGTGCATAAACAGAAATTTAAGCACCATGGAAGTTCATTTTCCTCTCCTGCAGCTCTAAATTCATGCGGTCCTCAAACTCCAGGTTGCTTTCGGGTCTCTGCTCCCCTATCTTTCGGGTGTGACTCCAATTCTCATAACTCAGTGTTACTGCATCCCAGGCAGCAAGATGTAGGAAAAAAATGTAGTTCCATAGAACAGCCACACAACTTTTGTGTTTTATTACCTGGAACTTCCTAATGGGGCCTTACTTCACTGCAAGATAATCTGGGCAAGAGTAGCCTATATCCTGGAGGTGATATGCATAATGTAAAAATCATGGATTCTGTTATTATTAAAGGAGTTGAGGGTGGGTAACATAGTACCTACATCAAATTATTACACACATAAAATTGGAAGTCATACTACAATAATGTAAAGGTAGTTTGTAGAAGGACTAAGTGTGCTAAATGTTGATGTTGAAGGAAGTTCCTTAAAGAAAGATTATGTGATTGAAACTGAGATAAGGAAGTGGCTGGGTGGCTTGAAAATACTTGCTGCCATATATTTGGACTCAAGAGTAGAACAGAAACAATGAAATAATAAGAGGAAAGAAAATAAGCCAATCTAAGGAAAAGATCATGAATCTTTCCCTGCAAGTGAAATTGTGGTGCCAGGTTGAGAAACAGAGCTTTGAGACTCAAAGTATACTAATTTTGACACCAAGAAGACCTGATTTTGCTCATATCACAGGATTTTAGTTACATGCAACTAAATTCTCTTTGAGGGGATTTGGAGGAGTAGTGAGAAGAAGAAAGCAGATGTTTCATTTGCATTTCTGTGTCTTTTATTTACAGTTTGAAATCATGAGCACGTGTCTGTGGATTTGGGTATACACTTCTCTAAAACTATAAAAATTAGAAAGTGAAACTTAAATAAAACAACAGATGTCACTTTTAAATTTTTGTTGACAATGGAAGAGGATATTATTTAGATTCTCTTTTAAACGATTACAAAATATATCATTACACAAATAATTTAGTTTTGCTCAATGCCCACTTTTTACTTTAGAGAAACTAGTACACCCCTCAAGTTTGCCTTCCTGCAGTTTCCTTTCATTTCTCTTTTGTGGAAATCTGATTTATAGACAACTGAACTGTAAGTTAAGCCTTATTAATGGTTTAAACCCTAATTATCATTTAACAGTCTAAGGTCATGTATACAAATAGTATAACTGAGACCCTTTGAAATGAAACACAGACATGTACATGTTTCACCTGCCAGTCACCGTCAAAACTCTAGAGAAGGAATACTACTTCATGATGACCTTACAAAGATATGTGTGTGTGAGTGTTTGTGTGTATATGTTTGTTTTTTTCTTAAGGAAATGAACAGACAGGAATGAAGGTGAGTAGTCAGACAGTTAGGAAGACAGAGGAGAAAGAATCACTTAATTTTATTTTATTTTTATTTGATGTTAATATTGGTTGTTTCCCCCCAGACCTGGGACACGAAGGTGGGTCCTTGGGATGTGTGTGCACTGTGCTCCTACAGAGGCAGCTAACCTAACCGCCACTCCACCAGCACCATAAGGCTTTATATTTTAACAGAGGACTATATGATACTTGAATTTTGCATTCTGTCATAACTAAAGCAGACATTGGAATAAAAGTCTTTGGTCTCTGGCCTTTCAGAAATGTTCTCACTGTTTGCTTGTACCTAGTGAGAAATATGAAATATATCAATAGACATTAAACAATAAAGAAATATTGTGTTTGTTTATTTTCCAACCACAGTTAAATAAGAGGAACTGCGTTAATTCTGCTTCCTTTTTTCTAAACCGATAGCTATTTCAGGTCACTAGTATGTTCTTTCTTTGCAGGAAATTACAAAATTGAGAGAGAAAAAACCAAGTTGGCATTATTTTCAGCTTTCCTCTATTTTGGATGTAGTTTGAGTTCTTACTTTTTCTCATGACAATTATCAGAACTATTCAAAGAAGGAAAATGAGGAAAACACAGGGGCAAACAATTTTGCCCAAGAGCATTTGGCAGTTACTGCCACTGGATGAGCTATAGGAATCCAGACAACTTGACAGCTTATCTGTTTGCTGTGTTCCAACACAGGAGGACTCCAGTGCTGTCTAAACTGGTCCTCTCCAAGACCCTGAATCAGTGCCCTTGGAGAAACAGTTCCTTGACTTCTGACCTTTCTGTGAATACTAGTATGGTGGTCACTGTGATACCAAACCCTTTGAGGGCAGACAGTTGTAGCAAATGGTGACTGACTTGCAAACTGCGTTCAAATGAACAAGTATGAGCTATTTTAGCAAAATTACATTGAACTCAGCTTCACAAGACAGTGCATATTAGCTTAGACCGATAGCACCAAACTATGGCTCACTGCCATTTTCATACAGATTACAGGCATGGTTTGTACATTTTTTAATATATTGAAAAATTAATAGAACAATATTCATGACATGAAAATTATGTGAAATTAAAATTTAAAAATTGCAAAAATGTGTTCTTTTACTATTTAAGCACCAAAAATATATTCAAATTTGCTTCTTGTTGGCTTTTAAAACCTAAAATATTTACTACCTGCACCTTTACAGAAACAGTTGACAGATTCTGGTTTTAGAAAAGCATGGAATTTCATTTCAGGAAACTTTGGATTAAGCCCCAGAGTGATCATTTACTGACTGAAAGAACTTGAGCAAGGTATTTAACAGTTCTAAGCCTCAATTTCCTAGTCTATAAGATAAGCATACAAATTACCTTGCAGAGTTAAATGAAATAATACATTTAAAATGCTTAACACAAAACCTATCAGCTGACAAGGGGCCCATATATTATTGTTGTTGTTTTACCATAAAGTGAGTAAGACTAAACAAAACTGCAACACTGAGGAATTTTAAAATTATATTAGAAAGTACGATAAACTCTATAATATTATATAATACTTAAGATAATTTTTGCTTATGTTAAAAGGCATTTTGGATTAAATAATAGCAACGACAACAAAGGTTCATTTATAATAGAATGGATAATATTGGTAAATCCTGTGCTATAAAGATGCAAAAAGGTCATATACAAAAATGCAGGGAGTCTGCGATTATATGCCATATATTTGAATAAGTGAAATCCCTCACCTCTTAAACCACATACTTTCTAAATTCTGTCTAGTCACTAGAGTTGGTTAGGAGTGAGGTTAAAGTAGTTAACATACGTGTGTGTGTGTGTGTAAGGAGGACTACTCATGAATGATGAGACAGTGACATGAACCAAAGAATATAAATTAACTCAGATTACCTAAGGTCCAAATAAATAATGACATAGAAAATAAATAAAAGAAATGCATTTACTTTGTAAAAATTTGGATGCGCATGAAATATATAATTACAAAAATAGTTTCACTGGTTATTCCTTGAGGTAGACAAACTACAATTAACATTGTAGTGTGATAACTTCCAAGTCTTTCCCCAAAGAATTAAAAAAAAAAAATGTAATGATACTAAAAATGTCAAGTAGATAAAAGTCTATGCCTTGTGGGAATTGTTGAGGTCAGGCTAGCCACTTCAGATTCTAAGGCCTCCACCTACCCTCGGTTTAGTATTTAAGACACAAAACTAGCAGTATCAGGACGTGAATAGACAATGAATCCTAACAACTGCGCCCCACTTTGCTCAGGTTGAGAGAGCTCGCCTTGGGGGCGTGCCCAGCTTCCTTAGGGGAGTGCCCAGCTCCTCTGGGGGCGTGGCTCTGGGGAGAGGCGGTCCTCCGCCTCGGACCAGGTAATCGGGGCGGGATCTGGGGGCGCCTTGCGTCGCTGTCTGATGACGTTCAAGGCGCGCCTGACTTGTCGTGCTCGGCGTGTGCAGCTGTTGTTTGGCATCTTGTGGGCAGGTTTTTTGCTGAGGGAGAGGTGCATCTGTTGGCCGGGATGTTACAGACTGTTGCAACTGTGGAGGACGAAGAGGAGCAGGCGGAGGAGGACTGTCCAGAATTGGTCCCTATTGAGACGAGAGGAAAAAGAGAGGAGGAGGAAAAGTCTGGCTCTGGCGCTAAGATCCCAGTCACAATTATCACCGGGTATTTAGGTAACTAACATTCCCGGTTAGAAAATGCCGTGAACTCTGGTATCCTGGGATTTGCGGGACTGATGGTGCCTCTTCTGCCTTAGACATCGGAGCCTTTTGTCTGAGAGCAAATGTCTCTGTGGCAGAGGCTGGGTCATTTGCTTTCGGTGAAGGTTGCCTCTCATTTCAGGGGTTAAAGGTGCCCAGACTCCTCTGCGTTAGAGTCACATTTCTCAAGTGAGATGAAAAGTTAGCCTCGAATTTTGAAGCGTTCGGGCTTGGTGGTTTTGAAACCAGAACCGGCCCCCTAGGATCCACGTGACCGTTAACGAGTTATCTTTCGGAAGCTCATCTACCTCACTTGTAAATGGAAATAATATTGGTCACCTGTCTGAACGTGTTCTCTTATCTGCAAAATGAATCGGGAAACACCTACCTTATTGTCTGTCATTCAAGGATGTCCTGTAAAATACCCGACACGAGGGGCATTCCTCAGTAGATTCCCCTTTATTATGAGTCAACTTTTTCTAGCCCTTCGTGCAAAGTACTTAGATCTCAAACCGTTTTTAAGGTCTATGTGTAAAGCACTAGAGGAGAGAGAGTGAAGATGAAAGCCTCTACCCTTCAGAACTATGTTTCTCAACGTTCAGGAGTGCACAGGGACTTTGGAATTCATAGATTTGTAACCATGGTGCAGTTTGCTGAAGGACGCTTTATGAACTTATGACTAGAGGTGCTTTGCTGGAAATATTTGAGAAGTATTTTTGAATCTTGCAGTTAAATAGAAGCGCTAGAATAACGTGACTACATTAAAGGGCTGAAGAAATGCAAATAAAGTGATACTGTTTCCCAGAAATAATAATTTACTAGATACTGCCAGAGACAAGTACAGACTTGGCACCCCTGAAGGCCTTTACATAAAAAGAATTACCTCTGCAGTTTTGTTTTTTGCTTTGTAAGTTTTTTTTTCCATTTTTACACAAGACTAATTTTATAAAGGAATTTATGTTTTATATCTCCCCACTTTTATTTCAGAGGTTGCTCTGCATAGAAATTGAGCAAATTCCTTGCCCAAAACAGTCTACTTCAGACTTACCCGTCTGGCCTTCCCTTCTTGCTCACTGGTAGATCAGTAGAGCATTGACCGCAATGGTCCCAAACTTAGGACTGAGGACTAATGGCCAGCAACATTGCTGCTGAATCTGGGGTAAAGTTTCACTGCTTTTCCTTAACCATTTTCTCTTGAAACACTGTCCCTTGACTTCCATCACATTTTCTGATTTTTCCACCTACTCTTTTCATGCTTCCCCTCCCCAGCTTTTCTGTCCATCCTATTAACTTCACACCCAGCACACCCAGATAGTTTTGATATCCTATAGACATCTGGAACACACTATGTTCAAAACTTCGTGTTACTGTCCCCTCCTGTTCCTGTGATCCACTTATCCATCTGAGTATTCTAAAGCATCCTAACTTGTTTTTAGTCATGCTGCCTTTTAATTTATTCTCTGTATTTAGCCTTAATGATCATTACAAATGTCAATCTGATTGTGTCATACCCTTCAGTGTTTTCCATTTGGGTTAAAAGTTCAAATTCTTTAGTATGAATGACAAAAGCCTATATGGTTTGGCTCTTGGCCAACCTGTAGCCTGCCACACTGTGACCCAACTACATTGAACTAATTTTACTCCTAAAATTAGTACCTTTTAGACATATATCTTGTACATGTTTTGAATATATCCTGTGACATAAATGCTAGTTTTTTGCTCTGAATTTCTTTCCATCTTCCACTCCCTTAATGTTTCTAAGCTTCAGTAAGGTAGAGACTGCCTCTATTTAGTGAACTTTTCATCAGCGTTCAGCCAGTAAAATCTGGTCCATGGTAGAATTTTGAATGAATGAACTATGTCTTAAAGCCTTTTGCTTCATAATGTGGTTAATGATTAGCACAAGTAATTCTGTTATGTGATCTTTTACATTCACCTCCTTCCTTTCTGTTTTCACTGCCACCAGCTTTTATAGTATTCATGTTCAGGATGTCTTTTTATTTTTTTTACCTCGGACTGGTTTTAAGAATTTCCTTACTGTCCTATATCCTTAAGGTCTGCCCCTTCCAATCTGTGCTTCGTTCTTTAGTCATGTTGGCTTCCTAAAGTACCCTTAAACAAACAAAAAAAGCCTTCATATCTTCAAAGCTTTTAAAGGAATATGACCTAAAAATGTTAAATATGCCTCAATATGCAGTAAATCCCTCCTAGTTATACCCTAGAAAACTTCCAAATGTGCTTCAGAAGATGTGCACAAGCTTATGTGTAAAGATTTTAGCAGCACTGTTTGGAATATCAAAAGCTTGAAATAGCTCAAATGCCCAGCAACAGAAAAATAAATAGATAGATAGATAAATGATATATTCATACAGTTGAACTGTACTGCAGTTAGGGTTTGTTTTTTTATCTTCCTTTATAAACTTTGGTGTTCAAAAGACATGTTTTTCTTCTGCTTGAGATGACATATGTAGTAGGTTTAATATGCCACCTACTGGATAAAGTTAGTGTAGCATTATGACTACCTTTTCCAAATACTGAATTTTCTGTCGGTTGTTAACATTTTGTACATCTATTCCCCCTTGTGTGTATGTTTCTGTGTGTTTATCCATGTATGTATATAGATAAGAAAATTTATAGATTAAGGTTACTAAAAATAGGTATGTAATCATTTTGAATTTGTTTGGTTAATGATAAATCTTAAGATAAAAGGTCTTTATATGCAAAATTTTAGGGGAATAAACTATTCTTCATCAAGAAGCAGTTATCATGTAAAGAGATTTAAATATATTTTATAAATTACATGAGTATTTTATTTGCTTGAAAGTCATCAGTAATTTCTTACTTATTAGAAAAGTTAGATGTCCTTATAGTAATTGTATTATAAGTTATATATATATTTTTATATTTATAAGCATATTTTTTTGTCATATGAGGTCGATGAAAGCTAAGTGATTTCAACTTGTAGGGGTGTTTGATATTTATGAAATTTATATCAACATAAAGATTTTAATGGTTTTCAAGGAGTGCTTTAATTTTTTCTTCTAGAATCTTCTATGCTATAGTTAAATAATATTTAAAAAATAGCATGCAGAAAAATGTTTTATATCTTTCTTGTGGCTTTTCAATTAGTCTTTGAATTTTGTTATTTAAAAATGTATATTTTATAGGTGCTGGGAAAACAACACTTCTGAACTATATTTTGACAGAGCAACATAAGAAAAGAGTAGCAGTTATTTTAAATGAGTTTGGGGAAGGTAAGCAAAGTTCAATAAATGCTGTGCAAGAATTTATAGGAAAGTTTATTCCACTGGTAAATTGATGTTCCATTTTTAAAAATGAAAATGCAGGATATGGAACACTTTGAAGGTAGAATAGTTTTGGAAAAATGAGATTGATTTCTGTCTAGCTTTATTTTGTACAGATTTGCGAAGCTGTTAAAACTGAAGATTTTAAAACTAAGTTAAACTTAATCTGTTTTCTCAAGCAACTTCAATTATCTGTGAGAATACAGGTATTTGATATATTTTCTTGTCTTTAATACTGAACTGTGGTTTTTAAAAATCTGTACATCAGTGTTAAACACAGTTATTTTTCTTTTTTGCCATTTGATTTCCTGAATATTTACAACTCTTCCCTGGCTTTGGTAAAATTCATTATTGGAGGAAAATAAGACACTGTCAGTCTTACGTGATAATAAGCATCTTGGTTTTTCATATACACTTTATCATTTCTCAAGCATTGCTAGGAAACTTATGTGTATTTGACTAAAGTTTAAAAGTTTTCAGTGAACAAAATAAAGTAGGATTTTTACTCCTATTGGGAATTCTGAGCAGTCTAATGGAAACAAAGTTTAGAGGAAGAAGGAAAAGAATAAAAATGAATAAGGTAATCCTTTAAAAAATTAAAGGGCATAAAAAAGCTAATCTGTAACATACCTGTTTAATCTAGAAAGTTGAAAATGGTCAAGAAAATACCTTTAAAGTAGCTTTATTAGGAAATGGGAGCGAGCAAGTAAGAGATCTTAAGTGGTAGTAGGTATGATTCATTAATTTTGCGTTTGCCTTTTTAGAGGCCTAAATTGTCTTAATGAAAAATAAACTAAAATAATCTGGAGCACTATAATTTAAATACTGTGGCTGCTTGCATGGAATGAAAGAATACAGTTTATTAGATGTACTTTCTGCTTTAAATCTGCTTCATTATTGGATATCCTCATCTTTGTTTTTCATTGACTAGTGATAGAATTATCTAAAGTGTACGTCTTTCTGATTATTCTAGGAAGTGCAGTGGAGAAATCCTTAGCTGTCAGCCAAGGTGGAGAGCTCTATGAAGAATGGCTGGAACTTAGAAACGGATGCCTCTGCTGTTCAGTAAAGTGAGCAGTGTATTCACTGTGTGCTTGTTGGTCTATTGTGAATGCTTATTGATTATATTTCCAGTTTTGATTTTCTTATGTAATTTAAATGAATTTATATACACTGTAAATCATTGTATTTTCAAACAGAAATTAGACTTATTGGGGTGCATTTTCTTAAAGTGTTTCTTACTAATTTCTTTCCTATCAGTGCCAATGCTTTGGTCTTTTTATTGAATTTCTTAACTGCTTTTAATGTTAATGTTTAATAATCTCTGTGGGGCAATGCTAGTCTCATTTCATGTGTAAACAATGATTTTAACAATGAATTTAAAAGTTCTTAGTCTTCTAAGACTCAACCTCGAAAAACAAAAATAAATGGCCATCCAAAAAGAGAAAAATATCAGAGTATGTTCCATTAGTTATAGTTAAATTTATAGGACAGGTTTGTTTTGATCACTAATAAATCACAGATCTTAAAAAAGGGCTTAATGTATAGTAGTTACTCAGATATTTTTGAATGAGTTAGAAAAATTAATGTCTATTCTGTTATTTTGTATATTCTATTAGTTGGATTTCTTCTGCATCATTTTCTGTCTTAGGTGTTTGACTTTAAGTATTAACAAGGCTAAAATCACAGCAGAGTTTTTTGAACATCAAAATGTAATCCATTAAGTATTTTCTTTCACTTTGGATATTATAAGAAAAAAAGAAAATTAAGACTTGATACCTTATTCAGAATAGAATTAAAAGGTATTTGATGATAGTTTCCTTTTAGCTATTATATTAAGCTACTATAATTCATAAATTTTCTCATTTTGGATGTATATTCTTTTTCTATAAACCTATAAAAATAACAGATTCTCCTTTAAGTATTCCCTGTTTTTTAATTTTAATAAAATTATTAACTCATCATGTAATTTCTTTTTTCAGTGTATCAGCTTCTATTTTCTTCTCCCTGTTAGTAAATATTGGGTGTACATTTTGTTAGAAACTTGAGAATGAGTTAAATTTTTATGTGCCTAAAGATATTTTTGTCTCAGATTTTTGAATATATTTCAGAATGTTTATAAGGTCATGTTGAAATATTTAATCACTGTATGTTGTATTTTGGTATTTTCCAGAGACAGTGGGCTTAAGGCTATTGAGAATTTGATGCAGAAGAAGGGAAAATTTGATTACATACTATTAGAGACCACTGGATTAGCAGATCCTGGTAAGAAATGGCATTAATAACCAGAATATAGTTCCTAAACATTTTGAAATGTATTACAGCTATCTAAAATGAGTATTGAGGCTTTACTTTAGATTAAAAAAAATTCTTTTGCTCAGAAGGGAAAATACTGGGTTGTCATGTTTCTTTGACAGATGAATTATAAAGTACTTGGTAGTTTGTTTTTAACAGAATTTGAAATTTTACGAGGGTACATCTTTCTGTTTTGTTTTGTTTACTAAATTTGAAATAATTGTATTTTAAGGTACACGGTTAAACCAAGATTACTGAGTTTTTTCTGGTGTGGAATAATAATGATTATGAAATTTTTACCTCTGAGTGGAACATCTAAATTTCCTTATGGAAAGCTACACAAAGTTCGTGTGCTTCTAACAATTTCTGTTACCTTAGCAAAGTCTTGATTATAATAAGGTCTGCCTGTTTTCCCCACATAACTTTTTTTTTAAACAGTGGTGCAGGAAGGAATGAAGTTTTGTAAGCAGATAGGCAGAGAGAGGAGGAAGAAACACCTTAGTTTTATTTAGTTGTTTACAGTGGTTGTTTCTCCCATACCTGGAACTCGAACCCAGGGACATGTGGCTTATTCTTTGGGACGCAGTTGATACAGGCTTTTCATATAGTTCATATATTTTTATAGGTCTGACTAATGATAGAAATAGGTCTGTTACATTGGTGTTAAGTGTTAATTTAAACCTAGTAAGATGAAAAAATATCATGTTGCTGCTTAAATGTCTGTTTCTTTCATTATAGCTAGTTTATAGAGAAAAACTTGTTGTTTTTCTTCTAGACTATATGAGTTTAATAAAACATGGTTCAGCTTTTCAGAGGAAGAAACAAAAGTTAAAGATCTTGGAGAAAACTTTTGTACCCAAAAAAATACAATGAAGGAAATTAAAAAAAAAAAAAAAAATCACTTAATCTTTCACTATCATGAAGGGCAAATAGTTAAATTTCTTTCCGGGGATTTCTCTGTGTCAGTGCTACTTGATGTGTTATGTTGAATGACAGCATCAGCCTCACCTGGAAATCTGTGAAAAATGCAGATTCTTGGCTGCCATCCCAGATATACTGAATCAGATCTCTAAAGTTGCGGAGGGCAGCAATCCATTTATCAATAAGCACTCTAGGTGATTCTTAACACGCATAAGTTTGAGAAGCCCTGCTTCATATACTTCTGAAAGTTGTATAAATCTACAGAAATAATTTTATAAAAATCAGATCACATTCCTTATGCTACTTTTGTCAATTTTAGTTTTATTTGAATCCAGAAGAAAGAGAACTTGAAAATAACTCAAGGAATTGCTAAATATCAGATAATACTTCTTTACTATTAGACATAAGCGTTACAGAGAAAAGAATTATAAGGAACATAAGCAAATTATTTTAGCAAATTATTTTAGCAATAACAATAACAAACAAGTTATTTTTTTAAGCTACATGTTTCAATTTTTAGAGTAATATTTGACTCCCTGGCATAAAAGATGAGGGAGTCAACACTTTTCCTCTTTCTCCCATCTCTGGTTTTGGTTGATTGTATTCTTTGTAGTCAAGATTTATAACATTTATGTCATAATTTGTTTAGTTCCAGTTCTGTATTTAAGTGCTTTTAGTGTTTTTTTTAAACCAATATGGTGCCTTCTCTCTTCCAGAGTTCATCAGTCTCTTGATTGAATTTATGATCAGGTACTCTTTTCAGGCCTTAAGTGCTATATTCCCCGAGTTTTTGCATACCTCATGACTTGAAAATATTTGTCTTTTGTTTACATATTTGAAGGTTTTTTTGACTAGGTATAAAACTTCTGCATCAAAATCTCATTTCCCTCAGAACTTTGCAAATGTTGCCCCATAGTCTTTCAGTATTTTTTGATTGATTTTCCTTGTTAGTATTTTTTTCTTGTATCAAGATTTGTGAGTGCAGTATCATTTGAGTTTTGGTGCTGTTGTTTAGCACCTTTAGTGTTTGAAAATGTGTGCCTGTTGTTTTCAGTCCTGGAAAACAGTTTGGCAGGAGGTGAAATCCTTAGTAAAAAATTTCAGTGGAACTTTTGTGTGGTCATTGTTTTATTAAAACGAGGCCGCCAAATGTAACTAGAAAAGTTGGGTTTTTATTATGTCTCCTTGAAGGCTATTTGCTTTTTTATTTAAAGTACTGGAAAATTTTTTCAACGTTCATTAATATAACTAAGATGCATCTGATGTCATTCATAATCATTTTTTTCCTGTCTTACAAGATACCCTTTAAACTGTAGGTCTAGTTCTTCATTTAGGAAAATTTCTTAATATTACCATGAAGAGTTTTTCTGTCAAATTAATTGCACTTGTATTTTATGATGCCAGTTTTCCTTATTTTTGCGTTTTCTTTTGCTTTCCATATTGATTATTTTTAAATTATTTGACTTTTCTTTCAATTCTACATTTACTGTAATCACCTGAAGCCTTTTATTTTTTGTCAGTATTTCTGTTTCCATCAGTCTGATATTTCAAATGAATTGGTTAAGTAATAGTATTATATTAGCATTATAAATTTATTTCTTTAGCACAACAAATTATTTTTATATTATTCTACTTTATTTTGCTTTTTGACTTTTTTATCAAGTTTTTTTTTATAGTTTTTTTTTCTGAAGGAGCTCGAAACATCAAGTTTCTTGGATTATGTTTGCTTTTAGGACAGGTTATTTGCCATTGTATGCCCTATTCATTTCTTCACTTTTTTTCCTTCCTGTCTTTTGTCTTTTTGTTTTTGTTCTAAGCTGTAATACATGTGCATGATTTTTTGGTTTTGATTTTTTTGGCATGTTAGGAGACTCAGAACTTTTTTTAATACCTTACCTTCTTACTGAAGTTTGTTTTTATTTCTTGAGCTCCAGATTGAAAGCTCGATGTTGGTGGTTGCAGAGACGGGGAAGCAAGGGGAAAAGTGACTGAGAAAGCAACATGAGCAATTGATGTTTAGACTCTTCTCTCTTAAAATATCAAATATTGGCACCCCTGGTGGAGCAACAGTTGGGTCAGTTTGCCTCCAAATGAGCAAACCACATACCCCCGAGTTTGAGTTTGAGGGTGGGGGTTTGGGGGAGGTGGGGGATGAAGCATCCAGAGAGCAACAAAATAAAGTGCTTCTTCCTCCTCTCTCTTCCTGCATGCCTGCCTGCTTGCTTTCATTCTTGCCTACACCTTTCCTTAAAAAAAAAAATTCAGCTATTCACTCCTGAGCTTGCTGCAACGGCTCATAAATATAGATACTGTATCTTGAAGGGGGACATACTACTGCTTCAGACATCTCAGTTCATTTTTCTCTGAATCTGAGAAATTGATTCCTCTACCCTTAAATGTAGAGATGGTTAGAAACATCTCCTCTTTATTTTTTGTTGACTTTTTCCTGATTTGCTTATTCTTTCCTCATTTCTCACTATTTTGAAAACTCTTTCTAACCTGTTTCCCTATAACCTATTAGGAATGAGAGTAGATTAACAATTACCATAAGTCATATAGAATTTTCTTATTTTGACTGGTACCCTTTAGAATTTATGGCAGGAAGTTGTATATTTGGTTGCTGCTGATAAAATTTTGGCTTTACATTGTTTATTTTGTTTAATTTTTTATTCTGTTAGGTTTTGATTAAGGGAGTTTATGTAATTAATCTAGGTTGGGATTTCTTAAACTTGGTATAAATGACATTTAGGGTTGGATAATTCTTAGTTACAGGGGACTATTTTATGCATTGTAGCATGTGTAACCATATATCTAATTTCTCCTAGTAGTGTTCCCCTAGTTGAAACAAGCAAAAATATATCCAGACTGTGCCAAATATTTCCTAGGGAGAAAAGCCACCCTTGGTTTAGAACCACTGATTAACTTCATTCTTTTCCCTATATTCCTGCTAAACACCTGCAGCCAAATGTCAAATAGCTCTTTCTTTGTGGAGCCTGATGAGTGTTATACCAGAGATACACACCACAGATTCAGAGTAAAAGCTACTATGCTTTTACAGTTCAGTTTAATAGTAGGCAAATATTAACTGTAGGATTTGCAAGCTGTTAATCTAAATGTGAATCAGTGAATTTAAAAAATACATAAATTGTCCAGAGTTAAGACCTTTACTGGAATGAATGAAATATGGTTTTTTAAATGACTTATTGTTTGCAGTAATGATAGAGTAGATTTACTGTTTCCTTCCTCATTAATTAAAATCATGTTGTTAGCCAAGTAAGTGAAGAAAATTCTTATTGGCAATTCAGTTGTTTCCTGTTTAGGAGTCTGACATTCTCCAGTTCTAAGCTAAATAATTGTCATGGTAAAGTAATTTCCTTGAAAAGGACGACATTGATTCAGCCCCTGTTACTCACAAATCCTATTTCAGTCAAACTGGAAAACTATTACGTTTTTGGGAAAAAAATCAATAGATATCAGGAAACCATTAGATCTTGTGGCCCTTGCTATATCTTGCATGAGTAATCACTATAAACAGCTGACAGGTATTTCACTGTTGACAGAGTGATGCTTTGGGGACATCTCGTCAGGGCAGGTAGACAGCTTTAGACATTGGAATGAGTTCAGTTATCTTTGTTTTTCCCTGATACTCATTCTTTTAGACAGCCCTGTCACTAACTGGACTTTCGATGCTTTGAAAAATCAAATACTTTCTTCGCTGTCGGTTTTCTTGTTCTTGTGTCGTGGCATACTAATCATTAGTTTCTGTCAAAAACAAGTTTTAATTTCTTATTTCAAATTGTTTTTCCTCTGACCCAAATTTTATATAAGTACTAAATAATGTAATGGTCTATTAGTAATACCATATAGTGTGTAATTTTACTTATTGTTCTTTTTCTTCTATAAAATTTAAAGTAAATTAGAAAACATTTAGACAGGCAATTTTGGAATGATCTATGTTTTGATTTCCTTAGAGGGATCATTCATTATTTGTAAACCATGTTATTAATCAGTAAAGAGAAAATGAAAATAAGTCATATGTGTACATAGTCATACTACCCAAATAATTTAATACTGTCTGTTGATAAATTGTCATAGCATTTAGGAGCTTACTGTTAATAATTATATAAGTTGATCTTTTTTTTTTTTTTTTGAGGGAAAAGGGAGAAGGGAAGAAAATAGGTATAAATAGTAACATATTCTGTCATTGTTATTCCCATAAAAAGATTAGAAACTTATTTTGTATATTTTTTTGCCTGCTAATTCCATTGGGGCAAATTAAAGCAATATAGATAGAATCATGTTTCTCAGTTTGAAGAAATATTTTTAAGAAGAAATATTTTTATTTGATGATTATTATTTTCAGGTGCCGTGGCATCTATGTTTTGGGTTGATGCTGAATTAGGGGTGGATATTTATCTTGATGGTAAGTAAACAATAAATTTTCTTTTGTTTTTAAATAAAATTTAATTTTTATCATTAAAATCACTTTTTGTTCATTTGTATTCTAATTTTGATTCCATGTTTTGTTATTTTTTTTAACTTGTTTAGTTTGATGATAAAGTCGTTCTTTTTATATAGAGATTCTAAAATCCCAGACAGCAGACTGGTAGACCTAGATGTCAAATCTTAATCTTAATTTATTGCTTCTACTAAGGTTTTCCTTTCAAAAATTCTGTTAGATTCTTATATCCTCTGTTGTTTGATTTGTACATATAATGTTAGACCGTTTCATTTTAATCAATTAGGCAATATGATGATCATATTTCATTTTTCATTCTGCCTTGAAGATAAGAATTAAACCTATCCCACCCATCTCTTTAACTCTTGGACAATTTTATTTGTAAACTTCATTTAAGACATATTAGATATTTTCTTAGTTAAACAACCAAATTCCCTCTTCTCTTCTCATGCACCTTTTATAGGTTATTCATAGACTGAGGAGTGAAATTTAAGAATCATTGAAGTTGAAACCCTATTTGGCGCTGTTGTATGTGGATTTAGACTGAATTCTTTAGGCATCATCAAACTTGTTCTCCTGTTGTCCTTTGAAAAAATTAATTACATAAAATCAGAGCTTGCTATGCTAATTGATTATTTGGAAACTTAGGTACATGTTATGTAAAAAATTTGTATATGAGTAAGATTTGGTGAGTGATATTAGGAATGAGATATCCTAAGATGTCTCAGATTTGTTAAGCAATAATCTAATGTTAAAAGTTTCAATTTTGACTATGTGAAAATAAGCAAAAAATAGCATGCCTGGTGTAATTTGTCACATTTCACTTATGATCGTATTTTAGATTGGAAATTTTTTTTTTAATAAACATTGGTACTTTGTTTTTCATTCCCCTAGCTTTGGGTCTTGAACCCAGGTCCTTGGGCATTTTCCATGGCCTGCACCTTAGTCACTGAGCCACAGGATTACACAGGGATTATAAGCTTTTTAAAAGCCAAGAACTCTTATTTTCATATTCGTTAATTATTTAATAAAAAATTTTACTTTATATCCTTTTTAGTCCTCAAATAGTGCTAAGCTTTCAGTGCATCTTTAAAATGCATCTACTTATTAGTGGAATTGAATTAAATTTCACCCTTGACAAGAAAAAAAGAATTCATTTCATAGAATAACATTGGTGAACTGAAATAAATTAGTTTAATTTCATTCTCAAGTATAAAGGTCATTAAAAAATTTATTCCTTTGTAGGTATCATAACTGTAGTGGATTCAAAATATGGATTAAAAGTAAGTTGAAAGATTACTATGTGTTCTAATTATTTGTTAAGACCTCAGTATATGGGAGCAATTAGATTATTTTCTCTGTGTCTATTTGAAATTTTCCTTAACAAAAACAGGTTTTAAAAAAGAATCCTGAACAATAAATTTATGTTTTTTTATTATTATTTTGTGTTTTTTAATTAAATATTTTTTCCTATTGTATAATGAAAGTTGGAAGTATAATATTTTGTGATAAGAATATGAGGTCAGGATAAAGTTTAGATACATATAATTCTTTGCTAGGATTGAACCCCATTGTTACTAAATTTTTCTGTTTTGATAGGGTAAATTGAGCTTGATAAAGCATGTGAGAACTTGCTTTTCTTGTTAAACTATTTTCACACAAACTGGAGATCATTGAGTTTTTAAAAATATATTGCTTTACCTTATTTTGAAGCACTCAGGATTTGTACATAGGATTATCGAAGAGAAACTCTCCGTAGGTATGCTGTCAATATTTCTTTAGCTACCACAGTCCTCAGATCCACTTCTTTGGTTTATAAATGCGTTTAGTATGATGTTTTTCCCCGCCGGAGGAAAGGTACAGACAGGAATGAAGACAAGCAGAGGCAGACAGACAGGAAGAAAGAGGAGGAAGCGTTTTATTTTTATTTTCTTTAGTTATTCATCTCAGTTGTTCCTCCCCTGCCCCCAGATACAAACCTGGGACCATGGGATATATGTGGACTGTGCCAAACCACTATTCACCAGGGCGCACTAAAGATTTTTAAAAGCGCATTGTTAACATAAAGTAAAATCTTGTATCTTGATTTTCAAGTGAAATATTATTAAAAACAAGAGAGAAAGATTTTCTGCTGTCTGGATCGATACAGATAGTACCTAAAGTAATCATTTCTTAAAAGTTTAGTTTAATGCTTAAGAATTCATGAAAGTTTTTTATTCTATCCCACAATATATCTGAATTTGTTAGTTTGAAAACATTGTTTTTCTTTTAAATCTTCACTAAAATAATCCTCAAGGAATATATGGCAGGCTTATCAAATGACTGCTAATACCCCTTCACTGGCCCTCTGCTCCCTTGAGATGCTTGCGTCAGAGATTGCTCCTTTTCAGACTTTTAAGTCTAAATTTCTTGATAGTCTTAAGAGTCAAAGAAAGTCCTCAAATACTATAATTTTACTCAGAAATTCCAATTACTGTTCAAGTAGAATTCTTCATTCTGAAGGTTTATTTTAGATATTTTTGAATTGGTCTATAAATTTGACATAACTATAGGACAGGTAACAGTAAGGATGTTTTATTTGCCTTTTTTTTTTTTTTTTTTTTTTTTAATAAACCTGAAGTACCATACCTAAAATTAGACTCTATGTATTTATGATTATAGGAATAATTTTATGTGTGTGCTTGGGTATGGAAAACAGTTAAATAGAACCTATTATCATTGTGATAGAGGCCAAAGAAACATTCTGAATAATGCAAACACAGTAAACGTTTAACCCCTGCCACCTTGATAAAACCTCTTAAATTATTAAATCAATATACCTACACAAAACTGACATACTGTCAGGATAATGGAAACTTTAGATTTTCTAAGTCAGATGCCAGATAAATAACTTTTCCTTTATATAAAGAATTTGCCAACTTGTCCAATTCCTCTAGCTGCAAAGCTTGACCTCAGTAGCTGCTTGTGATTCAGAGAATTCTGAGGCAGTACAAGTAATGACAGTTGGATAATGGGCAGCAATTTAGGGTTGTCATGCTTCACAGAACCAGCCCATCACAAGTAAAGCTGAGAAATGGTACCCTGTGGCCAGCCAGCCAAATTGAAACTGAAATGGTAATTGATATCATGGGCTATCACTCTAATGGGATTGTCACCCATTGATCTGAAATATTCATTTTTTAATCATGGGCAAAGAATTGGACAACTTCAAATGACAGCTCTCTATTCTCAGGACTTGACACCCTGGCTACTGACATTGTTCTTTCCAGTTCTACAAATGCGACAGCATTTAATGCAATAGAATCAATGAATGAAGTTACACAGAAAAGGTCAAGTGAGAGGTTTCCTTTGGCTTTGGTTCTTCTATTATATTGCACAAGCAGTTGAAGCAATTGAGTCCAAAAACTATTTGGCTTGAAAAGGCCAGAAAAATAAACAGACTAAAATTATGCAATAGTTTTTTTAGGCAAAAATAGTGTTAGATCTATACCTGATCAATTGGAGAGAAATGGTGCTTTTGTTTTTTTTAATGATTTCTGACATTTTTGATGCCTGATTTATTTCCACTTTGCTCAACAGAGCCTTTTTTTTTCTTTCTTTTGGTCTAGTTTGTTTCTATTTCTGTGAAAAGGACATCTTGCAGCCTTTACTGAAGTTTTGTCTATGATGGTGTTATTTCAAAGGGCTCCTTTCTTTTTTTATGCTAAGTTGGAGGGTTAACCCTTAACCTTTTGGATATATTGAATAATTTAGTACCAAATTATTTTTTAGTTTTGTCTTTTTTGTTCTATGAGTAAAGCCACCATCTCTAAGGAGAGGTGAGGAATCCTTATCTGAGGGAGAAGCGGAATTTTTTTTATATACTTTTTTATATATAAATAAAATGAAATATTTTGAAAACATTTTCCATTTTATAATTTTATAAATTGAAGTCATCTAATGTAATGACCAGTGAATGTAAAATAATATTGGAGAGTGTCCTTTTGCATAGCACACATTGATTTTCATCTTTTTGCAAAATTTGACTTGGGGAGGTAGAAAGTTGCATTGGGAATTGTTGGGCTGATATCAAGAAAAAATAAACGTTATTTTCCACTTATTGTCTTTTGACGTTTATCCTTAAGATGTGCTTAATATAGGTTATTTATCTCTTCTGCTATAACTGGATATTACATATATTCTTAATAGTATTGTACATATTGGCAGATTTTTATTTTAAGAAATTTTAGCATGTTTATATTTTATACTTACTTTCTGGAGGTGATGGAATGTTCATCTACTCCACTTAGTATTGCGTGAGGATATCCAATCTTCTGGAGAAGTAAAAGCATTCAAAATATAAATTACTTTGTGAAACTACTGTTTTATTAGTTACATTTAGGTATGGAAATTCAAAAACATGTCTCTAATTTTCTTGCCATTTCTTTTTTTATACCCCACTAACTCCTAGCCAAATAGCCACATATTCATATGTGAATTAAGTTTCCAAAAGGTTAGTTAACATTCGAGTATTCTGAAAAATATTTTTAAATATTTAAAGAATTTCAGTATTACAGGATGATTCAGTCAGATGCCTTAATGATCTGCCTTTCCATTAATTGTGACACTGCTTTGATAAAATAGTCTTTAATGTAATTTTCATGTGCTTTTATACAATTATTAACATTTGTATACAAGACTGATTTTATATGATATGAAAGGCTTATGCAAAAATTTTAGAATAACGTTCATTTCACTGCTTTAGAATGTTTTCATTTTTTGCAAATAGCCTTATATAGGGTATCCTGTTCTTGTGAGAATATTAGATTTATCTTCTTTTATGAAATGATAATAGTCATTTCCCATAAATGATACAAAAACTAAATGATATATGTAAAAGGATTTAATAATTCATGAAGTTTAATTTTAAATAGAAAGAATATTATACTCTTAATTGCCTCTAAACTTCAGTAGGTTACTTTTAATTGTGATGACGAGCATCCATTGAGGATTGAAGTAACCAAAGTGAAACATGATTTTTTCAGACACAAAACTTATGGCATCCATGACTTAGGGACTACAGAAAAAGGGTGACTGCTTCCAAAGAGATAAAAACTACCTTATGGGCCCCCAAGACAATGTCAGAATGTTTTTTTAGATTTGGCGTGATTCTGAAGAGGTGAGCAAAACAGTTGCACTGAGTAGCCAGATCATTCACCTGTGGGATTCTAAATGCTAAGCTGCTCTTAAGCATAGCTTATTTGTTTCTAGAGAACATGAACCCAGTATGGAGTTCACACTATTATTCTGTGGGATGTGGGAGTAGGAAAAGAGGGAAGTATGTTAGATTTTAAGAAAGTGTCATTTTGTAAAAAGGAATATCTAAAATCTGAGCTATAATATTCTATAATATTCTTAAATATGGAGGGTTTTAGTTATCTTTAAAAAAAAAAAGAAAAGGGCACCACATCTTAAATCTTCTACCCCATCCCACTCCCAATTTTAAAAAAAGACCCTCTATAGCTATGTTCACAGTAGACAAAAGTTGCAAATGGGAGATAACTGTGCTTTCTGATAGAAAAATTGGTTCTGAATTTAAATATTCAATAATAAGACATGAAATCTTTATTAGACAAGGAGCTGTTGACATTAGATTTTGTGTGACAACACAGTAACCTTTTTCAAACTTTATTTTTGTTTAGCATTTAACAGAAGAGAAACCTGATGGCCTTATCAATGAAGCTGCTAGGTATTCATATTTAAATTATATGTTAATTGCTATCTAATGCTAAAGATAAAATCAGTAATATGTAAACCAAAACTGGGAAATAGAAAATATTGTCAAGGAAAACTGACTTTTATTTTTGTAGTTGAATTATTGCTATGTATTTATAATGGTCTAAATACAAGAATGTTAGTTTTATTTCTGAGAGTGTATATGAAGATAACTCTTTTAAGTTAATTATTGAACAAATATTGCATCATAGCATTGTGTAGGTTTAAGGTTTGCATCATTATTTAAATTTTATTTTCAGCTATTTATTGTAGCATGAAATGAGTGCTGGGCATAGAAGTTCTTTGTGGAAAACTTGGGAAATATTAACTAGAGTTGGTTCACTTATTGCCTTCTTTAACATTGAGTCAAATGTTCGATATCACTCAGAACAACAAAGAACAGTTATGGAAATAGTTTTAGTCTGGCATTTAGAACATTTTGTATAAGATACTCTTATGTTCCTTGTTGGTTTGTCTTTAGATTTATAAATACTAAGTTTGCTTACCCAAAACATATTCTTTTTAATGGGAAAAATGTTTTGAAATAGGCGACACTATATATGATGTGTATGTATGTGTGTGTATGTTATGTTTCATAATTGTGCTTAAACATTTGATATATAATTATGATACAAATTATTCTGAACTTAAATATATTCTGTAACTTTTTTCCTTTTTAAAATATTTATGATAGGAAATATAAATAAGTTAAATAGAAAATAGCAAACTTATAAAAGCCAAAAATATGTTAAACATAGTAGTCCTCCAATTTAAAGATTATAACTGTTCATATATTGAGATATGCGCAGTTAATCTTTATTGATAGAACATTTACTTAAACAAAAAAGGTTGTAATATACTGTTGAAACCTTTTTCATAGAATTGAAGTTGATTTTGTTTTGAGAATTTCACTGTATTCTTTGAAATAATTGACTTCACTTCCAGGTAGCATAAAACTGGGAATAGGAACAGATAGTTTAGTGATTAATACGTCCTGAAGAACTGAGGAAAATGTATAGCATGCTCAGCTTTACTACTACTCTCAATAGAAAATATAACTTCTAATATGGTAAACTAGTTTGTTACTTAACATTCTCAATTATTCTGTAACTTGAATTTAGAGAAACCTGAATTTACAGCATGTTTGTAGTGATCAACTAGATATTTGTTCGCAATCTTGATATGTCTTCTGAAGTGTAGTTGTTTTTAAGTTTTCGATGCCGGTTCACTCTTCATCAGATAACCACGTCCCCCACCAAATTTCAGATAGTCCTCCACTACTCTGAATGTAGTCTAAAAAACAAAGTTTGATGTTAATGTTCAGTGAATCTGTTCTCTATATTTCTTTGAAAATTATGGTAACTATTACATGGAATTTTTTAGTAAGTAGACTACCTTTGTTACTACCGTATTTGACATCTGAATTTTATGCATTTCTTCACCCAGAAAATGAGTTGAAAATCATCCTTGTGATTGTAAACTTTGAGTCTTATCTTTGTAGTTCCAGAGTAGCAGGCAAGAGCACTTAGTAAATATTTTTGAATGAATGACGTGAAATCTGGAATTCATATAATGATGAACACAATTCATCCTTGCTACCTGAAGAGTGATAAACAGATTAGGAATAAATGGAATCACTATGTAGAATATTATAGTGTTTTTAACTGTCAGTTGATCTGAATGAGCTGTTTCTATTTTTAATTTCCTAACATTTCTCTTTTGACTTCTGTTCTTTGTTTGCTAATTTAGGCAAGTTGCTTTGGCGGATATCATCGTCATCAATAAAACAGACTTGGTTCCAGAAGAAGATTTAAACAAATTAAGAACAGCCATTAGGTACAAATTTCTAAGTTTGTTCAGTAACTGCATATCCAGTTTAGTGCAGTAGTCCCCCCTTACCCAGTGTTTCACTTTCTGCAGTTTTTGTTTCTGCTTTCACTTCACCTAGTTTATAAATAAAACCTTATCATAGGTATCTGCATAGGAAAAAGCATAGTATATGTAGGGTTCGGTACAGTCCACTATTTCAGACAGCCACTGGAGGTCTTGGGGTGTATCTGTAGTGGATATGGGTGAGGGACTACTGTATACAAATATCTTTACCATGACGATTGCTTTGTAGAAGCTTAGGTTCAAGGTTGATCTGCTTGAAGTGCCCTTAGGGAATTACATATGTACTTGTTGCCTAATTGTTACATAAATATTATAAAATTATTCTCCATTGCTTACAGAATATAGTTCAAAGTTCACAGACTGATATAAAGGGTCTTCTGACCTCATCTTTTTCCTTTGACTCTTTCCCTACATGATGCTTCCCTAGCTTTATCCATGATGATTAACTTACTTTCCCATGGATATGTATTGTCAAATCCTTTACTCATAATGTGTTCTTACTCTCACTCTCAATCCTTTAATTCCTTCATCATCTCTGTTTTTTTAAGCAGTTTTATCCATTTTCTATAGTCCATTTCCTTGCTCTCTTCCTCACTCTTATGTGAAGTCTTACTTTCCCCTGAATTCTAATTGACTTTGCCTTTCTTAACTATTAAGTAGCCATGCCTGTTTTCTAGCTTGCTTTAATATCTTGAGTGTCCAGGACTAATATTGATCTACATTGGACAGTATGAATGGTATTCAAATTTGTGTTGAATGGCTCAGTTAACCTTTAAAATGAGGTTAGAATTCAGAAAGTTCATTTTGATTTATTTTGAAAGACCTAATAAATGTCAGTCATGAAAGAGACATTCACTCGCTTTTATTTGTAGTCATCTTTAATAGATGCAATGTCCTGTGCATGATGCCTTGAAATTACCATTTTTAGTATTTATAACTTCTGCTGACATTAGATCTGAATCTGGCAGTGACAATTTATATATGTTATAAATTGAATCACAGGTAATAAGGCTCATTAGGAATTTGACTATAATGATTATTGATTTTAGAACAAATAAATTCATATTTTATTCATGTTTGGTTTATTTTAATAGTAATATCTTCTTTGACTTAACTATAAAAAGCAATAACAAAGTCTCCATTTGGAGAGCAGGTGTGTTATACAGTGTTTAAGATCATGAACTTTGGAATCTGTGAGTTCTAATCTTCGGTCTCTTTCTTACTGTGTTCTTAGGGACCTTAGCCCCTTTAAGTCTGTTCTGTAAAACAAAATACTTACTTCATAAGTTTGTTTTGAATATTACATGAGACAATATTGATTAACTTTGCACCGGTGCCTGAGATACAGTCAGTGCTCTGTTAGCTATTATCATTATTAGAATGTATATTTTTCTCTAGTTTATGTAGTAATTTTAAGTTACAGTGAATGTGAAAATTAAAGAAAAAAATGATTGATGATTTTCAAAAATCTAGAAAGATGAAAATGGTGAATGGAGATTACTTTTTTTCCCCCTTTGACTTTGGTCTCCTAAATTTTGTTTCTCTTTTCAAAATCTTAGTCATTGAAAGGAGAATATTATCTAGAAAAAATTTCGACAGCAAAGGAAGGGTTATTACTAGTGGCTTTTCTATCCTCATATTGATTGTCTAAGCTGAATCTCTAACACCAGCACTATTAACCAGCTTATTGCCAGCCTGTACAGTACACAGAAAAAAATTTTCTAGCCTCATATTGATTGTCTAAGCTGAATCTCTAACACCAGCACTATTAACCAGCTTATTGCCAGCCTGTACTGTACACAGAAAAAGATTTGGAAAAAGCATTTTGACAAACTACAGACCCTTTTGACTATTTCGTTTTTGCCATTATATGGCAGACTTGTGACTACTCATAATTAGATTTGGGAAGTTTGAAGAAAGTAGACATTTGAGGGCAAATAGCCATCAGTTTATAATGTATATTCAAAAGAAGTGATTAAGAATTTTGGAAGATCGTGAAAGAAATAGAGAAACTTTCTGAAGAATCGTTGTATATAGGAAGCTTTCCCCATGAGAGCAAGTTTGAACAAACAGCATATATCTTCCCCGAGAAGCCTTGAAGGCAACAGAGTACATGATATAAAGATAAATAGAGGAGGTATATGGTATATTGAAAAGAATTTAACAGATTTTTGATACCATAGAAAAGTCACTTTTTATTATCTTGGTATCAGACGGAGTGCCAGCATAGTGGGTAGAGATCCTAGTTAAGGAATTTAAGAGATTATCATATAAAAAATAAATGGATATGTGAGTTAGTGTCACTATGAATATTGAGAACAGGCTGGAATCAGTGCCACTCATAAGATTTTTATTCCTAGCATGTGTGCAAACATTTCTGTAATGTGTTGGGGGGGAATTGAGACTCAATAAAAATTGTGCTTTATCTGTTCATTTTAAGAACACTAGAATTACTGGCTGTTTATGAATCATTTTTTCTAAAGTGAAAGGCCTATTTATAAAGTCACAAAGTAGCCCCCAGTCTGTTAGTTGTGTAATAGAGTTTTGACTATCCTGCTTTAACACTTAAGTGAACTGTACCTGATTTGCCATTTGAAGGACAAGAATATACTATAAAAAATAAGTTTTTTCTGTTTTTTTCTAGCAGTAGATATAGTTTTGTATACCTCCTTTCTGTTTTAGAAATATTGTGCCTTGTATGTTTAACATAGTTTAACATTTACTTTTCTACCTCTTCTTCTTCATTTTAAAATTTATTTCAGATCGATAAATGGATTGGGAAAAATTTTAGAAACACAAAGATCAAGGTACTTTTAAAAGCTTTTAATACTACTACTAAATAATTTAAATGATTAATAATACATATTAAGTAATTGATAAATATTCATGATTCTAATGAAAAAGATATAGGCACAATAGTTTGGCATATTTAATTAATATATTTGTTTCTCCTTGTAACTATTACTACACAGACATGATATTATGTTTAACTGTATTTTTGCTTCATAGGAAAGAAATCTTAGTACTTTTAGTTACTCAAAGAAGGCAACTAGTGTGGAAATCTGAAAAAGAGTATTAGAAATTTTATCTTAATTTGAGATATTTAAATGACTTTTTAGTATTTTTAGAACCTTCTCACTGTTTCACTATTGCAAAAATAATTATCAGAAAACTACATGGAACTATACTTCTAAGTTCCTGATGTTTGTTTATTAAATTTGGATTTCCATTTCCAGTAGTTTCTTCTCTTTATTTTATTCATATGCATGTGCATTACTTTAAAAAATAGATGGGTTCTTACTAGATTTTAGTAGATTGAACTCTTATTTTCCACTGAATGCTACCATGACTTCAGAACATTTCTGTACAGGGGTATTTTGTTTAGCTCTTTTTTTTTTTTTTTTTAAGCAACAGTGGCTCTGCAGCAGCTGATTAACCCAGGAACTTGCAACCCACAGCTCTGGGTCCCACAGTTGGCAGTCTAGTACCACCCAGGCCCTAGATCAGGGATTGTTTTCTTCGAAGGCCTTAGTCGAGTGGCTTGTCTGCAATGGCAGAGATGAGAGGTGTTGACAGAGTACCATAAATGTTAGGCAGTAACGGCAGCAGCTGCTTGTATGTATGTGAACAGCTGGGGAATTAATTTGTTATGCATTCTCAGAAGTCACTCATCTGCTGGCAGAGGTAGCAGAAGAATGCCCGTAGTGTAAGTCCTCTATAAAGCATATACCAAATGTGCTCCAATCATTTCAGATTCCTCATAGAAAATGCCTGATAATCTAACACATACTATGAGTCATTCATCACTATCTGTCATCTTCCTATTGTATTTTGCCATTTCCTTTTCCTTAATTTTTCTCTTTTTTTCAAAATGACACACAACCATAAATTGTTTAAATAAGCTTAACTTTTTTTTTGGATTTCATTTTGGAAATATCAATGCTCTACTTAAAATTTTTATTGTGAATTGTTTATTATGTGATGATTTTGATGTTTATTTCTAGCATTTGATTTTGTTCTGCTGTAGAACAATAAACATGCATTCATCACGATCTTACTTAAAATAGGTAAAGAAACAAGTAAATAAAATCATTAACTTTTCTTCAATGTCTAGTGTTACTACATATGAAAATCTAGGGACTTTCTGGAATAGTACTTCCTTGGTATGAGGGCTCAAGTTGGATTCAAATTTTTTCAGTGATGATCAGACCTCTTAGTAGAATTCTTACTGTTAGATCATGAATCATATTTAATATTTCCCAAAATTCTTTGAGGCGCACAGCAGCTCAAACATCCTAATTTAAAAACTAGTGTTTTGATTTTAAAGGAAATACTTGAAATCACTGATAGAAGTTTGGTTTTATTTAAAATTTTTTGTCTTTAAACATTTTGTGGTTGATAATTACAAAACTGTTATAAGCATGTATAAAAATGGTTCACTTTGAATATTTAAGATTACAGAATAAGAACACTGTGTCGTATTGTCCTACTGGTTAAACTTAAGTTGATTTTGAGTCAAATGGAAGTTTAATGAACCACACAGATCCAGAAGTAGGAGTCGAAGATTAGAAGTGCCATTCTTTTTCTGGATATTTTTAATCTTGGACATTGAAGTGGACTGAAAATTTGGCCAGTACAATTCTGCTACATGAATATCATGATCTGTTATGAATATAAGCCATGGCTAAGGCAAAAAAATCTGCTTTTTAGGCCATCAGTCATTTGAGGGGGACAAGCAAACAAGCAAAAACAAATATCTTAAATGTTATTAATATAATAGCTGTATTAAAAGCCCATAGTCCTTATAACAGATAAAGGAAGACTCTTCTTGATGAAGAGTCAGTAAATTTTTACTGAGAAGGTGACCATTGACCTGAGTCTTAAAGAGTAAATAAAGAGTTTTCTAGATGGGCAAGAGTAGGGATAACTTTCCAGACATAGGGAAGATTTTATTCCATGAACCCACAAGTATTTTAAAATAAAACACATGAGATTATGTTGCAAGAGAGAAAAAGAGGTAGGTTTGACTGAAGAGATGGAGAACTTATCACAGAGGCTCTTGAATGCCATGGATTTTTCTTCTCTGGGGAACAATGAGTTAATGAAGAATTTAAAAAGTGGTATGACTCTTGGGAGATGGATTGAATATGATGTTATTCTCCAAGTTAGGAAATAAAGGGAAGAGGAGCAACTTTAGAGTAAAGTGATGGTAGAAGTGGATTTGATAAAAGTGATTAATTCAGTTTTATAAATACTGAGTTTGAGGTACCACTGGGGGAGGAGGCAATTGAAAATATAATTCAAGAGGTCAAGAATTAGCTATTAGACAATAACTATAGCTCATATATCTGAAATTGCCTCTTGACTCCTGTTTGTGAGGCTTGCTAAGTTTTGGAAAGATGATGAGAGACAATATTCTTGGAGTAGCAGCTGAACTGCCCTCCCCACCTTGGGCAGCAAATGCCCTCTTCCTTTTCATTCTCCTACCCCTGATCTTAGACAATTTAAATCAGACTTTTAGACATAGGAAACACTGAAAGCTCTTCATAGGGAAAAGAGTAGGTAGGTATTCATGGCAGAGTTTTAAGAAATAAGGAGAAAGGGTGAGTTTTAGAAGTTTTTTGGTTTTTTTTTTTGCTTTTCTCTTTATGTTTGCTTCATTCTCTCAATTTTCATATGATGGTAATAGTCTATTTTTATGTTTTTCTACATTAATCATTTGGAAAAGATCTCATGTTTTTATATCCTAAGGAGGAAATTAAATACATCTGATGTCATGTAAATTAGCTTTCTAGTCATATGTCTTGGATGAGTAAAAAAATTATTTTTTATAGCAGTACTAGGTTTAAAGAAAGTCCATGGTAACTTTCATCTGGAAGCTTAGATGTTTTTCTCTTTTATTCTCCATTGAGAATGTGATGAGATGGAGTGAGAGACTGATATTTTATTATTTGTAGAATTTAACCTGTGCAAATCTATTGTTGATACTATTTTAGTAGTAGATAGGGTCTGGGTATAAGGCAGAATCATCTCTAAGTCTTCCATGTATTCTCAAGGACACTGTTACAGTTAAACTGTAGTTTACTTAGAAGCTCGTGTTTCAAAACTGACTTTTTAATATGTATGCAATTGTCCTGAATTTAATAGTCACACAATTGGCATACGTAAATTTTCTTAAACTTTAATCTTTTTATTCCGGTAAAGGTGTTAAACTTGGGAGAAATAATTCCTCATGTCAGTATAAATATTTTCTTAACTATAATACCAAAAAAGGAAAAAAATGTTTACTGTTAAGTCTTCAATCTTATATAAATTGATACTCAAAAATTTCTTCATGGAATATTTGATCATTTTCCTAATTCTCATTTAGTATGTCCAGAATTTGAAATGTTGTTAATAGTTTACTAACATTGAATTTTGGAATAAGATAGGAATTTATCTGCATGTGCCAAGATAAGTGCTCATGATTAACAATATTATTGCCACAAGTATGAGTATATAGCAGAGTGCTGAGAATGAGCAAAGCAGGCAAAGGTGGTCAGTCCTAAATTAAAGTACATGTTTGTACTTTTTTTTTTTTAAAGGAAAGTTGCAGTCAGGAATGAAAGCCAGTAGGCAGGCAGAAAGAGGAGCTAGAAACATTTTATTTATTTTATTTAGTTGTTCATCTTGTTTGTTTTCCCTGGCCTTGGGTCCTGAACTGGAGACCTTGGAATGTATGTGGACTACACTGCAGTGAATTAACCCACTAGGCCACCATAGTGTTCACGTTTGTACATTTTTTTAAATTCCTGAACTTCACAATGTTTTTGTTTTCCTTGTGAGAAAAATATAAATCAAGTTCCTGGAGTCTGATTTTTAAATTTAACTCTGCTGTTGTCAGCATTTTCTTTAAACATTGATTCATTTTATCTTTGATTTTAGAGAAAATTACTGTCCTCTGTTGTTTTAATAGGCTTGTGTAAAAATCAAACTGTTGTTCATCTTTATAAATTTACTTTTATGTATTTAAATCAAGCCTAATGCTAATCGTGATATGATATTCTCTTCTGATCTGAATCACTGCTTTCCTAGCAAGGCTTAATTATCATTAAATAATTTGAGCAGAAATAGTGTTTATTCACATAAAGACAGGGATGTTTCAGTTTGCATGCAACCCCATCTGAAGGAAAGAAAATCAGGTCACATTCTTTGAATGTAGATAACAGTCCTAGAATGAATATTTATATGCACTGGTTGTTTCATACTCATATTCTTATATGGGGTGGATTAAGAGAAATACAAATATTTCCCATACACCTGTACTACTGTGTTATTTTGAAATATTTGTTCCACTTTACTCATTTCATCTTTGATTAATAAACTTCTTTGTAATGTTTCAATTCTTAAAAATTTGCTTGCTATTAAAATGTGTTTGAAAAGCTTATAAAATTTCAGGATTGAAAAGAATTGAAACTAAAAATAAATAACAAAACTATAGTGCAGTGAAGCAGTAGCCAAGTACTTTTCTGACTTGATCTTAATCCATTCATCCACTTTTGAAATTTTATGTATGAATTTTGTAAGTTTTACAACACACTTTTGCTCCTTTCCTGACATTTGTATAGGTTTTCCTAAATAGTATAGGTTTTCCTGAATAGTGTGATATACTGGTTAACCTTTATGTCTTATTTTTTTTTGGTAAAAGAATTTTAGAGATTTTTTTCTTGATTAATTGAATATATTTCACAGAATTTCATACTGTTCATGTTTTTATTTTTTTTAGAGTTGATCTCTCTAATGTATTAGATCTTCATGCTTTTGACAGTCTCTCTGGAATTAGGTATGTTTCCTGTATTTTGGTCACTTTTATTGTAACATGTTATTTGAATGCTTGATTACTTTGGCATACAAGACTATTCCTAATGATTAATTCTTGAAGTTTTATTAATTGGATGTTTGGAAGTCACAATGCATTTTCCTACAGAGATTATAGTGTAAGTGGTAGTTAACTTTAGAGACTGTTATTAGTATTTATATACCAACCACTATGTATAAATGCTTTTCTTCTATAAGAAAATAAATGGGATACTTAGCTTATGGTGTTCCTTTTCCCTTAGTGATGGGTCATTTTCTGCCTTTTTCTCTGGAGGGAGTCTTTGATAATGAAGAAAGCGCACCTTTCTTCCCTGGACTTAAGTATTTTTTTTAATTAACCATTTTTTTAAGTATACAGTTTGTTAATGTTAGGTATATTCACATTGTTATGCAGTTGTTAGCATGAGAGCTCCTGAAGAGACTGGAGCCACAATCCAGGTTCTTGTATCTGGTGTGTAAGATTATCATGTAAAACACAGCCTGCAAAAGGTTAAGTGGGAAATGTATTGAAGCAAGCAAGAAAGACAGTACACTTCTCAAGGTGACAAAAAATGGGCCAGGTTTGAGAGGACACCACTTGGAGCGCACATTTTTTTAAAGGGGATCCTTTTTCTTTTTCTCCCTGTTCTGGCTCCAGGGGCATTCCAGGGTATTCCCAAGCAGGGATTTCCAGGAAAGAGGAGGAGATTTCTTTATTGCGAATGCTCCTTATGCATAATTCACTCTGTTATAATGAGCTTAATGTATGGGCACATATACAACTTTATGTTAATTAGATTGTAATGAGACAAAGGTTATTCCAAGGTGGCTAAAGCAGTCAGTGAACCTGCACAGCCTATTGGTTTGAGCTGGGTCTGCTGGAATGCCTTTTTGGTTCTATTTGTTGGATACAAGAATGTATGTGCTGCTCTCGTATTGGTCAGAATTTTTTCTGACCATTTCAGAATCTGCTGAGGTATCCTCCCTTTCTCCATTACAGCCCCTAGGCTAACCTACCTAATGCATGAATCTACAGAATTTTTCATCTTGGAAAACTGAAACTCTATGCCTGTTAAATGACGGCTCCCTATTCTCCTCTCCCCAAAGTCCCAGGCAACCACCATTCTACTATTTCTGTGAATTTGACTGCTTTAGATATCTTATATAAGTGAAATCATATAGTATTATCTTTTTGTGACTGACTTATTTCACTTAGTCCTCAAGAGTCTTCCAGTTGAAGCATGTGACAGGATTTCCTTCCTTTTTAAGACTAAATTAGATCCATTTTATGTATATACTACATACTCTTTTTCCATTTATCCATTGATTTTGCCATAAACATGGGTGTGCAAAATAATCTCACTGAGACTGCTTTCAGTCCTTTTGGCTAAATACCTAGAAATGAGATTGCTGGATCATATGGCAATTATATTTTTAATGTTTTTGAGGAACTGCTATACAGTTTACCGTAGCAGCTGCGCCATTTTACACTCTTGTCAACAGTGCCCCAGGATTCCACTGTGTCTATATTCTTGCCAACACTTGTTATTTTCTTTCGTTTTAGGTAGTAGCTATTCTAATGTATATGAGGTGATAGTTTATTGTGGTTTTCAGTTGCATTTCTCTAATGATTAGAAATACTGAATATTTTTACGAATGTTGGGCATTTCTGTATTGTATACTTTGTCTTATATCCTTCCCTGACTTTCCACTTTTCATCAAACCTAGCATAAAAACACTTAGGTTTAACCATTTCTAAGGGTCTTCATTTCCATAAGAAAGCTATTGTATGATGCAAAACTGCTAAATAAATTTGTATGCTTTTCTCCTGTTAATCTCTCTTTGTTGGTCTAATTTGCCGACCCAGCCAAGAACCATAAGAAAGTAAGGCAAACTTTCCTTCCCCATCAAAGGGCAGTCGTTGTCTAACAGAATTACATGTTGAACATAGGAAAAATGCATATAATTTCTAAAACATTTTTAAAAAATCTCATTCCACACTTGCTTAAGAACAGTTTTAATGCATTAGTGACACTTAGAGAAGTGATTTAATGTGACGAACCTGCTATGCATAAGACCATTGCATAGCTTTTCATTGTACTTAATGCTAAACAGGAGAATCCTTTCCTGAGCAACCAGCTGGGAAGGATTTGATTTGACACTTTCCCTACTAAGACCCCCCAGTAAGACTCATTTCCCTCCAACAGTTCCTAAAAACTTTTCTCCTTCCTAAACTTGGTTTTGACTAAGTTACCCCTCACTGTTCTTCAGAGCAAAACATCGCAAGACTTTAAGTCCCCTTCCTCCTCCCAGCCTATCCCCATCTGTGTCTAAATGTATGCTACAGTTATTATGGTTATAATTTGCTATATCGCACTGATTTTCTTGCTCTTTTTATATCAGAAGAATGCATTTTTAAGATTCTGTTTTCTCTCAACCACCAGTAACATCAGCCCTTTTAGAAGGCTTTTTTTGTTTTTTGGGGGGTTTTTTTTGAAAGGAAAGTTACAGGCAGGAATGAGACAGGCAGACAGGAAGAGAGGAGGAAGAAGCATTTTATTTATTTGTTCATCTTGGTTTTTACTCCAGCCCTGCAGTCTTGAACCCATGTCCTTGGGATATGTGACCTGAGCTGTTAGCCAAAGGCAGCTGACCAAACCACTACTCGACCAGGGTACCCCAGAAGGCTTATATTTAAGGATACTGTTTTTTAATAAATTAATATTTTCAGGGGAAAACATTAATAATAAGAAATTTACCCTTCCAACTTTCTTTAGGTACCAGCATTATTTTCATAGGAAAATTTCATATATTTCATTAGGAAACATGAGGAGAGTTGATGAAATTTTAAACAATAATAGTAAAATGCTTGTGTATTCTTTCTAGACCTGTTAGATGTATTGGAATTAAAAATAAATCTCCTGATTTATTTAACCACATAAAATAATGTTGCTAAAGATTGTTTTTTGTTTATATTATGAACATATGCGTGTGAGAATATATGTTTTTAAGAATAGTTTTAGAAGAATCTGTCAACTTTTCTTTATTAGACTATGTAAACAGCTTATAAAATTGAAATTGCATAATAAAGTTGACTGTGAAAAGTCTCTTATTTAGCTTTGTATGTCTAAGTAATAGATATAGTTAAATTAGAAGTGTATTGATCTCTGAATTTATAATCAGTTGTTCTTAGTTTGCAGAAAAAGCTTCAACATGTGCCAACAACGCAACCTCACCTTGATCAGGTAAAAAAGCATTGAAAAAATGCTTTTAAGATACTGCTTTACATTCTGTTGAAGATTATTTTATAAGAACTCTAGAATCTAAAGTATTTTTTGCTATGTGAAATATTTAATTTTCAGAATTTGAGTACTGAGTACTTTTAATTTAGCTGCATACTGTTTATTGTACTGGAATACATAGAATCATAGGAAATCACACTTTTTTAGTTTCTCTATTCTGCAGGTCATCCTGTATATTTTGATCAGTTATTTTGATGGGAATTACTTAAGAGCAGCCTGAGGGTTCTAACTGTAGCCTATTTTAGCTATGTTGAACTAATAAAGGAAGAGCATCCAGGGCATATTTAAATAAAAATGAGTGAGGTTTGCCTTCAGTTAACACTGTAAATTTGAGCTCTCTAAGTTGTTTTGCATGCTCTACAATTCTAATTCCTGATGTAAATTTTAAAGATGCCAGGAACAAACAAGATTTTCACTGTGTCCATCTTTCTTTTAAGTAAGTGAACTTTGGCATTAATTACTCTCTTCCATCTAAACACAGTGAGAGAAACGCGGTGTATAAGTGAGCAGTTATCTAGTCTTCCCTTCTGTGTCTTAAACTCTCACTAATTTTGTGAAAATTGTTAATTGTAGTAAGTCCAAGATACCAGCAGTCTCTTAGTCATTTGTCTTCCTTTTGGCTCATATTTATGGGGAGCTAGTTTACCATGTTTGTGGCACTTTTCTCTGAGGAGTTTATCTTAATAAACAATTCATCTTCACCTCAAAATGAATGAATGAAAAAAATATAAGTCCCTGGCAGTAGAATTTTTGGGAAAAGCCAACTTTTCACAATATTCAACAGTAGTCATATAAATGAATTTGAAGTACATTCTCACTGACCTTCTGGGTGAAGGGCATTATATGAGGAGTCGTAAGAATTAGAAGATCAAGAGTGATGTAGTACTCATTTTCAAGAATCTTTATAATGGCCAATATCTCGAATCCATTCCTATCAAGACATTTATAATAATGCCTTGTAATTTGGGTTGAAATAATTTTCCCTTGCTATAGTCTCTAAATTTCCTAAATGTAAATTCCTCATTACTTAGCACAGGACTTGGTATTTGGTGGTCTAGGGCACAGGAAAAATTTCCCTTACCCTTTAGGTTCTTCTTGGATTAGTCAAGTAATAAAAACAGTATTAGATGTTTTGGCAGATGAAAAAGATCAATTTTTTTTTTTTTTTTTTTGAAGGAAAAGTGCAGGCAGGGATGAAAGTGAGTAGACAAGCAGGAAGAGAGAGGAGGAAGAATAACTTTATTTTATTTTTATTTAGTTGCTCACACTGGTTGTTTTCCCCCTAGTCCCGGGTCTGGAACCCAGGGTTATGTGGCCCTATGCTCCTTCAGAGGAGATTGGCCTAATTGCTACACCACCAGGGTGCTCCAAAAAAGATAAATTTAACAGCGTATGTATAGGGAACTTATATAGATTATGAGAATTCCAATTTTAGTCAATGAGAAGAGGGCTTATATCTGAACAGAGGGATGGGGTAGGGGCCTGGAGCATCAAGGGGAGGAAGAAAGGAATCCATGTGATGAGGAGATGGTGGGTATAAAATCAGATGCTCTGCAGGTACTAGTTTGAGATGTGTTTCTCCAGTAGAAAGGTGTTTCTGGAGAAAATTCTGCATCTGAATAGCACCCACAATCTTCATTCTTCTAGGTAACTAAGGGAAAAATTTCTCCTTAACTCTCAGCACCTCATCTGACCTCAGCTCAAAATAATCTACATGCAAAGTGGTGCATCCTGGGCAGGTCTGTCCTGAGCATCTTCAGTGAGAATACTCATTGAATATTTCTTAAAAGAATGAAAAGCTGTGATTCTCAACTGGAAGTATTTTTAAAAATACTGTGGAGCTTTTTAAAAAATTGGATACTCATTAATCCCCACCCCTCATGTATCCAGTAGTGGCATTTGGGTAAGAACATATTAATGTGTATGTAAATTTTTAGCATTTTATTATAGGGATATACACAGGTTTTCTCTGCTATCTGGAAGTAGAACACTATTATTATTAATTTATATGAAAAAATTTTGAGCATTATCAGACTCAAAAAAATAACCTACCAAAGCATATCAAATAGGAATGTTCTACTTTCAGATACTGGGAAACTGTGCAAGAGTAGAGAGAATAGTAAAATTAACCCTTGTATGTATGGTCCCTTTGTACTGGCCATCAACATTTTGCAGATTTGACTTTATCTATCTTCCCAACATTTTTTTTTTTTTTTTTTGCTGGAATACTTTTTAAGCTTTTTTTTTAATATAAAATGTCAAATATACATGATAGTAGAATAGTGTATTGTGTCTGCTTGTACCTGTCACCTTTGCTAGAGTATATTAAAACAAATTCCATACATTATATCATTTTACCAGTAAATAGGGTATATCTTTTTTTTTTTAAGTTTTACGGGAAATTCTGATGTGCTTTCCTGCTTGAGATATAAAACAATGCAAAATAGAATATTATTGCAGACCATTCCTATGGGATTCAGAAGCGCGAATAGTCTCATTCGTTTTAGTGGCTCTAAGACTTTGTGAAAGGTTTTTGCTTTTATATAAAGCATACAGTTTTTTAGTGTCCAAGTCAGTATATCCATCCATCCATGAACACATGCATGAACACATATCCCTGTAATTCTCACTCAAATCAAGATACAGAAGATCTCTAGAACTGTAAAAAAAAAAAAAAAAGTTTCTTTGTGTTCCTCCCCAGATTACTGTTTTTTTTTTTTGACTTATAAAAAATAACCTTAAAGTGATAGATATTTTTAAAAAAATCGAAAGAAGTAAGGAAGAGTAATCCGGATGTTTAAAAATGGCAAAGAGAATGCTCTAGAAGAGCAATACTCTCGTGCAGAAGTCTTGGCACTAGAATCCTGAGCTAAGCTAGTGGCTTTGATTTACTAGCCAAAGGAACTTAGACTGTGCCATCTGGCAGTGTCCAGGGATTAGAGTGTGGCTTTGGGAGATCCTGCAGGAAGGTAGTGCAGAAGTCTGGGTACCCTGCGACAAGGACCTGGACTGTACTGGTAACAGTGAGAGTGGAGTAGACGGCACTCAATAACCTTACTAATTGCTAGTGGGTCAGTAAGAAGAGAGAGAAGTCATGAGAAAAAAAGAGCTAGAGTAACTAGAGGAACCTAGAAAATAGAAATCTGGAAGGCAGACTGATTTGGCTGAATCACTAAGTATTCTGCCTTGTGCCTAGTGGCAGGATACCAGAGTATGGGTTACATGGCAAAGAGGAACAGAGGGCTGAAGTGTGGAGATTTAGATTTTGGATATAAACTTGTTCATGGGCTTAGTTTTTCAGATGAAGAAAACAAATTATTGCATATTAGGTATTATTTGCAAAGAGTAGAAAACTCTTGGGCAAGTTGTAGATGATAGAGAAATAGCCTGGTAGGTTAAATAAAAACAAACCAAACAAATAAAGAAGCCAGAGTTACTCTTAAATTTTATTCTGGAGGCAGTTTCTTATTTTTGCTTTAGTTTTCTGAATTATCACCTGTTTTTTTTTCTTGCTGCTCTCAATGTCTATGGGAATGGGAAAAGAGGAATTAATTTTAAATTCAAAACAAAAAAATTGAAACGACTATTACCCAGGGATACATTATATATCTGTTGTTGTTTTATCCCTGAATGTTTAATGCAGTTGTCTATTTTTCATGAATTTCTTGTTTGCTGCAGACCTGAGGTTGGAGGGTAGGAAATCAATGAGAAAACCTGAGTCAATCTATGCATACTTTTATTAGTGTTATGAGCTGGGACTCTCATCTTCTGCACTGGAAATGTATAGATTTCATCTTTCTTAGAGTTTGTCTAATGTGAGAAAAGTTTACTAGTACAGAACAACTTTTAGTTCTAAATTCTTTATGTCCCTCCATGAGCCCTATGATGTAGTGTCTTAAGTTTTTAAAAAGGTTTTTTTTCTTTAAAGGAAAGGTGCAGGCAGAAGTGAAGGCAAGTAGGCAGGCAGGAAGAGAGAGGAGGAAAAAGCATTTAATTTTTTAATTTGTATTTAGTTGTTCACACCAGTTGCTTCCCCACCAAAGCCAGGCCTACAACCCAAGGGTATGTGACTTGCTACTTTGGAGGATATCGACCTAACCACTGCTCCACCAGGACTTGCCTGAAAACTTTTTTATCTGACACTGGAATTAATTGTACCCCTTAAAATTATTAAGTCATAACTCTAACCTGCCAAAAGCAAAACTCATTCTCAGTATACTTTCTCTAAGAGTAAAGCAGTAGAACTATATTGAGTCCTATATTGAGACATTCCTAATAGTAAAAGCCAAGCTAGTCCATTTGAATAAAATGCATTTTAAGTGTTTTTGAGGGTAGAATTACTGTCTTTTGAAACTGAAAATTATGTTTTACTTGGCAACACTTTACTATGTATTTTTTGAGATACTATGATTTACTATGCATTTTGATAAAGTAGGTTTGTCCTTGTATCATATTATACTTTGCTCTTGTGCATTTTCATCTTTATGAAATTTTGAGTTACAGTAACAAATTGAAGTTTGGATTGTAAATATGTAACCAACTAGAGAATATCTTAAGTTTTTAGTTCCTTAGCATGAGCAGTGAGAGATTTATCAAGATCAGGAGGAAAAGTAAGTGTCATAGTAAATGATATCTACCCTCTAAAGCAAAGATGTCATTGTCCTATCATCTTCATCTCTAGGACTTCTCCCTGTGACACATGTTTGGTCAGAGATAAACCAAACCTTTCCTTTTTATTTATTTTTCCAAAAATTATACTTTCGCTTTTGAATTTTACTCCTAGCTCTGGGTAATTTATTTTTTCTCCAATGAACTCTATTACCTTGGTGTGTAGGAAATGAAAATAATTCTGTTTATTCCACAGGATTATAGTCATAAGCAAATGAAGATGAAATGAAGCAACCCAGACAAAAGTACCTGGTTCAGTACATAGTTAGTATACTATGTATATTACCCCTGTTAGTGCTAAGAGTCCTGGAAAGAGTGAATTAAATAATGAGTACACTTTCATGGGAATTATTTAATATAAATATGAAACTACTGGTCAACTCTGCAGAATATAAAAAACAGAGTCGCCGATACCAAAAATTAGCAACTATAGTGACAATGATAGTTTTCCTATCTAAAGACCGATGATAGTTTTCCATATATATATATATATATATATATATATATATATATGTGGCAACATAAATTTCCATGACTGTGTTCCTATTTTTCACCTTAAAACTTGTGCTTTTAAAAAATCTATTGACATTACTGGAAAAAATTACTGTTGATTATCTCTCTTCATTTACAGAGTATTATTACAGTCACATTTGAAGTACCAGGAAATGCAAAGGAAGAAAGTCTAAATGTGTTTATTCAGGTGAATGAAATATTAAACTGATTAATGATGTGTGTCACCTGTTTTGTTACATAGTTGTGGCTGTTATCACTGGTTGGTCTATTAAAATATGTCACTTGATACAGAATCTTCTGTGGGAAAAGAATGTGAGAAACAAGGATGATGAATGCATGGAGGTCATACGACTAAAGGTACAGTATAAAGTTGACAGCTTTCTGCATTTGGGCAAGGTCCCTTTTCTGGCTGTATATAAAGTGTTTTAAGTAGACATACTTGCTTTCATACAAATAAACTTTATTTTCATTCTTCCCTTATTTCCATGGCTGGAAAGAAACTTTGGAAACCACTCCATAGGCAGGATTTATTTGTGCAGCCTCATTTTGTGTGGCAGCACAGCCTGTGTGCTTTGAAATGTTCCCCTGTGTTTTCTGCTCCCAGGTGTTCTGGGCAGTTATCTGGCTGATGAGCCTGACTCTTGGCACACACCTTGATCCATTAGGAAAAAAAAGAATGACTTGTGTTTATTTTTTCAAGACAGTTTCATTAATAGAGAAATGACATTAGAAATCTTGCTTCAGCTGGATTTCATGCTTCTTGATGCGTTTAACAGACACTAAACATATGCTTACTATAAAATAAGTTACAAAAGAGTAGAAGAATTCTTGCCTTGTGTTTGGAAACCCATTCATACTACTTGACATGAAGTTATTTATGTCATGAAAGGTGTTTTTGCAGGGGGCAGTTCTAGGTTTCTGCTTAACCAATCAGCAGTCATGTGAGTATTCTTAAGTTTTTAGGAGTGTGCATAAAGTTTTTATTTTACTGTTTAGTATTATTACTGTTAGTAAATAGATTCTCCAGTTAGCAGCTGACTTCCTGGGGTCAAGTTGAGACTATCCAGAAACTATTTATTTTTTTATTTCTTCAGTCCCTGTGTGGCTGTGCCTGAGATTGGCACAGCAGAGCAACACAGGTGAATTTCAGTCTACTTCCAAATCATTTCCATGCAGTGGGGCAAAGCTAGTTCCTGATCTTTTATGCTTGCTGGCACCATCTCTGTTCCATGATCCTGACTGGCAGAGCTTATTCATTCTGTAACTGCTTTTACGCACTAGTACTGAATGGGGGGCTGGGAGGGTTGTTACCTACCAGAGCAACTGTTCGGTCACTTACACTAGAGCTGACACCAAGACTGCTGCGAGGTAAGTGAGAAGTGATTCATCCTGCGCCAGCCCATGGATTTTGTCCTTAGGCATGTGGCAGTTCTCTGCAGTTGTCCTCTTTGGGTTTTCCTTTGGCCTTCCCTTCGTTACAACTCTGAAGGATCCTGGGGCAACACAGTCTTTGTCTTCATAGATTCCCTTTTTCCTGTTGTAATAATCAGCATATTTAGAATGTTTAGTAAATAGTGAAATACTTCAGTCTTATGTATAAAAATAAGACAAACCTGAGAGTTAGGTAATTTTTCCAAGGAGTTGGTTTACATATTAAAATCAAATCTAAAAAGCAGAAAACCAATAATTTTGTTGCACATATCATGTTACATGTAAATTTTATCACTAAAACTTGGGGGTGAAGGCTAAAAGGCAGAAAACAAAACCAAAGGAAAAGAAAATCTAGAAGACTGTATACCCAAAATACATGACTATACTAAAAATACACAAAAGTTGTGTGGTGAGAATGATTATGAGTGGTTTGTTTCTTACTATGACTAATATACGTATAGCAAATATTTCAGAGAAATTGTTTCATCCCTGTAAGAAACTTGTATCCAGAAAAATGTAACAGTTTTTTTCCCTTTATATCATTATCATCTACTCTTACTTTATTGCAACCCATTCAAAAACAGTCTTTATCACCAAAATCTTTTAGCTCCTTAAAATCTCCTAATGAAATTGTGAAATCAGCATCGTCCTTACAAATAGAAAAAGCAGTGAAATCTGATGTTTTATAGTTTTGTTTCCGTGTTTTGTATGATAAATAACACAGAACATCCTAATGTATTAATTTTTTCAGTAGAAAAATTTTTTTAAAAAATCAATACATAGAAATATTTTGAAAAAAACGAGACTTCAAGGAACTGTTTCATTAATTCACAAATAACTGGAAATAAGTCATTTTAACAGTATCTTCTTTGTGAATTTATTTTTTAAAAACATAGGAATAATTAAGCCAGTAATTTTGATGTTCAATTTCCGCTTTTAAATTTGCACTGAGGCTGATTAATCATTCTCTCTGAGCAGGGACTGGTGTCTATCAGAGACAAGCCACAGCAAGTGATCGTCCAAGGTGTTCACGAGCTCTATGATCTGGAGGAGACTCCGGTGAGCTGGAAAGATGACACCGAGAGAACAAATCGATTGGTTCTTATTGGTAAGTGACAAACAGCAACAGCAGTTAACTCTTCAAACCAGAGTAGAAGATATATTTGAAAGTGATATAATTTGCTACGTAAGCAATGCTAATCCATTAGAACCCTTTTTGTAAACCTGAAAAAGCTTCTGAATACCGTATTTATCTTATTCATGTGAACATTCTTAAGAACTTGCTAGGCCTTTTACCGTTAATCGGTTTTAGAAAAATGATTAATCTAAATGCCAGTTTGATTCTGAAGGTCTTAACTAGAAAGTTAAGGAAGGAATCGCTTAATTACTACTAGTTTTTGTAAAATTTTATTTTTGTTTTTTAAAGGAAAGATACAGTCAGAAAAGAAGGCAAGTAGGCAAGCAGAGAGAGAGTGAAGGGAGAAGCACTTTATTTTTCATTTAATTGTTCACTCTAGTTGTTTTCCCCGGGCCCAGAACTTGAATCTAGTGGTATGTGGCTTGTGTCCTTTGGAGATGCTTGACTAACCGCTGCTCCACCAGGGTGTGCCAGTTTGTGTAAAATTTCTGAAGATGAGCCATTTAATAATTGGAAATAGATGGGTAAACTGTCATTTTAATAGTTTAAATATAACCAGACCATATTTTGTTTTATTTGCAGGTAAATATTTAGATAAGGATATCCTTAAACAACTATTTATAGCTACTGTGACAGAAGCAGAAAAGCAGTGGACAACACATTTCAAAGAAGATCAAGTTTGTTCGTAACACTAGAAGCATTTCCTGTCAAAAGATTGAATGATAAAATTGGGAATACGTTTCTTACCGGGTGTATTTCAAGCATCTGTTCTTTGCGTTATTTCTATTATGAATTCTACTGTACTTTAAAATAATATTTTATAGACTATATAAAATATAGTTAATCGGTACTGTAAAACATTTGACATTCATACAATAAAATATATCCTCTGAAGTTTTTGTTTTGTTTTTATAGTTATATGTTCCACAGAAAGATCTTCCAGAATTGGCTTTGGAGTTTACATATGCTAAATTTCTTGCCCATGGAAGTTATAATAATAATGATAAAACATTAACATTGTCATTTTCCCTTAGGATTTCAGCTGATTGCATATATATATATATAAAATTTTTCTGTTATTAACAAAATTTTTAAAACTAATTACATCACCATTTTTATTAAAATAAAAGGTTTGTGTGGCTAGAGACTTATTAGTGGAATAAACCTGAGTTAAATAAATTAAATTTTATTTATTTATTTATTTTTAAATAAGGGTACAGGCAGGAATGAAGGTGAGTAGGCAGGCAAGAAGGATGAGGCATTTCATTTTATGTTTCATTTAGTTGTTCATACTGGTGGTTTTCCCCTGGATGTGGAACTTGAACCCAGGGTTGTGTCGTTTTTCCTTCAAAGGTGATTGACCCAACTGCTATTCCACCAGGACGTGCCAAGAAATAAATTCATTTTTTAAAGGAGTGGTGCTGGCAAGTATGAAGGCGAGCAGGCAGTCAAAGAGATGCAGAAGGAGCACTTTATTTGTATTTAGTCACATTGGTTGTCCCTCCCTAACCTCACCCTCCAACATCCTCCCCAAGACCTTGGGATGTATGTGGGACTGCTCCCAGGGTCTGCTAGATGGCTAGGCCACTAGGGTGTGCCCAAGAAATCAATTTAAACCATCTCTTATTCTGTCAATTCTAAGCCTTACTGGTAGTCAGTGTAATGAAACTCTAGACTAGACTTTCACTTTATAATATACTTAGAAGATTCTAATTGTAGAGCTTTTAAGTTTGTTTTACTAATTTTAAATTCATCTTAGTTTTTCTTTTTTAACTTCTTTAGCTTTAAACTAAAAAATGACGAAGTAGAAAACTTCAGATATTACAGTGGATAAGTATGGATAGTTTAACGGTCTTGGTGTATAAGTATACAATGGCTTTCCCTTTATTCCTATTAAAAATCAGGTCAGCATTGCTATATTAAAGTTTTGAAAACACCATTAAATGGAATTAAAAGAAGAGCTTTCTCAAACTAAGTTGTTAAATATCAGAGAAGGCTATTAGAATGACTTTTGGAATTTTTTCCCCAGGTTTGTAAATAAAAAAGCTACATCTATGTATCTTGAATAGTTCCAGTGATTAGAGGCAGGGAGATTGATTAAATGATCTATCTTCCGTCCCCTGCATGCTATACCTTTTTAAATATAACTTCTCTGTACTCATTCATTTGCCTCCTGAATCCATTTACGATTGAGAAAAAATTTGCTAATTTTGTGGCAGCAAATTGCCCTGTACCAAGTCAACTTTTTTCAGTTAGATCTGGGTTTTAATGTGGTTTTGCTGTTTCTTGGCATGTGTAACCTTGGGCAAAGTATTTTCTCTGACTCTAGATTCCTTATTTATAGAGTGGACAGTGATACCATTAACTATTCAGTATTGTGATACTAAATAGGTTTATAATGCACCAAATTCATCTCCTGGCACATGGCAGAACCTAGATAAATATTTTCTTCTTAATAATTCAAATTTGTTTTATAATCAGTGTAGTCATGATAATGCTTAATAATGTTCTTTGAAAAATAGTATCTAGATTCATCTGTTCTAGACCACAAAATAGGACTTGACATGAACCGTCCTGGTAGGGGAGAAATGCTTGAAGTAAAATTAATCTATGTACTTAAAATTATGTATTTATGTAGCTCATAAGTAGTTTTCCTTTAAAATGTATTAATTCAATCTTTAAATTTTTATCACATAAGAATACATTTGTGTAGTTAAAATGCAGATATTATAGATAAAGTCAGTTCCCCCTGAACTTTCTCCTTCAATCACTGTCACTTCTTATGGAGGTAAGCAATGTTGTTAATTTCATGTTTATGCTTTAGGACATTTCTTTTCACATTCACATTGTGGTTGACATTGTTACCCCAAATGAATTATTTTCCAATGATTAGGGCCATGATTTAAGCTGCTTCTTTAGGAAACTTACACCAAAACATCCTCGGGAAGGATTTATTTCATAGTGTGTGTGTGTTAAATAAAACGTCATTCATTATATGTTGCAATGTAGTTTGCTTTTTAAAAAACTCAGCTAATAGATCTTTCCATAACAATACATGTAAATGTCTTTTTCTTTAACTGCTGCATAGAAATTTTTAGCACAGCATAGAATATATTCACTTTTAAAAAACGTGTCTTGAGAGCTTCCTTTCTGCCCAGGTGTTAGTGCTGGTACTGCAACTGAACATGCCATATAAAGGCCAGGTCTTCCGTTTACATTCTGGTGGAGGGACACAGATAAAGAACATTATTAACCCTTGCTTCTCTACTTTGTGTAAACTCTTCCTTTTGATTCTATTCTCAATTTAAAGGCCACCTCTCCTCAGAGAGGCTTCCTACGGCCACTCAATCTAAAGCTGATCTTTATTTTTATCATTTTGTTTAGCGCTTCCTACCTAATACTCTGATGTGTCTGTGTGTGAGCTGGGGCTAGGCATGTCACTTCTTGGGGCAGAGCAACACAGCGATTGTTCTTTATACCCTGGGAGGGTTTTAAGCTGGAGAAGTGATGTGATCGTGTGTGATGCTGTGGCAGATGAACCAGTTGTAGTACAGTTTTGAAATGTTCTTAGGTGAGTTTATTTCTCTAGAATAGATAAATAAGGCTATAATCATCAAAAATTTTAATAGATACTGGTAAATTGTCTTTCCACAGACAAGTGAATGACATCAAGCAAAAATAGACTTTTAGTCTGTAATTAGATTAGTGGTTACCAGAAGGGAAGGTAGAGAGGAAGCAGACAAGTCAGGTAAAAAAGATAACCAGTTTTGTGATACATGGAATTGATTATGAGTGGTTCATTTAATGTATTATATACAGATGTAGATTTATAATGATGCACATCTTAAACTGCTATACTATGATATATTGTTTCTTCCAAAAATTAAATGAAAATTTGCCCTTCAAGTGGCTACCTTTTGCCTTATTACAGTAATACATTAAAATACCCATTGTCCTGTTTTTCATTTTTTAAATATATATATATTTTTGAGTTAATATTGATTTAAACATACTACATGTTTTAAAAGTACAGGTTCATTCTTCACCAAATGTATGATATCACATCATACCCATCACCAAAGTTCTCATAATCTTCCACAACGATCCACTGGACCACCCTCCACCCTTAGCTCACACCCCCATTTCTTCCCATTGGTCATCTCATTTCTGTTGTCAAGAGTTCAAGGGTTTTGTTTTGTCTGTTCATTTATTTTGTTTCTTTATATTCCACATCTGAGTAAAATCTGGTATTTTTTTTTCTGATTTTGACTTAGCATAATTCCCTCTAGTTCGATTCATGTTGCAAATGACAAGATTTCACCTTTTTTAAAAATAACTGAGTGTTAATTCTATTGTTTAGAGTGCATGTAGATTTCTCATTAATGTTTTCATATTCTTTGGATAAATGCCTAGGAGTGAAATTACTGAATCATATGGTAGTTCTGTTTTTAACTTTTTGAGAAAACCGCATACTGCTAGTCAGTGTCTGCACAAATTTACATTCCCACCACTCCCTCACCAACACTTGTTGTTTCTAGTCTTTTTACTATAGGTCATTCTCACAAATGTGAGATATCTCATTGTGGTTTTGATTTGAATTTCCCTAATAATACATGATGGTGAGCATTTTTTTCATGTGCCTATTGACCATTGCATATTTTCTTTGGAGAACTATTCAGATCTGCCTGTTTTTTAAACTGAGTTTTATTGTTGGTGAGGTGCATCAGTTCTTTATATATCTTGAATATAAAAACCCTGTCAGATGTATGATATACATATATCTTACTCAGTTAACTGTCTTTGTTCTGATGATAGTTTCTTTTGTTTTGCAGAAGATGTTTAATTTGATGTAGTTCTGTTTGTTTTTGTTTTTGTTTCCCTTGTTGCTGGAGTCTAGTTCTCTTAAGACAACTCTTAAGACTGAGGTCAGGGAACATACAGCATATGTTTTCTAATGTAGTTTATTGTTTCCATTCTTACATCTAAGTCTAATCCATTTTGAATTATTTTTGCATATGTTGTTCATTCTTTTGCATGTGACTGTCCATTTTCACAGCACAATATAGTCAAAAGGAATTCCTTTATCATGTGTTTTTGACTCCTTTTTGTAAATTAACTGACCATATTTGTGTGTGTTTATTTCTGGGGTCTCAGTTTTATCTCATATCTGTCATCTGTTTTTATTCTAGTACCATACTATTTTGATTACTGTTGTTTCATAGTATAGTTTGAAATTCAGGAGAGTGATACCTCATCATAGTTATTTTTTTCTTATGATTGCTTTGGATGTTTGGAGTCTTTTGTAGTGCCATACAAATTTTAGAGTTTTTTGTTCTATATTCTTGAAAAATGCCATTGGAATTTGGTAGGCATTTGCATTGAATATGTATATTGCTTTCGGTAAGATGGCCATTTTTACATAATTCTTCCCACCCAGGAGCACAGAATATCTTTCCATCTTCTGTGTCTTCTATTTCTTTTAACAATGTCTGGTAGTTTTCCTTATAGTTCTTTCAACTCCTTTGTTAAATTTATTCCCAGGTATTTAAATCTTTTTGATGTGATTGTAAGTGGGATTGTTTTCTTAATTTATTTTTTCATCTAGCTCATTGTTTGCAGATAGAAATGCAACAGATTTTTGTGTATATTGTGTAGGCTGCCACATTACTGTACTCATTAGTTCTAGAACATATATTTTTTCTATGTATATTGTCAGGTCATTTGCAAATAAATACAGTTTTATTTCTTTATTTCCAACTGAGATCCCTTTTATTTCTTTTTCTTGCCTAATTGCTCTGACTAGGACTTAGAATACTATTTTGAAGCATAGTAGAGTGGACACCCTTGTCTTGATATTAGAGGAAAAGCTTTCAGTTTTTGAACAATGGATATGATGTTAGCTATGGCGTTCCTCATTCTTATTTTTCCCAAAATAAAAGTATTTTTCAGTCATCAGAGCTATTATCAATTTAACCTACATCTTCACAGAACTTTGAAGCTGCTCATAGATGTAGCCCAAGATTTTATTTTTAAATCACCAACTAATAAACTAAATGAATAATATAGACCATTGTTGGTATCAATCTTATTATAGAAGATTTGTAGGATATTAATGATAATAATTAAGGTTTAGACATAGTCATCTAAAACTTTATAATTACTGAATGATATAGAATAAATCTCTTTGAACTTTTGCCTCCTATTTATAAAATGGAGCTAACAGTGCAGATCTCTTTGGCTTGTTTCAGGGATCAAATTTAATGTATCCCAAATTCAGAGTTTCAGTAAATGTGAATTCCCCTTTTTCCAGTGAAATATCTTGATTAAAGAATTCTAAATTATGCATACCTTCATGAAACATATAATTCTTTCCTAGGCTTTCCACAGCTTTTAGTGAGAGGGTCAAAATATTGAAATAACTTTTCCAGTTCTAGAAATGCTAAACACTATGGAGGTGATGTTGAAAGAAATTAATTCTGTCTTTGAAAGTCTGGTAACTTTTGATAAGAAAGATATACTAGATTTTTTTCCTTCAGGATTAGTATTGCTATTAGTATCAGCTTTATGTCTTAACTATTTGTGAGACAATTGGCTTTTAATTTTCAGAGTGAAATGGGGATAAAGCAAACATCATCATCCTTTCTGTAGATATGTTTAGAAAGATTGGTTTTTCAAACTAAGATGTCATTTTGAGAGATTCTGATAGGGTTGTTCAGAAAAGAATCTATTCAATCACAGCAAATAAATAATCACATTATTGAGGGTTCACTATACACTAGGCAAGATCTACAAAGAATTACTTTTGATTCTGAAGGCAATACAAAGAATCTATGGACTGGTACAGTAGGTACTCCTTTCTTTTTGTTATTTTTTTCCCCTTTTCTTTATTTTCTGAGTGAAATGCCATAATGGAGTCATTTCAAAACATTCAATTTAGTTTTCATTGATAGAGCTCTTTGCTTTTACATTGATATATTTTCATATAACAACTATTTAGATGTAATTTATATAGTGTAAATTTTGCCCTTTTAAAATATATAATGCAGTATGCTCTGGTGGCTCAGGGTTTAAGCCCACACCTTGGGCACAGTCCGTATACACCCCAAGAACCCTGGTTCTTGGCCCCAGGATGAGACTGGGGGTGAGGCGGGGCAACAAGTTGAACAACTAAATAAATAAAATGCTTCTTCCTTCTCTTGCTTCCTTCCTTTCTGCTGCCTGCCTGTCTTCATTCCTGCCTCCCTGCCTTCCTCTTTAAAATAAATAGATAATGCATGGCTTTAGTGTGTCTGTAGGTAGTGACAACAACTACCACTGTCTAATTCCAAAATATGTTCACTCCCCAAAGAATCCCTATATTCATTAGCAGTTGTTCCCCATTTCCCTTTGCCTCGCAGCCCCCAGCAACTATTTATCTATTTTTTGTAGACTTGCCTATTTGAACTCCTTTCGTTTACCATAATATTTTTTTAAGGAAAGGTATAGACAGGAATGAAAACAAGTAGGCAAGCAAGCAGGAAAAGGAGGTAGAAGCATTTTATTTATTTTATCTAGTTGGTTTATCTTAGTTGTTCCCCTCGGCCTGGGCTGTACATGGATTGTGCCAGTGGGAGGTGTAGGACTTCTCTGCTTGCCCCCAGAACAGGCCATCATGTTGTAAGGATTCATCCATGTGGCAGCATATATCCACACTTTGTCCCTTTTTATTGAAATGTCTGAAGAGTATACCACAGTCATTATTTGATGAACATTAGAGTTCCTACTTTTTGGCTATTAAGTCTTCTTTCCCTATGTTTTTAAAGTAATGGGATATTTTTCAGAGCAATTTTTGGTTTAGAAAAACTTTAAATTTTAAAGTTGAGCAAAGAGTTCAAAAAGCTCCCATATCCACACCCCACCACACACTACTATCATCTTACAGTAGTAGAGCATGTTTGTGACAGCTAGTGAGCCAGTACTGACACATTAACTAAAGTCCTCGATTTATTCAGCTATCCGTAGTGTTTATCTGATGTCATTTTTTTCTGTTCTCAGACTCCATCCAGGATACCACATTATAGTTCGTAGTCATATCACCTTAGACGCCTCTTTACTGTGACTGTTTCTTCGACTTTCCTTGTTTCGGTGACCTCGCTAGATTGGAGTAGTACTGGTCAGGTACATAGAGGCATCTATTGAAATATGTTCTGTGTTTTTTCTCATGATTAGACTGGGGCTTGGGGGAGGAGGTCCTAGAGCACTGTCATCATATCAAGAGTATATACTATCAGCGTGATTTTTGACCGTTGATGCTGACGCTGACCCGTTACCTGGATGAGTGTGTATCGGGCTTCTCCACTGTAACTGTACAACTGCCCACACCCATATTGTTGTCTGTAGAAGGAAGTCACCAAGTAAAGGAGTGGGGAGTTGCGCTTGAGGGCAGAGTGTCTAAATGATTTAGAATTCTTTTGCAAGGGGGATTTACCTCTTTCCCTCCATTTACTGATTTACTCAATCACTTAGTTTTCATCAATGTGGGAGTATAAGTGTTTATAGTTTGGGTTATAATCCCCTCCTGCTTTATTTTGTTGCTCAGATGGTCCTAGTTTTGGTGATTGGGAATGTTTTGCTGTTTTCTATGAATATTTGATATACTCCATCAATGGGGGTTGATTTTTAAACTTTGGGTGGAGTTTTTGGTATACATGTGCCCTTTTTGAATAACCCAAATCCCCAAAGAAGTTGACTCTAGGGGAAAAACTAACAATACTCCCTTTCCCAGGTAATTTGATGTCTATCCTGATGGAAGAAAAGAGCCTGACCTGCAGGGAGTTAAGGGAAGGCCTCTGGAATCAAAGATTGAATAAGACACCTGGTCCTAAAGAGCTCAGTTTGGTAGGTGACGCAAGTAGTCACTGGTAAACTTGGGTTTCAAACACAAATCAGACTCAGAAACTTGTAGTTTTTGTCCTGTTTCAAGTCATGTATAATTGGGACACCTTTGAGGATAAGTACCTCAGGAATAGAAAATAAAACAAAAACCTTTAGAAGAAGCTGTTTGCAACTTTTTATCCTGTTGTTTCACTCATATGTGGAATGAAGCAAAATAAATGAATAGTTAAACCCCAACAAAATTCACTGGACCCAAGACAGTGGTTGGATGATGGGGAGGAGAGAAAAAGGTGGTGGTCAAAGGCTTTAGAATTTTGGTGGTGGGTGTGGTGTAAAATGCACACAGACTGAAGTGTGGTTTCAGTGTCCTGAAATGCATATAGTGATATAAACAAAAGAAATATTTTTTTTAAGTTTTATTCTGAAGGCACTTGCTTCTTAAGCTACTTTTTATTCTGAAGGTACAAAGTTACTTTTTTGTTATATTTTTCCTTTTTAGCTTCTGATTTCTTACCAAAAGTTCATTGTCATTTTACAAACACAAATGGGAGATTTGGAAATTTTGCTACCTCAAATTTTTTCACAAGTAGGTGGTTTTTAATTTGACTGTTTTATTGTGGTTCATTGTTTACCCTAAGATCTCTATTTCTTTAATACACATTATTCCACTGTATTGCTACTTTAGACAGAACTGATTTAAATGAAGTCAATCTAAAAATTGTGTTACTTTCAAAGAAGTTAAGTGTGTTAAACTAACCTTCATATATAGCTCCTGTCCACTGTAAGGTATGGCCATCTAGTGATTTAGTTAAAGACACTGAAACTCCTCCTTTGCTTCACTTAAGTTTCAGGTTTTATTATGTATAATTAAAATAAAATTGCTTAGCGTTGGTTTTTCTGAGAGAAAGTTTAGGAGGGGGGAGGAAAGAAGGAGAGAGAGAAAGAGGAGGTTCACAAAGGGTGATTCCCTGGAATTTGTGGGGCAATTCTGTAAAAATAAGATTTTTCAAACTGGGTCTTCACTGGCTAGTGTGTGGCAAAATCAGTTTAATTGGTTATGACGATTTAAAAAATATCAAATTACTAGTGTAAGTCTATTGTTTATGAGAACCACTTGAGTTATATAGTCAGTATATGCAAGATCTTGGTATAAAATGTATTTCACATTGTATACCAGAGTTCAAGAACCACTGTTTAAGGGGCTTCTCTTTAGCCCTCCTGCTTTCACGCCACCTTGTGCTTCCACAGCTTAATGCCAGACACTTCAGCCTTTTCTGAAAACTTGAGTTCGGGAGAACATTTGAAGAATCTAGGGTAGAGGCAGTGCAACACTTTCTCACACCCCTCAGATCAGGGATGTAGTTAGAATATTAAAGATTCCCGAGTATCATTCTGAGGACAGAACCCACCACTGAAAATGGACGATTAACCAACCATCAAGGAGGAAAACATACTTTTATTGTTACTCATTCTTTGACACTATGTATTTCAGTGCTCCCCTCCCCCATTTTGTCTTTCAGAAGAGAAGCCTGAATATCAAATTGACCATAGATTGTTAGATATCATATTCGCCTACCCGCTTTTCATTTGCTAGTGTTTAAAAGCAATACAACCTAGGTGACCCCGGACCGGATTGGCTGGCTAAGCCTGAGCAGCGAAGCATCTTCCTTGGTAGCGGGTGGATGTAAGGAGGAGGCTGAAGGCTCTTTCGCGCGTTGCGTGTTTGTGTTGTGGACCCTCATCACTGGATCGCGTCGGAGGTAGTGGGACCGCTCTGAGGCTGGGGAAGAAAAGGTATAAAGAGGGAAAGGGGTCCACCACACGCACTCCAAGAAGCTTTAATAAAAGACAAGGGTTGTCTTTGCGGAACGACGTTGGAAAGGAGGGGGAGGGAGGACCAGTACCCCTAAAACAGTAACCAGAGCGTTCCTAGTCCTTGCAACACTCAACCTAGGCTTCAGCACAGCTCACCGCCAGCCAGGTGAGCAGACGCCGCCTCCCCTGCGTCTGCCGGATCTTCTCCATGAACACACCAAGAATCGAGCGCGTTGGCTCCACACCGCGGCGCAGCGTCCTAGGAGAGTTGGAAGATGAAGACGAGGAAGAGGAAGGCAAGGAGGCCAAGGGGAGACGGCAGTTCCTAGGGCAGCTGCAACAGCCCGGGCCTCCTGGGACGCCGCGGGGCTTGGGTGCGCTTCCCCACGAAAGCACCGAGAGCGGCGGCGACCCGAGCAACTCCTTGGAGTTTACTACCAAGTTCAGGGCATCCATGGGGCCTGCAGCGGCCTCAGGGGACACCCCGCAGCCGGCGAAGCCCCCCTACTCTTACATCGCACTCATCACCATGGCCATCCTGCAGAGCCCGCACAAGCGCCTCACGCTCAGCGGCATCTGCGCTTTCATCAGCGGGCGCTTCCCTTACTACCGCCGTAAGTTCCCCGCCTGGCAGAACAGCATCCGCCACAACCTCTCGCTCAACGACTGCTTCGTCAAGATACCCCGGGAGCCGGGTCACCCCGGCAAAGGCAACTACTGGAGCCTGGACCCTGCCTCCCAAGATATGTTCGACAACGGCAGCTTCCTCCGGCGCAGGAAGCGCTTCAAGCGCCACCGCCCGTCCTCGGGAGCCCACTTGCACCACCCCGTCCCCTTGCCTGCTGCACCCAATGCCTTGCACGGACCCTACCCAGGCCTGCTGCTTGGGACCCCGGCCCCGCCGCACCCTGTCCCGGGGGTCTATTCGGCCGAAGCTCCCGGCCAGTGCGCGCTGCTGCACCCTCCTCCGCTTCGCTACCTGCTACTCTCCGCGCCGGCTTACGCCGAGGCGCGGAGGAAAGCTCAAGGCCTGAACCTGGAGACCGCTGGCGCCCGCCCACCGCTGCAGTTTGCGCGGAGTGCCCAACCGTGGGAGGAGAGCAAGGGGCCGGTGACGCGGTTGGGAGGAGGGTGCACGTCCTTCAGCATCGAAAGTATCATGCAGGGAGTCAGGGGAGGAGGTCCAGGGGCGGCGCAGAGTCTGCCCCCGACGCCCTGGGGCTACTGCCACCTGCTACAGCACCCTTCGTGCCTGTTGCATCCCCAGACAGCTGCCCCCTTGTTTCACATAACAGCCACCAGGAAGATTTTGCCGCAACAGCAACAGACGCCGCCGCCGTCGCCGCAGCCGCAGCAGCAGCCTCAGGACTGTGGCAGCGGTTATGCTCCCAGTAAAGGCACACTGCTGGGTCGGCACCTGTCTGCAGATGCAGCGCTGCTGGAGTGTGTCGGCCCAGAGTAGAGGGCTCTAGGCTGACATCACTGACCTCCCTGTAGGGACCTGGAGGGCCTTTCGAGAAGCACACACACTCTGCCCTGGCGCGGACTCCGCAGGGCGCATCTGGAGCATCTGGTTGGCAGAGCAAACCAGGATCTGGTTCTCCTAACCCGCCGCCCTGGCTCACTCCACCTGCTGCGCTAGATGCCGTGTGCATTGGAATCCCGCTGCCCGGCCACCACAAATTTTGTTTAGCGGTAAAATATTCACAAAGGAAAACTTTCATACTATCCCCTTGAAACAATATAAACTTCCGAAGGCAAATCTTTTCTTTTTTTCGCCTCCGATTGTGGCTTCCTGGGCTTTTTCCAAGGTGCACATTTCCGGAGGATCCCGAGGAACTATATACGTGAGTGTTTTCCTTTTCTTTCCTGGTATTAAAAGAAAAGCAAAGGAAATATTAAGTAGGATACAAAACAGTTTTCCTCTACTTCAATCTCTAGGAACTACAAGTATTATTCCCAAGTCAAGTGCAAAATGCTATGTGCTCTTTGTGTTTTCTGAAATCGATCTGTAAAATACGTCGAATTCTAATTTCAGAACTTTTTTTCTGATCTGTGTTGTGTCTGATGTGATCTTCCGTGGAGTGTCTTAAAATTAAACCTAGCTATATAGACTAAATAAAAGGTTAAATCACTATACGACTTCGTTTATTTTATATTATTCTTTATTACACGCTTTAAAAATATTTAAAAAGAAAAAAAGTATAGTCAGGAAGGAAAGTGAACAGAGATGGGCAGGCAGGAAGAGAGAGAAGTAGGAAGCATTTAATTTATTTTGTTGAGTTGTTAATCTTGGTTGTTTCCTCTGAGCCCAAGTCGCAAGCCTGAGCCCCTGGGACGCACGTGGACTCCGTCCCGCGAGCTTAACCGTTAAGCCACCAGAGCGCGCCATTACTCGCTTTTAAAATGGAACTTCTTTTAGAACTTAGTTTTCTTCCCAATTAAACAATTAAATTTTATAACTCATATTCTTGATAGTTATATGAAACCCACTTTCAAAATGGCTTTTTCAAATTTCTAATATTTGAAGTTGAAAAAGCTCTGGTTTTTAAAGTAGAAATGTAGTGTGTATGAAACTTGTCAAAGGAAAATGGAGGAAATGTAATAAATTCTCCATTTTTCTTCCATCTTTCTAGAGACATTGGTCTTTCTTTTGAAAAACATGGAGGACGATTTTAGATAATATGGAAGGTAATCGTCAACATTTAATCAGGGGAAAACACAATTTTTACAAAAGCATTTTCAAAACCAGGACCCAGAGAAAAGGGAAATATTAAAGGATGCACTCCCTTCCCAGATATTTACATTAAAAAAAAAAAAAAAAAAAAAAAAAAAAAAGCTGCCTGGCAAGTGCTTTCTAAAAGTTCAAACAACTTCTTTGTTTTGAAAAGAAGAAATTCCTTAAAGAATTTTACAACCTGAAAAGATATTCACTATGACTTGGCTTCCGATGTCTGGGTGTGAGAGGAACTAGAAAGAGATGTCCATCATGAAATTATCTGGGTAGAGAAAGTAGGTTTCTAGAGACCCTGCTGCTAGTCGTTGTCGCGAGGAGGGCTCCAGTTTCAAAAGCTTTGCGTTCGTGGCTGCTTTGGAAGAAATTACTCTGAATTTGAGAAGGTCCTTCCTCCTCTGTTCCTCATTCCCAGCTGCAAACGTATTACTGGAGAAAGGGAAGACAGTCAGTTGTTTTTACTGCCCTTTAATTGGCCCATTTTCACTGCAGTTTGTGTAGGTCCTGCCTTTGATTTCTATCCCTCATGGTTTGTAGCAGCGTGGTTCCAAGCACGCTCTGGAAAGTTCCTAAGTTCAACCCTTGGTAGCCGCTCAGACTCAACCTGACTATACAGGCAGCCTTTGCCAGCTGCGTGGCAAGTACCACGAGTTCCATAGAAACTCCTGTCACCGGGCTGCCTGCGGCCTTCTAGGCCCCCCTCCTTCCCTTTCATCCACCTCTCACCCCTTGGACTTTTGTCACCTATTGAACTCAGACGGGCTCACGCTCAATATTCTCTTTCAAGATCCTTTTAGCAAGTCTGGGGGAACCAAGAGTTCGGCACCAAATTCAGAGTAAATGAAACTGATTTCATGCCAGGACTGCTTCCATTTACAGTTCAGTTCTCCTTTGCCCTTATTTAGTGAGAAAACATTCCCATACATTTATTCGGCCAACAAATGGGGTCGAAGGGCGGGGTGCCTGGGCGGCCGAGCTGCGAGGGGACTCACCGGGTTGGAAACACGGACTTTTCTCTCTTGACTTTGCCAGCAGCCCGCCGCGCGAGGCTGCGGACGTCGGTGTCGAGGGTCAGGACGCGGTCCCGTTCTGAGCCTCAAGCTCCCAATTTTTTTCTAATGAAACCAAGGCAGAACGTGAGCTTTCAAGAAAAACGTGGGCTCCGTGGCGAGAGTAAATTCCAGCGGCACTCCCGCTGCACCTGGCTAGAAGCGCCGCCGGCTGCGCAGAGCGCGGGCGGTGGACGCGGCGCAGTGTTTCCGGCCGCCGCGCACCACCGACGGCGCCTGGAGCTGCGCCTGCCGCGAACCCGCCGCGAGCTGCGGCTCAGCCCTCGATGCTGGCGGGGCCGGCGCGTCCACGGCGTTGTGGCGGCCCAGGAGTGCTGCCGGCGGCGGGACCGTGCAGAGGGTGCACGGCGCTCGGCCCGGACCGGGTCTGGTCGCCTTCGGAACCTCGCGGAACTCCAGGCCTCAGTTTGGGTCCCAGGCGCTGTCCCAGAGGTGGAGTGCAGCGCGTCCGGGCCGCGGCTGGCCTCCACTGGTGGCCTCAGGTAAGAAGGTGCTCGTCCATTTGAAGCCCCGCCGCGCCGAGGAGCGGCTCCGCGTGGCGCGAAGGGGTTAAGTGCTGGGGGTCCTCGTCTTCGACCCTGGCGCTCCACAGCGAGGCCAGGAAGGACTTCCGGGAAAAGAGACTCTCCCTCCTGCCCAGCCCGCTGATAATACAATAATAATAGTAACCGAGCGATTACCCGAGTCTCCTGCTCTGAGACTGGATTCTCCTTTTCACCCTCCCAGCACCCAATTAAGAAGACACGACAGCATCCCCATTATACAGATAGTACACGTGCTATTTAGAGAACTTTAGAAACTCACGAAGACCCTTCGGCGGTGGCACCGGGACCTGTCGGGGTTCTGAGTCACCAACCCTATGAGCACCTGTGATTTTTCCTGCCAGGTTTTCCTCTGGGTCGCAGAGGTGGAAGCCCGAAAGTGACCAGGCCCCAAATCCTCCCCTCAGGCTCCGGGCCCCAGGAGCCTATTTGTCTCCCCACGACGCAGACGCGCCAAAGGAACCGCGCGCAGGGGCCCCCGCTTGTTTCCCCAGGTGGCGCCGGCGCTGGCGAGTGGAAGGTCCTGCGGTCGGGAGCTGGACACACCCTGGCTCACCCGCTAGCGAGGTCTCAGAAGACAGATCGAGAGTGCGTTCTTCTCTGGCAAGCTTTCCGATTTTTTCCCCACGGGTCCCTCGCACCCCGCTGTCAATTACAGTTACAGTCGCGCTACTGTGAAATCAGGTCCGCGAGAGGGCCCAGAGTCGACGCCTTCTCCCCGCCGTCAGCCCTCCGCGCCGAAGGTCGGTAGCGCGCCTCCCGGCACTGCCCCGCAAAGCAGAAATTCCTCTCCGGAGTCATGTCGCCACCCCCCACTTGGCGCCCTTTTTCGGGCGCTGGGTCCCAAGCCTCGAAAGGGTTGTGATGCGCTTACTATGCAGCTGGGCGGCACCGCAAGGGACCTAGAAACAAGGGGTTTGGGGAACGCTGGACTAGGGAAGGACTAGCCCTCAGTTGATTCTCTGTTAGAAAGTTCGGATCTACTGGAAAAGGAATGCAAAAGAGAGGGGTCATTTGGAGACCTGGTAAGAGGCTTGAGTCAATGTGCCCGTCTGGTGGTCAGCACAGTCACGCACTGCTACCTCTCAAGGCTGTGACATTCCAGGAGCCCAGTTCCTGAATACCCTGAGTATCTAAAAGTTTGGTACTTGCTTATTCAGGAGACTGTTGCTAATGATTCAGGAATCTCATCTCTCCCTGAATCAGACTCCCTCACTCCTTTCATTTTGGCTGGAAGTGGGATAGAGCACAGCTTGTCTTCTAAAATAGTGCGCCCTTTCCTTCATCATGAGTGTGGGCTACTCATAGGGCTCATCCCATCCAACGTTTAGGGGGATATTCAGACATATCTTCCCACATTAACACCTGATTCTAGTCTAACTTGTAATCTTACTCTAATTGCTAATGTCACCTTCCTGTAATTGCTGCGGAAATAGACAAGTCTTAATAGCAGTTCTTCTATGTCAGCACTGAAATTATTATTTTTTAAAGGAAAAGTGCAGGCTGGAAGACAGAAGAGGACTAATTTTTATTTATTTTATTTAGTTGTTCATTTTGTTTACCCCAGCCCCAGGATGCAAACCTGGGTCCTTGTGATGTGGACCACACTAGGCTGCAGACAGGGACCAAATCCCTACTACACCAGTGTTTAGCAGAACTGAGATTATTTAAATGGGTTTTATTTTTATTGGTTCCATGTACACCACTAGGTGCCAAGAAATTAAATGGGTGATAGCCGATAATAACAAAATTTGTCCCCTACCCTCCTCAAACCCCTGGAAAATTAGGTGTGGGGGGAAAAAAAAAAGGCTATGAGAATCCAGTCTGAAATTTAGTTCACTACTTTCTCATTGCTTAACTACCTAACCCAATGATGCTTATTAAAGAAATACCTTGGTATAAACTTCATTTTCCTACTTGTTCTTAGAATTCAGAAGTATGTATATTGAAATCAGTAATTAAGAATATTCTGGGATTATGATTTCTTCAACCAGTGAAACAGTTTTTATTCTCAGATCCAAGCAAAGAGAACAGCACTATTAAATTTAGCATAAGAGAGTCCTTTTCTTCAGATACTGTAATTTTGTATCTATACTTAAAACTATACTCTGACCAACTTTTCTTAAAATTAACTTGACTATTATTGTGTTATTCAAGGTAACTGTTTTATAAGAGATGTTGTGTTGTATTTCAAGCACTGTTTATATTTTGGCTTGTGTTTTAAATATATATATTTTAATAATGAAACTTCCAAGCATATACAAAGGTAGAGAGGTTATTAGAATTAACCTGCTAATCCCCCTTCTTCTTATCCTTCTCCATCTCATTTTGTTCTTTTGTTCTTTTTTTCCCCCTTCCTTACTTTTCTTTGCCTTTCCCTCTCCCTTCTCACCATCCTCCTTCTCTTTACAAGGCTTTTAAAAATGTAAAACATTCTTAGCTCACAAATATGCAAGTCCACGAACTTACCCAAGTTTGCTGGCCCCTGCTCTATTCTAGCTCTCAAAGAAGTAGCATTCAACTGGAGGGAGTGATCTTTGTGTTTGGATACAATACTGACATTTATCAGATGAGGTTTAGGGTTGATAAACATCTGAAATAAGACCAGATGGTCCCATCCAAGGAAGAAGACAATAGGTGGCATTTGCATTCAAATCACAAGTGGTCTGACTTGTAGTTGTCACTTTGATGACATTTACAGGTTTAAATGTAAGTGTATGATTGCTTCAATCTTCATTTCTGTAAATACATTTCCTGTCCTTTCTTCCCCAATGTCTCCAAATAGACATAGGTTGAGTTGCTTGAAGTTGCCCATAGGTCACAGAGTCTCTGTTAACTTTTTCAGTATTTTTTTGTGTTTAATTTTAGATAATTTTTATTGCTACATTACAAAATTTACCAATCTTTTGTTCTGTAATGTCTAATCTTCTGTTAATTCCATCCTGTGTATTTTTCATCTCACACATTGTAACATTCGAGAAGTTCAATTTGAATCCTTTTCTATATCATCCATGTTCTAGTGAATATGCTCTGCCTTTACTGGAACATAATGGAGTCCATCAACAATGAGTGCTCAGATGTACTCATCTACTAATTCTATCAGTCCTGTCATTTCTGGATTGGTTTTGATGGATTTTTTAAATCTTTATGTGCATTTATTCTTACCTCTTTACATCCCTGATAATTTTTGACTGACTGACAAGACATTATGAATTTTACCTTATGGGGGACTTAATAGTTTTTAATAGTTTGGTATTTCTATAAATCTTCTTGAGCTTTGCTCAGTCACATAAGTTACTTGGAGTCCCACTGCTGAAGCAAAACCCACCTGCTGACAAATGCCATTCCGGGTCCCAGGTGAGCACCGATGCAGTTCCCTTTGGTCCAGTTGCTCCTACACTGGCCAGTCTCACACATGCTCAGATTAGTACTCTGCTGGCTGCCCCATACCCTAGGTCGAAGGGTATTGGCCAAAGCTCTGTGGAGAGCTTTCCTCCAGTCCACTAAGCTGTGAATTCTGGCCACCTTGACCTTCCCAGATTCTGGGCTCTGCTTTCTGCCCTCAGGGAGACCTCTGGGGTACATCTGCATCCCCTCCTTGTGCTGTGGCCTGGAAACCCTCACAAGGCAGTGGGCTGGAACAATGGTAGTACTCACTTGATTTATTTCCTGTCTTGAGGGTGGGGAGACCACTATCTTTTATTCTTGATTCCGGTGTCTTGGAGGCCCTTGTTTCTTACAATTTTCCTTTTTTTTTTTTAAGTGTTTTAGTCTGGAGGTTAATTTTGGTCTCTATTCCTCCATCTTGGCCAGAATGAGTCATTTACCCAAACATTTGCACATCAAAAAAAGTTTTAAGTTACTTTCCATTTTAAGCTTCCTTTACTTTTCACTTAGACTCAATTTGAGGACATTAAATTTATTATTTGGAAATTTTATTCAAATTCTGTTCTCTAATAGTTTTATTTACACTTAGTGTGTAGAGCATTCCAAACAAAGAAACTGCGTCTGATGAGGTGAGAATCAGAGCTCTATACCACTTTATTATTCCACATGGAGACACTTTTGAAAGTGAAGCGGGGGTGATATTAATAATTACATCAGGACCATGGTCTCAGCCAGGACAGTCCCAGGTAGCCTGGAACAGGTTCTGCTGTAGGTCCTTCTACAACTCATTACTCAGTTTGTTATAATCCTGTCCTTTAATTGAGCAGAGCACAAGGATCTGATGAGGACCCATTGAAGAGCACATCTAACTCCCTGCCCCAAGTAGATGCCTTATTAAAACAGCTTTGGAGACCAATAGTCTTAAATCAGGGTATTAGCAGGGCCATGCTCTCTCAAGACTCTAAGAAAAGGATTTGTTCCATGCTTTTCTCTTAGTTCTTGGTGTGATGGACACTCCTTAGCTTGTAGACACACTCTGTAATATGGGCCTGCATCATCATGTGCCACTCTCTCTGTGTGCTATGTCTCCTTGTAAGGACACCAAGCATGTTGGATTCGGGGTCCACCCTTAACTAATTACATCTGCAGCAACCATATTTCTAAATAGGATCATATTCTGAGGTTCTTGAGAAGAACATACATTTTTGGGTAGACACTGATCCACCCAATAGATTGTTTTTTTCCCCCAAGATAGGAAGGCTTAAACATGTTACTGTAGTGAATGAATGAAAAAGCCCTAAACATCTTTTGATTCTGGACTGAGAGCAAGTAGTTGATGGAGCAGGCTCTGGAGGAGCTGGGGTCTGGAGCACAGGTGACTGGAGCAACAGTGGGCAAAACTGGAGGACAGGTGTGTGCAGTTGCAGTTGTGTTTGAG